>OY759202.1:7229858-7831929 GCA_963662085.1 Eupithecia inturbata | reverse complement strand
TTGATGCCTCTCAAAGAATGTTCGTAATTTGAACGTGATTCACCTGTCAAAACTTTCGCGCGGCAAAAAAAGGCGCGAGACGAAAATGGCCGCTGCCTCAAGTTGAATCATCAAATTATATTCAATCGATTTGCTTTGTTTCAATCTCTTTGGTAATTTTATAATTAGTGTTTTAATTTTAGTAAATAAGTTGACTAGGGTTTTCGTAAGCGTCATTTACCTACTCAGTAGGGTTAGGGAATTTTGTTTATTCGGTTTTGATTTGATTGTATCATAAGGGAGCAAAATATAATTTTTACGGCGAGGGCGCTTTTTTGAATCCAGAGCGAAGTGAGGGATTCTAGAATAGAATCTCGAGCGTAGCGAGGGATTCAAAGTACGTCGCCCGAGCCAAAAATATATTTTGCGCCCGAGTGATGCACTCTACTTTTCATCACCCGGCGCCTCATATTTTATTGTAATGTTATTATTTAATAAAACATAGAATAACAACTAAATTGAAATTAAATAGTATCTAATAAAAAAACAAGTAAAAACTTATATTTACATTTAAGACATTTTCGCAATTATGAAAAAGTATTCTTACGGTTTTATTAGGAATAGGTGTTGTAGATTTTATAATGTTGCGTGTTTGAAATACCTAATGTCTTAATCTGGCTCATTTTTAAGGAAAATGTGACGGTAAACCGCGTTGTTTGGATGTAGTACCAGCCAGCCAGTCATTATTCAAACAATATTTGCGTTCGATTTCTTTGGCGCTGAACACTAAGATGTACACTTATAACGCTACACTTATACGTTACACTTATAGGCGCACTTATAACGAGGATTAAAAACTCATTACTGCCCGCTAAAGGTTTCTTATAAAAAACACCACCTTTGGGTGCACTTAAAGGCGAACCAAGTCGTCCTTTTCGAAGAGATGGGATAAAAAGGTTATTTATAACCACTTCCTGTTACATATTGTTTCCTGTCATATATTAAGTATGTACAATCCTGTGTCGTCTTGTAGTAGATATTATACTAAGTTGTAAATATTTCCCATTTTTTTTTATAAATAAAACGAAAACGTAACTTAAACAAAACAAAATATGGTCCATAAATAAATGGCAAATGCTAAACCTAGAGTCCAAAAAAAGTAGTTACAAAGTTTCCAATATTATAATAAGGTATAATGCTAAGGTACATACATGATGCTTCATCAGTAACTGGCTGTTTTTTTTCAGAAAATTAATGTTTTTATTTAAAAATACCTATATATGTTGTATGTACATAAATGGACGACTAATAAACATCAAAAAAGTTACAAAATGATGCCTCTCAAAGAATGTTCGTAATTTGAACGTGATTCACCTGTCAAAACTTTCGCGCGGCAAAAAAAGGCGCGAGACGAAAATGGTAAATTTTCAGTTTTATAAAGGCTGCAAAACTATGCATTATACGATTTATTTATTAAAGATAATTTAACAGCAGCGAGTTTTTTCTTTACGAACTTCATACAACCAAACGGAAATGCTTTCTTTACAAGCTTATTCAAATTTTATATCATCAAAACATACTCAACGTATTTTTTATTACCACTGCTATAAAATATCAAGTCAAGTCATTAATGTGAAATATCTCTAGAAAATTATGTTCTGATTTGCTTGGCCGAAACTAATCGAGTGAAAGCAAAAGTACTTACCCACAGTAATTCTTGTCCAATATTGTGTGTTACGCGATTTTCATAAAATCTAGTCGTGAAATAATATTCTCGTATTAAAGAGGCTAGAAAGCGTGAAGTATTTTCATGAGTTCGTTGTAATTTGCTTAATCGTTTATTTGTAATTTGTATTTTTTTGGCTGGCTCACTGAAGCCTGAGTTTGCAAGGAGTGGAAGAAATATCTGCCCAGCAAATCAGAATCCTGCTGGGAAATGACATTATGTAATTAACCAATTTAATAATAAAAATAGCTTAGCTCGTTTTTTCTTTATTCAATTAAAATAAATTTTTATTGCCAACGTTACCATGGTCGAACATAATGAACTTATATATTATAATAATAATAATAACGTTTATTGAAAAATATGTGAGACTTAAAATTATTACATCGTTGATCCCCAAACTAGGATACACCTGTATCTTGGGGACCACCTTCCATGGGTTCTTTACATAAAATATATCAAGTAACGTTATACTAGTCTAAATAAAAGCAATAATTGAAAATAAATAGAAAATAAACATTATGTGATGGGTCTCCTGAGGACACCAGTCTCGTAAGAGTCTGGGAACAGGAGCTTCACAGATGTTTGTTATGTTTTGTTATGTATGATAACATAAATATATAACAGTGTAGTTAATATATATTTTATAATACATACTGTGTGTATAATTAAGTTAAAATAGTGTATATTATAGACCATATTTTGTACGCACATAAAGTTACTGACAAATGACTATGACTAAAATGGAAAACGGCCATTGCCATGTTGTGGGAAGTCATGAGCTAAAAAAAACTGTTTTCCTAAGGAGACATAAGCTGAAGATAGGGCGCTATGGCGTTCATTAGGGGGACCCTATGTCCAGCAGTGGTCTCTTATACGCTGATGATTATATTGTTAGATGAAACGCGGTCGCCAAGTAAGTTTTCTTGATCGCGATCGGTTACTACATTATTGAGTTACATTTTAGTTTTGTAGAACCAGGAAAGCTCTTTTTACGAGATTAACTTGCCCTGTTAGTATGTGGGATAAATCTTGCAACTGAATTTTAGACCAGTTATCCTCAACCGATTGAGCTGAAATTTGGCATACTTATGTACCTAAGTTTTGTAAGTTTAGTCATTGTCACCGATGCAATGTCATGGTACCATCGAGCTGGTCAGATGTTGGCTATAGGAACTCCTAAACGAAACGACGTAATCCCGTCGATTTTGGGTTCGTTGGATTTGTTTTCCCTAGTATTTTGGTCCTAGATGATATAAAAGCTTGTTTTTCAAATAGTTTATATAGGTAATAGATTAATATTAAAAAAATAAAGCTCAGGTACTTATACAATATCAGGCTTGTCCCTTGTTCAATATCGTCTAGTCTAAAATTCGTTCGTGAATTTTTGGATTGTTTTTCACATTTATCTCTTATCTATCACTTTAAAACTACATCATATTTAATTTCATACCAAACTCTTGACACATTTATAACCTGAGCATTAATCAGACTGTCAACGCCCGGAAGAGAACAAATTAACGTCACTAATCCACCCCATAAATCAAACATAAACCATAGACAATATGTTATGTTGTTTTATGTACCGGAAGTAATCCCTGTCGCTGCGCGGGAGTCGGGGGCAACGTTCTTAGTCTATGACTCAACGCATTGTCTCGCGTCGACATTCGGAATTTAAACGTTCACTTTTGGAATTCAGGGTTCGGTTTATGAATTTGTATGGAAATAAAGGATGATATTTATTGCATTATTTATGTATGACTAAGGTTCAAGATTAGATTTTTATTTTTTTTCGCAAATTCTGCAAAAGATTTAATGTAGGTAGTTTTGTTAGGTAGAGATTCAATACAAATGAGATTTATCCTCAAGTGAAATATATTTTTATTGTTATTAAAAATCCTGTATACTTCTTATTTTTTTTGTTTATGTAGTAGTCTGCCCGCGGCTTCGCTCACATAACGTTTATGAAAGAAACGTAGCCTCAAAAAAAATATAGAGCTACCAATGACGCTTATATTTATAACTTTATTAGGTACTAGCTGCTGCCCGCGGCTTTGCACTTGCTTTTCAAGTAGCCTATGTCCGTGGATACCATTTACTTCCCTGCCAAATTTCATTAAGATCCGTTCAGCCGTTTATGCGTGAAAAGGTATCAAGACAGACAGAGTTACTTTCGAATTTATAATATTAGTATGGATTCAGAAAAATAGTATCTATTTATTTTTATTTTATTTTTATTAATTAAACAAAATCCACAGCTCTCTCAAATAAAAGTAACTAAACCATGAAAAAAATTAAAGACGACAGTCACCAATATTGTCAGTGCGACATTAAAGAAAAACATATGGTTTTGGTTGGCAGGTAGAAAATGCCTCGGCATTAAGCCCACCCTTAGTACCTTAGTGCAATAAAGTGTTAAACTAAATAATTATTAAAGAAAATACAATCTTAACAAACTACTACCAATTTAAACAAAATACATAATAACATCAACTAAAAATAGAATTACTAAACCTATTTAATATATAATAATAATACATACAGATAACAATTATTAGAGAAACCCTACTTATAAAATAACTTACTACAATAAAGTTATAGGTACGGTTAGAAAAAGTAAATAAATTGAAAAATAAAATACAATTAAAACAAAATATAAACCACCTAAGAAACACTACTCTTATCCAAGAGTATTTGCAAAAGATCACGTTTAAATGATACTTTACTACTAGAGATAATATCCAATCTAGGCTATCTAGGCTGCATAAAGTGAGTAGGCGGCTAATTTGAGAAAATTTTGTGTAATTTTGTTTTTCGGTTTTTATAGGTATTTGGTATATGTAAGAATAAAGGTTAAAAATGAAGTCACTTAAATGTGGTTTACTGTTACAGCAATGTTACTAACAATTTGTAACGGATACGCGCTGACGTGGCCTTAATCTCTGGTTTCCTTGTGTGGGTGAATTCACTTTAATTTATTGTTTGAGGTTACTAAAATCATAAACCGTACAATAACACTTAAACTAGTGGGTTAGTAGAGTAACCTTTACCGAATAAACTGTATTATTTATAAAATGTATTCGTATTATTCATACACATTCCTCGATACAGGCTCAGTCTAGTGAGGAAACCGACGAAAATCGCCTGTGAAATTAACTCAGCAAACTACAAAATGTATTTTAGTAGTATAAGTTTCATTTATTTGTTACTTTAGATGTAGTAAATAGTTTAAATTAAACTTTGTTTATATTTGCTGCTAATAAACATTTTTTACTTTACTTTTTTATATAGTTATCGATTTTTGTTTCTGGGCATTCAGTTTTTCTGAATTTTAAACACCTGAATAAAAAATTTTGACAGATAGGTAAATGCTTTATTGCACCAATAGCTGCTTAGCTTGGGGCTAGATGACGCTGTGTGGGTTGTCCAGCATCATTTAACTAGCTGCTGCCCGCGGCTTCGCTCGCTCTTTTCCGGAATAAAAAGTAGTAAGTAACTTTGTCCGTCCCCGGGATACCATCTATCTCCATGCCAAATTTAATTAAGATCCGTTCAGCCGTTTTGGCGTTAAAAGGTAACAGACAGACAGAGTTACTTTCGAATTTATATTATTAGTATGTATTTATCAAAACTAAATAATTAAATTAATAGGATAATTTAAGGAACACAACATAATATACTAACTATATCTAGAGCGGCACAATCGGCGGTCTTATCGCTAAAAGTTATCTCTTCCTTTGGATTGGTCAGGTGCACTTGAAGAGTGGAAAGAGCTGCATCCTCTTAGTGGCAACAAAAAACCAACAGAAGACACTCGGCTAGTAGCTATCTACTGCGCGAACAACAGCTGTTTTACACGTTCATAGAATGAAAAATATTCTAAATGAAAACGTTACTGCCTAGCCGGAAATCCGCCAAGTAGCGACAATATATTTTTCTGGTTACGTGCGCTAAGGCCCGTATTATGAAAGCTTGCTCAGTAATGCTATGCTTGAGTAACGCTTTTCTATGGAATAAACACAACTCAAGCATAGTTCTGTGACTGAGCAGGCTTTCTTATTACGGGCCTTGGACCCATTAAGGTACAAATAAATTATTAAACTAATTTCTGTGAAACGTTGCCTATCCTTATATCTCTTAGAAACTGATCTACGTTATAAAAAGGAGCCTATATTTATTCCAACCTATATTTATTCTAGACTTATGCAAAATTTCAGGCCGATCTATTCAAACGTTCGCGTTTACAATATAACTTGTCTACTTAAGATTTCTATCTACATTTGACTTGGTATGTTATCAGATCGCGAAAGTTGAATATTCGCCATGTTGGTTATGTTAGGCTGGGTGAGTGATGCTAACCGATGTGAAACCAAAGCTGGGTCGTGCGCACGACAATGCAAATGGTCGCCTATCGTGCCGTGTGCATCGAATGCGGTTCGGTCAAGTCGATCTGCCATGTTTGTTACAAACCCTATAAGGTTTAATAAACTTTATTCTCATACGAACTACAAAATATCACTTAAAATGAGAACTTAGGGCTAATTATTGCTAATAAGTAAACTACATTTGGGAGACGAGCGTACCACAAATAGGCAAGTAACTAAATGTGTCTAAATTGGTTAGTACTTTGGTAATCAAACTCTAACAACACATCCATGCATTTTATCCAACAAGAAATTGTTAATACATTACAATGTCTTGGACAACACAAGAATAATAAAGTGGGTATTTATAAAATAATCCTGACGAGACTCTCGCACACGAAGGGTTCCGTACCGTAATTAATCAGGCAACTTTTTCAAAGAACTTCAAATTTTCACTTGATTGAAGATGCCTTTAAATTTTCAGCTTTATTATATATTAAGTATTTGTCGTTATAACAGTTAAAGTGTTTATTATTTATAGAAAGTTTCATGTGTCTACCTATTGTAGTTCAAGAGACAAATTAAGAGCAAAAGTAGCCAAAAAAATCACGTTTGTTGTATGAGAGCCCCTTTTCATTTTGATATTTATTTTATTTTTATTATTTGTTGTTATAGCGGCAAAAGAAATAGACATTCTCTGAAAATTAGACGGACGGACGGGCGGTCGGACAGACAGCGGAGGCTTAGTACTAGGGTTCCGTTTTCACCCTTCGGGTACGGAACCCTAAAAACAGTGTAAATATTCTGAAATTTGAAGTCGATTTTATGTTTTTGTTAAAAAAACATCAAAATATAATATTTTCATAATGTTTTCGCTTTAGTGAAAATCTTCATTAAGACTCGCATTATAGTATTTAGTTCTCACGATAAAATATTCAAAGTCCATTCCAAAATCTACTTCAAAATTTCAAACAGCTTATTTCATAAAATGGATACCACACCTGGGTGTCCAAGGTCCATAAAAAACTCTTAAAACTGAGTCTTATTTGTATAAATATAAAGTTTATATCGCAATGGTAGTAAATGTCCAATAACAGCTCCTTCATAACAGCTTAGGTCAATGTTTTAAACAAATGATACAAATTTTTATAAAATTACTCATGTAAGTTGAAACTCGGTTATTTGTGAGAGTGGATAAATAAACCGCCAAGTGCGAGTCGTTTAAAACAGAATTGACCTATTATCAAGACATTACCTATGTATATATTTTAAAGTTTTAGTAACTATTCTACCTCATAAAGCAATCCCCCCAAACAAGGGGGGGGGGGGGGCAGTGTCAGAATCACCACGCTTTAGATAGATACCTATGTACATCGCAGCAGAAATAAGAAATATCTTTTTTTTAATTCGAAATTTGGTTATTTTATCTAAACGCTATCAATTGCGTGCAATGTTAAATTTGTGTAAAATACTCACACTCAAATATTTGTCAAAGTATTTTACACAAATTGAACATTGCACGAGTAAAACAAATTCTTTATACGACTACAGATACTTTATTTTGTGTTATTAAGGCCGCTGGACCATACATCAGCCTTAAGTCGCGACCACCACGGCATGCAGACATGCATAGGGAAACATTCGCTGCTGTCACAAACATGTGTATTTCCTCATACAGAGGTGGAAAAACAGAAATAAATGAAAGTGTAGCAATTAGCAATGAAGGCTCATGATCCGACACGCCTTGTGGTTTCCGCACACAATCTCGCTCATCATCTCTCACTGGCTTATCGTACTATACAGAGTGTTCCCCGAATAACTGCAATCCCCAACACAGGTGAAACTAGATCAATAAACCGCCAAGTGCGAGTCGACTCGCACACGAAGGGTTCTGTACCGTAAAAATCTGGCAACTTTTTCAAAGAACATCTACTTTTCACTTGCTTAGAGACCCCTTTAAATTTGTTTTTTATATTTTTAGTTTTTGTTGTTATTACAGTTGAAGTGTTACTTATTTATGGAAAATTTTATGTGTCTACCTTTTAAGACTCGTGAGATTCTTATAGTCTTGACAAACGAAGAGCAAAAAAAGCCAAAAAAACTCGTTTTTTGTATTGATGTCCCCTTTATTTTGGATAAGTATATTATTTTTATTATTTGCTGTTATAGCGGCAAGAGAAATACAGATTCTCTAAAAAAATCAACCGTCTCCCTCCCTCTGTCTCTGCCTCTTACGATTCATGAGATATAGCCCTGCGACAGACGGACGAATGGACGGACGGCGGAGGCTTAGTAATAGGGTTCCGTTTTCACCCTTCGGGTATGGAACCCTAAAAGTTATCGACGAATATGTTTGAAAGAGTGGCCAGAACCTCTTCCCCACTATATGACTGTCATTTTCATATAACGTTTAGGGATAAGTAATGTAATAATATTATATGGACTATAATTATAATTTGTATATTTTATATGGTCGTTCAAATTATCCATACTATAAATTCGACAACAACTCTGTCTGTCTGTCTGTTACCTTTACACGCCTAAACGGCCTAACGGATCTTAATGAAATTTGTCGCGGAGGTAAACGGTATCCCGGGGACGGACATATGCTACTTTTTATCCCGGAAAAGAGCGGGCAAAGCCGCGGGCAGCAGCTAGTAAATAAAAAAAAATTGCTTTCCTCGAGTGGTTATGGACTATCCATTGAAGAGATATGATGAGTACGAGACTTGTAATATCGCTTCAATTAATAGTCCATATGGTACACAATTTATCATATTTCAATCTTGGAAATATTATTATCTATCGATTGTCAACAAACAACTGTAAAATTAATTTTGTAAAATAAAAAATACACAAAAACTCGAAAATTTGTGAAGAAGTTCCAGATTTTTTTTTGGTTATTGAGCCCTATCTATCTGCAGGCTGTTGACCTACATTTTTGTACTTACACTTAAAGATTATAAATGCTAAAGTAACTCTGTCTGTCTGTCTGTCTGTTACCTTTACAAGCCTAATTGAAAAGCGCCTGCGAAGCCGCGGGCAGCAGCTAGAATCTTATACATTTTTGATCTAGTTTCACTAGCTTTAGGGAATTGCAGTCATTCGGAGGACACCCTGTATAGTTAGTCTGTGCTTTAGCGTAATTATCCGCAATTAATACGTATCTGGTTAATCTATCTACTCACTCTGCACCCACTGCTGGGTACACCTCTCTATTGCTTGTTTATTGCGCCATTCAAAAATGGACTTTAACATCTCGTAATATTTAAATGCATTTTATATTGACGGCATCAAATAACAGACAGCTTGCGGGCTTGAAGCTTGCGGTAAGCCATTTTGCAGTAAAATCTTATTTTTGCGTTGTGCGGTAGCGGTGCTGGATTATGTGCTAAGTCCTCGATGCACTGCCCTGACAGTGACAAGTTCCAACGACAATTTGGGCACGTTTAGTCCCTTAGAATTGTTAGATTAGCCCCACACGACACGCAAAAAGGGCCCACCTGTGGCCTAGTTGCGGAAACCAGTCCAGTAACAAGTAAAGTAAAGTCCCTTAGAATTTTAGAAAGGTTTCCACAACAAAGGGCCAGCGGATGTGGCAGGTGGTAACGTGAAGACAGACAACCTGCTGGATGGTCCAAGATCAGAAACAACAGCTGTTGAGCTACTGTTGCATTGTTTAAAAGATTCCTAAGCTCTTTCATGTTTGGTATTTTTATCTTTATCTCTTTCATCTCTTAAATCACATAAAACTTACATTTCTATTTTCATTTTATAAATAATGATAGAAACTTCACATTCACCTATCACTCACAAAATAAGCAGAAATTGTGATGGAAACAAGATGATAAACGATTTTTTTTTTAAACCTAAACGTAAATAATTATGTTTAACGTGTGTGTTTAACGTGGCATCGTGGCACGTTCACTAGATAATAATTTAGTATTATTTTTATGTGAAGGGTGACTTCATGTGGATTATTTGCAGCTGTTTTCATAACCATCTCCGACATCAGACATCCGACAGAGAACCAAAGCTATCGACATAGCTCAGAGAATTAGCAAGCTGAAGTGGCAGTGGGCCGGCCATATCTCGCAAAGAACAGCTACAACCGCAGGGGTAAACGTGTTTTCGAGTGGTGACCGTGACTCGGCAACGTAGCGTAGGACGCCCTCCGGTCAGGTGGGAAGACGATCTGCGAAAGATTGCAGGCAGATGATGGATGCGGCAAGCTTAAGACAGGGCGCTATGGCGCTCATTAGGGGAGGCCCATGTCCAGCAGTGGACTAAGATAGCTTGTTGATGATGATAAGTACCTAGTCTTTCTTATTTTATAACATGGTTCAAAACATAATTATCCGGGATTTGTGACAGGCTAGTGTGGCTTGTATTAAGATTAGTTTGATGCGAAAACAGACTATCAAATAATTCGCTTTTGTACTTTAATCAAAACTAATAATGGCATGTTTGCCTACGCGCTATCGATACCGCGTGGGTTTGATTCTCTGTAGTATGATTCGTCGGGATCGATTCGACTGATGTCTCTGGTAGTCTGATTTCACTAACGCGTAGGTCTGTACCTACAGGCTTTTCTGTCCGCTACAAGCTTTCAACTTGTACCATCACAAGAATATCCTCAGGATATACTGGCAACCAGCTGACCGCGACCGAATCATCGATTTAAGTAAAAAAGGGGAGATGAGGTACCAGCCTCTCGAAAGTCGAAGGTTCAAATTAGGTGCAATTAGGTCAACCTACTTCAGTCATAGTCAGACCAGCGTAGCTGCAGCGGCGGGCGCTGCCGGCGTTCATGTTTCGCGTGCGTATTGTTGTCTCGGTCGCACTTTGGTCTAGGTACATCTTTCTATCTTTGTTGTTCATTATAATTATAGCGCAAGATTGGAAATGTAACTTTGCGCGAGTGTTTGGGTGTAGTTGTAACACAGGCCACATAGTAAGCGCTGGGAGAACGTACCATATCTACAGATTTTACTTATATCTATTGTCTGAATGGATATTGTTCTACAAGACAGGATGCGGTTACTGTGACGGGAAACCATGGCCTTGAAACTATGGCTTTGGAATGGAAAAGGCGGCGTTTTCTTCGGCTATTGGTTATATTAATTACTTGGATTGGTTACCTACTGTGTAAGTTCTCATCAGGGTCATTTAAACCTGGCAGTTTTGGTGTTCCGGTGCGGGCAAAAACAGAACTATTATTTCGTTAGGCGGTCACAGACAATTTTGTCGCATAGATCCGAGGGGTGAATCTATTTGACGTTGGTAACGAGACGTGATCGTGACGTGTGATTCTCGAATTTGTTTCTATTTAATGCCAAATTTCAGGTTCAACAATTTCAATAAGTATGTACTTTACCGAAATTGATTCTATAAAAAAAAGTAAATTTTTTGTACATAAAAAAAACTGATACAGAAATTTTATATATCGTTTACATAAAATACTAAAGTAGAACGGGATATTACCATGATTTGGTACTTTAGTGTTAATAACCATGATTAATTTAAAAGATTTATCTTAATTATCAATGTTATTAATTGTATTTTGTATATAATATAAAAAATGTTAGTACATATAATAAATAAAAAATAAACTTTAAAACAATAGCCATTCATGAGTTTAGATCAAAATCAATATCGTAGTATAAGCAAACCAAAAAATATTTTTCAACGCTAATTTCTTGAGGATAGGGCAAAGCACAGGTAAAAAACGCATTAAAACTTGACTGAAACTTTTGGGATCAAAGTAGCCTAAATTTTATTCCACTTTCATATCTTTAAAATTTCAGCCCGATGATCCATTCAGTCGTTATGTTATGGCGTTGTCTTCGGCCAAACACAACACGAAACCAAGTAAAAATTCTCGTGGGATTAGCTAAACCAAATCGCGTTAGCTGACCTTGGTAAGCATTAGCAAAAATTAAATTACCCTCGTTTCGCCACTCCCCAAACCTGTCACGTCACTGTGTCACGCCATGACAGTATTGTCACACCTTGTAGCATTTGTGTAATGTCCTATCCAATGTTTGAAGGTCGCTGGTTCAAAACTCGATAGTTTAAAATGTGAATAATCATAAGATCAAACCGCCTGGAAATCAAGTCTAAGATCGTAAATAAATATCATAAAATAAATATCAAAATTAAAGGGGGCTCCCATACAAAAAACCTGTTTTTTTTTTTTTGCCTATTTTTGCTCTTCGATTGTCAAGGCTGTATCTCTTGAACTAAAGTAGTATAAAATAGAATAAAAAGATACATGAAACTTTCTATAAATAAATAACACTTCAAGTGTAAACAACAAATATTAAAAATGTAATAAAATTGAAAATTTAAAGGCGTGTCCGAATAAGTGAAAATTTGATGTTCATTGAAAAAGTGGCCAGATTCTTACGGTACGGAACCCTTCATGTGCGAGTCGACTCGCACTTGGAGGTTTTTTTAAAAATAAATTATACTTTTTGTTAAAAGTTCAATTCACACAGCATCATCTAGCCCCAAACTAAGCAGAACTTGTGTTATGTATGAGTACTAACTGATATACTTTCTACATTACATAGATAAATATTTATTATTTTACGTAGAAAACACGCAGACCACCCGGAACAAATATCTGTAGATCGTATAAAAAATTGTCCCGAGGCGGGACTGAACCCGCAACTTCCTATGTCGCAGGTGGTTGCCTGCTACGCCACAGAGTTCGTCTACTTTTTTGTCACATTAGGTTTATTTACCAGCAGTTAGGACCCCTCCCTAAAAATAAATAAATAAAATAAAGAGTCAAGGGAACTGGGAAAGTTCAATAACTTAGTGACTAAGCGAACTTTTTATACTTTTAACATAGTAAAGTAAGCACTAATCAGAATCAGACACAGTAGCAATCAGTTACGAGATCTTTGATAACTATGAGTCACCGGTTAACGGTGTTTTTTGTTTCTTTGTCATACTAACCCAGCTTCAAGGTTTAAATTCTACAAATATTATACAATGAGTGGCGACCGCGACTCTGCAAACTTAGTAGAGGATCTGCGGCCAGGTGGGATGACGATCTGCGAGGCAGATGCTGCCTGCTGGAGATGGGGCGCTTGTGCGACTGAGAAGTCCGCCGTCTAGCAGTGGACTAGCAGATGATGGTGACCGGGGTTACGTACGGGACACTGACTGCACGAACGCTCGCAAATCAAATCAAAAACTCTTTATTTCCATAAATACAATTAATGTACACTCAGAAAAGGTCAAATTATTAAAAATTAAACACTGACACGGAAATAAAGTGATATTTTTGATTTCTGTCGCTTCGGTATGTAGACTAAAGTAAAGAAGCGACGAAGAAACCTTTAGCCTGTTACTTGTTATTTTTCGAGTTGCAAATCTCGTCCCAAGGTTTTTTATCCTCTAGAATTCTAGATAATCTGATATTTTATAGTAAGGTTTTTTGCACAGGAAGGTTTTGACAATTTATTTGAATTTATTTACTGATAATTTTTTCAACTCACTAGGAGTTTTGTTGTAGATGCGTATACATTGCCCTTTAAAAGATATATTTATCAATATTTAGTTATAAAATCGAAAAAAAAAATGTTGATACGATAAATGACACGGAAAACCTGCTGGAGATAAACCTGCATGATAGTGCACACAAATTGACCCACACACACACTACACACACGTACACAAGACAATAAAATAAATAGCAACATTGGGTAATTAGATTTTAGTTTTTATAGAACATAAGTTATATACATACCTTAAATTTAACCTACATACATTAAATTTACTTAATCTGTAGGAGTGATTTTCCATAAGGCAGGAGCGAAGCCCGCTGCTAACACAGGTACCTCTATACTAAAAAGGAGGTTTCCAAAGCAATTAAAGCTGTATAAAGAATAAGTTAAAAAAATGTACTATTTTTTTTTCTTTTCTACTATTTTTAGATTTGAAATGAATGAATTTTAGCCTATAAAGTACACCCATTTGAGGCACCTTGTAAAATGTTATTACGCATTTCTATCAGTAAAAAAGCTCGTACTGGAGTTTTTGTTACCGTATTTAACAGCCTATTTGTTAAAAACGTGTGTATTAATAAAAAAACTTGGGTTATCCAAATAAGGAGACATTAAGTTAGAGGTCAAGTTCAACAAGCAAAAAGCTGAGTGATGACTTGATGACCAAAGATGGCTGCTTGAGTCATGATGAGTCATCGACTCACCGGTATGAAGTCATTGTTGCACTGATGCTGTGATAAATAGATGGCAATTATCATAGGTACAGTTAATATTGATCATGGAAAAATTGTGATGATTCTACAATGGAGTAAACAAATAATTATACAATTATTACAGAAATTTGCAGATCTTGATCCATTATGGGTTGTATTGTTGAGAAATAAAAACAGTTGATCCGTTGGTTGGAGTGGGACTCATTGCCTATCCTTGAAAATAAACTTAGGAAACATTGTTCTGTTTCTCTTACTGTCCCTCAGTCCACTGAGGTCCCTCAGTGGACTGAGGGACCTCAGTGGACTACTTTACGTACTTTTGTACATACTTGTTAATAGTTTAAGTACCTACTTATATATATTTTTTAATTACCGACCTCTAATTCTACATGTAACCCCTTCAGGGTATTATTTTAGCTGTGGTGTGTGCAACTTTAGTAAATGTTGTGCATTGCTGTTAAAACTCACATTATGTGCTTTTTTTTTAATTAAGTAACCAACAAAGACAACAACATAAAAACATTAGTTACATTTTTGAACGGGGCAATGGCCTTTATTAACAAAGAAAATTGTAATCAAATTATAACTAGTATTTACAATTGAAACAATTAAGCTAACTGCAGACTGTTGAAACAATCTACAGGTAGCTCAACTGATCCATATCAATACCAGTCGGAAGCGTCCCCAAGACGCTGGCTGCATTGCCCCGCTGTATGGCAATGCTGATGCGCTGCGCCAGGTACCCGCCCGCTCTCGAGTCACGCGTCGCGTCGACCAGACGCTCAGATAACTTTTTGAAAACCCGGAGAGCCTCGGTACCCCTCGGACTCAGGGTCTCGACCCCAAAGGGAGCAAATGTGTAGGCTCTGTCGAGACCTGCATATTTGCGCCTCTTGAGATCCTCGGCCAAATCTGCCGCCGCACCAGCCCTCACGGATGTCCTCGGAAGATGGGAAGGCGCAAGTGTGTCGACGCATGCAGCGTCCCACACAATGGGCCTCGCCAACTCCCATGGGACTAGTGTCATGCCGTCGGGCCTCTTACCATCGTCACGCAACAGACCATTCGGTTCGAGAATAGTTAGTTAATTAATTAGTTACATAAAATTTCGAATTAATTCTAATAAAATATGCCCTAAGATAAACCAAACCATTTACCTGAAGCATTGTGGCATAGCCGGCTCCTAAATTGTGTTGACGATGAGTTAAAACGAACGAAACGTTTTTTATTTAAAAAAAACTCTACTTCTCGACTTTTCTATCTCGATCTGAATTTCTAGAAAACGAGAAATACGGATTACGATATTTGATCCCCGTTTTTAGCACTACTGCAGACATTAAGCCGAGCATTAAGTTAAATAATTAAGGTAATTAGTTATAAGGAATTAGCCATTACTTTTATAGAATCTACTAAAAGTTTGATGAAATTTAAAGTTACAATAAACCCGACGCGACGCCCGAAAGAATCTAGACCAACGGACACATTAATACAACGTCCACTTTCGCTTAACCCTGCCCAAACTGTGACGTTTTTGGCTAACACGGTTACCAGAATAACTAGTTAGTGATTCAGGGTTAACAAATTAGAGATTTAGCCTCCTTTCGAAGTAGAAATAGGATGACGACCTCTGTGGCCCAGTAGGCCGCCTGAGTCAAAGGTTTTAAGTTCGATTTCTACCTGTGAGACGAATGTTTGATAAACCCTATTAAGGCGTCCATCAGTGCCCTACGCGTCCTTATAATAATTGGTTTAGAGCAATGGCGGGGCTGCCCAGATACTGTAGGCGTCTGGCTTGTTTGCTGACGCACACGTAAAAGACTTTAAGCTGTGATTCGCAATAAAATAATATATATCAGAAAAAAGATAATTATTTATTAGACACTACACACAAACAAACATAGGTACAGAAATAAGACTACTTAGTACTAGATAACAAACAGACAGACAAAAACACAGGTGAACATTAGATACATAAGTAGTAGGTATAGTAGCACAAACATTGGGTTGGTACTAAATAGTATACTAACACAAACATTGGGTTGGTACTAAGTAGTATACTAACACAAACATTGAGTTGGTACTAAATAGTATACTAACACAAACATTGGGTTGGTACTAAGTAGTATACTGACACAAACTTTGGGTTGGTACTAAGTAGTATACTGACACAAACATTGGGTTGGTACTAAGTAGTATACTAACACAAACATTGGGTTGGTACTAAGTAGTATACTGACACAAACATTGGGTTGGTACTAAGTAGTATACTAACACAAACATTGGGTTGGTACTAAGTAGTATACTGACACAAATATTGGGTTGGTACTAAGTAGTATACTGACACAAACATTGGGTTGGTACTAAGTAGTATACTAACACAAACATTGGGTTGGTACTAAGTAGTATACTAACACAAACATTGGGTTGGTACTAAGTAGTATACTAACACAAACATTGGGTTGGTACTAAGTAGTATACTGACACAAACTTTGGGTTGGTACTAAGTAGTATACTGACACAAACATTGGGTTGGTACTAAGTAGTATACTGACACAAACATTGGGTTGGTACTAAGTAGTATACTAACACAAACATTGGGTTGGTGCTAAGTAGTATACTAACACAAACATTGGGTTGGTACTAAGTAGTATACTAACACAAACATAGGGTTGGTACTAAGTAGTATACTAACACAAACATAGGGTTGGTACTAAGTAGTATACTAACACAAACATAGGGTTGGTACTTAGTAGTCTACTCAGCAAGCAGACGAGCGCGTGTGTGTATAAAACTCAGGATGCTGGGCAGCACCAACAGTCTGATAGGGATTCTAGCTGACGGACATTGCAGTAAACTGCAAAGGCACTGAATGTCAAGCCTGATCAAATCTTGTGCCAAACAAATTTATTATTTAAATTAATTCTGTTAAGTGTACCTTAATTATTGATCTGAAACTGTGTGACATTTACTTGGTACTCTAATATATGGATATTTCGCCCGAATACTCAAACGCAGCTCAGATCTGAGCAGATCAGATCTCAAATGAAGACTTTTTGGCAGTATTTCATTGAAACTGTCAAAAAATAGCGACTTCAAACGAGCTTATATGACTTGACTTGACTTCTTTGTGTTTGGCAATATGTGACTGGTTTGTCACTTTTCTGCCAGTGTCTATTGTCCAGGTGAAATTTCATAGTCATGGAATGGAGGCGGGTTTAAATAATAATATGAGCGGTAAATTTTGAAAAACACCTATGAGATTTTTACCTCGAAAACAAATAAGTATAATTATCATCAAATTGTGAAAAAAAAAAAATTAAAAACATCACTTATAAAAATAATAAACTATTTAAGGCTAAACTTCGTAATTAGTTAAAGCAGGTATTTACAATTTTATCTTATATCCATCAATAAATAAGATATAAATAATTATGAAATTTCCATGAACTAGACTGGCAGAAAAGTGACAAACCAGTCACTTATTGCCAATAACCACAGAAAAATAAATGTTTGATAGTTTTTATGGCTTCTTTTGTAAATAATGAACTTGAATGAGATTAAATTACCCTCTTTTTATTTTGTATAATTCAAACTCAACCTCCATACATTTTATTTTATCCTATTCGTTCACAAAATATGCGCAATGAGGGCTTGTCAATGCGACCTTTAAAAAAAAAGTGGTACCTATAGACTAAGATAGATGACTCTGTATGAAACACAAGTGTCAAAAATTATCAAAAAAAAAAACAGGAAACAAATTATTTCGTTGTTTATTTTTTGACACCTGACTTTTGTGCAGCGCCATCTAGTGTCAAAATAAAAAGCATGATTGTTTTTTTTAAAAGATTGTTTTGAAAAGGCCTCATTGGAAACTGACATTGGCAGAATTGTGTCAAACCATGATGCAGAGCCAAAGATAAAAGAAGAAGAAAGAAGAAATCTTGGCACATTATTTAGATTTCTGTGCCAATAACAAAGAAGTCAAGTCGATCTGAGATGCGTTTGCGTATTCGGGGGTTTGTGTTGTCTAAATCAATAAATTAATTTGAATTATTAACTAGGGCTAGTGGTACTTAAGTACAACAGTTGTTCATAATGAGTGTAAAGTTTCGGCCGAACCTGCGCGTCAAACACGCGAGAAGCAGGACGCGCAGCGGGAGCGTGAACAACGCAAAACATTTCCCTTCCCACAACGACGTACTACCTAATCGCTGTAGAGGCCATTTGACAAGTGAAAGTATTACGTCGTGGAATGGAATGTATGGTCAGAATCATGCGTATATGCTGGCTTAGGCACACCCAAATCCATACATCCTTATTAATATTATAAATTCGAAAATACTCTGTCTGTCTGTCTGTCTGTCGCCTTTTCACGCCTAAACGGCTGAACAGATAACAATTAAATTTGGCAGAGAGGTAAATAGTATCCCGGGGACATAGGCTACATAAAAAGCACGTGCGAAGCCGCGGGCAGCAGCTAGTTAATAAATAAAACTTTAATGAAATATTTTATATATATAAAACTACTATACACAATTAGCCTTAATTCTATGCCAATTTATACGACCTAAGTTACAAAATAAATTTACTTTGTGCGTAGCAGTGTTTAAGGGAATATGGCCTTCACTCAGCATTATGCTGGGTGCACCCTGGTGTGTCCACCCAGCGCTGGTTTTCAGTGAAGATCAGAGGGATCGGGTCACGTTACGATCGCCAGGTACGTGTTGTAGACATGATAATAACAAAAAAAGAAAAATACTAATAAAGAAAAACAAATACAAAACAAACCTATGAAAGCACCCAAATATTAGAGTATTAAACAATTTAAAAATTATAAAATAACTAGCAAACCCGGCGAACTCCGTTTCACCACCAGATGGCTTCGTTTTATGTAACACAGAGATGGCGCTGTATGTGAAAAAAGATTTTCCCGCTTTTCTTTTTAAATTTTTCCTGAATTTTCTTTGATATAAACCTCACGGAATCCGAGACCTTTCCAACGAATGCAAAACCGTGGAAATCGGTTCGGCGTTCTGGAGTTAAAGCGTCAGGAAGGAAAACCCGACTTATTTTTATATAGTAGAAGGTTTGCAATTGCAATACTATTGTTGCCGGTCGGTCGGGTGGCTGTGGCTGGGTCGACTTCTACTGCAATCACCAATCCGCCTGGCAAGCGCGGTGATTATGACAAAACCTGTCTGGAAAGGCTTGTTCAGCAGTGGACAACCCTTTCCATCACACTCACACTAATATTATAAATGTGAATGTTTCAATGTATGTATGGGTGTTTGTTACGTTACCTCAAAACTTACACCAAAACTTCTGAAAGGAGCGGGCTGAAATTATGTATACAGGTAATTCTAGGCCTGGAATCAAACATAGGATACTTTTTTATCCCATAAGTCAGTTCCAATGGTATAAATATCAAATCTGTAAACGTTTCCATAGAAAAAACGTGTGCGAAGCCGCGGGCAGAAACTACATAGTTATATGATAAATTAAAAAATTACATAATGACTAGTGCGCTGCGCCACATAAGTGGACAATTCAAATTAATATCGTTTAATTTGCAAATTATCAACACTGAACCGCGAGATACGCAACTAAAAAGCTACTATAGTACTTTTAATTTTAGACTCGGATAATCTTGGCCTTCCTTTTAAAATAACGCAAAACTGGGTCGACTCGATTCGGGTTGGCTGACGCAAACTTGTGTCCAATCGAAGATCGGAAGACAATGGTTTTAAAATCAATTGGTTTTGGTCATACCTACTTACTGTAAAAGGGCAGATAAAGTTGCCAGAAGAGATAAGAAACTTATGGGGTCGTCCGTTAATCACGTGTGGCTCGAAAGGGAAGATGTTAGAAAGATACTAAAATACATCACGTGATTAAGAGGCGAACATAACGGGTTTGGTTGTCAAACTAGGTCCAGATATCAGTACTCACGGGATCCCCGTAGTAAAAAACTCGAATAACATAAAATTCTATATTTTTTCTGTGGTTCCTTGAATGTGAAAAACAGATTGAGAAAAAAAATACGATAAAAAATCTTGAAAGTGCACTGCTAAACACATAATTTGGTCGTCACAATCCTAATGTCAGCTGCGTATCCGACAAATCTCTTCTCAAGTTTATAATAGACAGATCTTGAGTTATTCTGGTCTTAAATCTCAGAATTTATTGCAGAATTTATATACAAGCATTTCATAATCTTTGATCTAAGATTAATGTGACATAAGTTCATAACATAACGCGTCCAAGACAATAGCTTGTAAAACTAAAACATAACTTCGTAAAGTCAGAGGCATTTCTCATAACAATAAAAATTTATGTTTCCTGATTCATGTCACACATTCTAGTTTTATTTTAGTTTGATTGCTCGGACAAAAGCTAGAGCTACATAAGATTAATGATTATGTTTTTTTGGAAGTAAATTTGTGCATATTTCTACGAGAAAATAAACTTTGATGGTAGGATCTCCAGCTACGACCAAAACTGACAAGATGCCTAGAACCTTACAAAAAGGACGCTCGTTTGTAGTTGTATTCAGAATTATGCTCTATTATTAGATTCACAGAGAGCAAAACTAATGTGTACATTTCCTTCGTTACAGGATCTCATTCCGCCCCAAGACACCGGGTCGTATCTACTCAAGACGCAAAATGCCATCACAAATTTACAAGCGAAGCTCCACTCCAACCGTTCCAGCCCTTTTAACATGCCCCCTTTACTCACCTCTAGTCTCATCAGCGAGAAGACCCTCGTCTCCCGTCTTCCCGTAGCTCAGCTTAGCAGATCCAACTCCTTAAACTATCGTCTCAGACGGAAAGACCATTCTTCCGATAGCAGCCCGTTACGAAGCCCTGGGCATTATGTCATCACAGGGTCTGCCAAAATTCCGGAAAGCACTAAGAAATTGCTTAACAATGCGTCTAGATCTCTCGAGGATAGGAGGAATTCGAATATGAACAGTCCAACTTCAGATAGAGGCAACAGTCACAGTTCAGATGACAAAACTCTGTCAAATCGACCACCGTATGATGTGGAAGCGATTTTATCCCTGCACAGAAAAACACACACGCGACACAGGTCTTTCGACAAAAACACGACTGATTTCACCAGCGATATTCACAACGCGAACGTCTGTCTCAAAACTGTGCTCAAGAACAACGCCTTAGAAGCTCAGTATCCAAGGATCGACCAAACCCTAACACGTTACCTAGGGGATAAGAAGCACCAAAAGGTCGCGAGTGATTCCAAGCTCTACGCATTTGGAAATTCAATCAAACGCTCCAGTTCTTTCAACACCGTCAACAGAAACAATAACTTTGAAAGACTGACTGACTGTAGACTGAATAGGAGATCCAGCGATGAGTTGAAAGACTCAGATGAGTCTGATGGCTACGACAAATCTCACAGCCAAGACATAAGATACAAACGGCAAGGGAAGACTAGGATAGAATCTCCAGATCTCAAATCTATAGCTCCAGCGAATTCCCCTCGTTGTCCGAATACGCCAGAACCTCAGCGGAAGTTCGGACCAGGGTTAGTTAGGAACTCCTCTCGTAACCCGAATAAGGAGAGAGTTGTGTCCCGTATGTCGGAACCCCCGGTTTCTAAAGAGGACAGGAAGACGGCATCAGGGCATCAGAGTAGGAGGATCTCAGAACCTACTAGACAGGCGGTGCTGAATCGGCTGACGAAGTCAAGGTCTTCAACGAGAGAGGTGCAGCCTACTAAGACTTTGGATAAAGGTGAGATACGTTAGTAAAATACGTTAGTAGCACTTGACACTTTTAAACTGAATTTTCGCGCACTTTTGTACATATCTTAGGTCACAGCGGCATATAAATTCGAACTTTTATTTAAATATTTTTATTGTGCGACAAAACAGGTGTATAAATACAATTCAAATTGCTCTAATATTTTTTGTTATAAATGCCGTAATGATTAGCTTTTGCCAGAACTTATAATCACACCATTAACATATAGATATATATATTTATTTGTGCAAATTTGTTACTATTTACAGTTTATAGAGTCTTAAATCCTAAGGTTTATCTAGTCTAGGTCTACATAAGTTCTCTTAATAATACTGTGATGATAATACTTCATTGTAATTTATAAGCAAGCATCGGAATTAAGTGCGGTAGGCAGTCACGCAAGAAGCACAGTGACATCACTGTTCGCTGCATGGCTCGGCAGCCGCACACAGTCGATCCACCGATTACGCCCGAGCGGTGATTCCACTGCCCCTGAGCTCAGCCTGAAAGAACAGTTCTAAACGAATATCCTTTTGCCTTTCCAGGGCCCAAGAAACCCAGCCAGCACCGTTCCTCCTCAGCGCTCGCGACCAAGGAGGTTGAACTAGCAAACTGGAAGAAACGCTCCTCCTACGACCCTATGAAGGCAGCCCAAGAAGGACGGAAGAAACAAATCCAGAAACGACATGAGTTTAAAGAGGATCTTAGTTCTCCAAGGTAAGGTGTTTCGAATAGGAACCGATGAGGGTTAAAATTTTAAACCAACTTTTGGATCCATGCGCACAGAAAGACAGGATGTTGATCCAGTCTGGCCACATCTGAGTTTAATCTTCCTCAATCTAATCTACTAGACTGCAGTATATCCTTAGGTCTTGCGATAGATAGAGGGAAGTAGAATGAGAAAACAAAAAGCAATCTCCACCATCAGATGGGAATAATAGGCAATTAATAATGTCCGTAGTTGTCAATCCACAAACTGAATTTCGACTAAATTTTCGTACTCATGGTTTCTTCGATACAGGCTTAGCCTAGTGAAGAAATCAACATTGTATTTACAATTTAATAATAGCTGTCTGCAAATGACATAATTAGTTGCTATTCACTTATTTTTTGTGTGATAATTGTGACTCTTCCTAATATACCTTACTTGTTTTGTACAAAGTTAAGAATGTGCACCATTACCCATGTCCTTTGCTATAATCATTACTTTTCCCTTTACAAAAAAAAAACCCAAAGGTTAAAAGCTGGGGCCTTGAATGTGAACGTGAACGGATTTTTGTAATTTTTAATTCGAAACAATCACTACCCAGGTCGCGCTCTTTGAATTAGAGAACCCTTTGGTTTGATTCAAAATTACTAATAGAGTTCATTTCTTTGCAGCCATTCCTCCCCCGTCCACCGCTCGCAATCCTTCCACACAACCAACATGCTGCTGCAGTACTCATCATCGGAAACTGAAGACGAACAGCCGGCGCTGCCTTCCGACCCGATGACGTCATCAACGCACTCTGATATACTGCAGCTGAGAATAAGACATGTGCACCAGGTATGTAGTGAACCCGGTTCACTACTTCGTATGACCCGCTTTCGTCACTACCCGACTCGTTATCGTCAATCTCCGACTAATTATCATCGTCACTTGAATTATTATCGTGACTATGCGAATCATTATTCTCGACACTTGGGTCATTATCGTTTCTATCCGGCTCATAGTTGTCTGTACCCGGCTCATTATTGTCTGTGTTTGACTCAATATCGTCACTACCACCAGACTCATTATCGTTACAACCCGACCAACTTCTACATTAGGTAATAGAATAATTATCGGACTAAATTCAATTTCCATTCTCTGATTAGTTCTTCACCACTTCCTGATTATAAGCATCATGCCTGCTACCCGTCAAGGTCCTCTGTCATACGCGTTAAAAGTGTAAATAACACAAAATATAAAAATTCTTTCTCCATTCCAGCCCAAACCCATAGACAAGAAACGCATCGCCGACAAGCGCAAAACCTACATCGTCGACGACATAACACCAACCAAAGAGAACGTAGACTTCTTAACCATGGACAAGCGGAAAACATTCATCCTAGACTCTGACACGAATTCAACAACCAATGGGAGCAGTCCTAGAAACTCTTCGATCTTCAGTCATGAGAGGTTGACTGAGGGAGTAAGTGAGAGTGAAGGGGAGAGCGGGACGGAGAGTGCTCCTGTTGTGAGGAGGAGGGAGAAGGATGATAAGGCGAGAAGCACATCAGCGAAGCAGAGGTGAGTTAATTATAATAAAATATGGTCCTGTCGTTAAGTACCTTTACAAACGAATGCAATGATATTCATTATCGTCACTACTCAATTCGTTATCGTCAATACCTGACTTATTCATTATCTTCATTACCTGACTTAATACCGTCACAACTGTGCTCTTTGTCATTACTTGAATTATAATGGTCATTTCTATAAGAATATGATTGAATTGTTCATATATAACTACTATGGGACTATAAAAATAATAATAATGTTGGGCTCCGATAAAAATTCAATGACCAATGGTAGTATATAGTAATGACCAATGGTAGTGCTAGCAATTCTTCGATCTTCAGTCATGATAGGCTGACTGAAGCAGTGGAGTAGAGCGGAACGGATAGTGCTCCTGTTGTGAGGAGCAGAGAGAAGGATGTAAGGCGAGAAGCTTCTGCAACCCAATCTTGTTGTTCGGGTGTGTTCCCAATGTCGCGGCGCGAAGTGGAATATTCCAATCAGAAATCGGCAGGAGACAAGACAAGTGTGTGTATTTTCAGTATATGTCTGTAATATTTTGAAACAATGTCGATCTTGATCTGGCAGCTTTGCAGAAGTTTTCATACGCTGTACATAATTTTCTGTCATGTGAGCCGACGACAGCTGCTAAATCAAAGATATTCATCATAAACACTTTTACATTTCGAAGAATAAATAAATAGTTAATGCTCGACAATCCACACAGCATCATCTAGGCCCAAGATAAGCAGAGATTGTGTTATATGACTGATTTAGTTAATACAATACATTACATAGATAGATATTTTAGAAAATAGGTACCCAGAACAAATACTTGACGAAGCATCATTATCATATTGCAACTTTACTATTCTATGGATTTAGGTACCTACTTAATGGGTTTAATTTAGAGGTCGCCAAAACTAAACTTAACAAATTCGACAGCACTAAAAATAAAAAATTCCATTTGCGGACGGCAACATTTTTAGTTGCCGTCCCTTTTACAGCAAATGGAAATAAAAAGGATGCCATTGTTTTTAGTGCTGTAAATTTTACGACCCTGACCGGACTTAAAGAAAAAGATATTCATTACTATAATTTAAGAAATAAGGAAAAACTAGTCAAACTAATGGTACGCCTTGCAAAGATACAAAAGCAGGGAGAAAATATTAAAATACAATTATATAATAAACTACCAAGTAACATTACGAACATTGACAACTTTGAACATTTTAAAAACTTAATCAAGCATTTCTTTGAAAGCCATGCATTCTACAGCATCAGTGAATTTATGAGTACTAATTTATTGCAATCCCTTTCTTTAAATAATTATGTAAACATGACATTGAACTTTATGATCTGGAATTAATTGAAATGTGTGTTTTATCTAGATTTTTAAAATGATTTATTTAAATATGGTTTTGTCTTTTCAAATTGTACAATTACTGACTTGCCTTGTATAACGACCTATGTTATACGTCATGGTAAATAAATAAATACAAAATACAAAAATAAACTCACAATCTTCCACTCAGTACGGGAACGCGTTGTGTGGGCAGAGCAAGCATAATAAAGAAATTATATTGCTGTTTTCCAAGATACTCCATGGGATACATGGGAGCTGAAACCACGATTACTGTTGGACATAGGCCATGTCCAACAGTAATCGTGGTTTCAGCTGAAATCGTGGGAACTCACGACTGCTCAACTGCGAATAGTTGAGCAATGGGGCTTCCTTTTTGCGCAACTCATTTTGTTCCCTATTGCTGAACTGTTATTAGTTGAGCAATGGGGCTTCCATACCTTGTTGATATTCTGAGTTGAGCAACTTGCGTTTAGCAATTGGGAACAAAATAAGTTCGATAAGGAAGGGACCCTTTGCTCAATTTGCTCAACTGAGTTGCACAAAAGGGAACTCGCAGCTGGAATGATGAACGAGGACTGTTAATTCCAGGTATAGCGGTGACTACTCGATGTCATCGTCTACCACCTCAATAAGCCAGAAGAAGGTTCAGCCCCGGTACCTCGACATATCCAAGTACAAGAGTGAGAGCTCCCCCAAGACCTTCCTACGGCGAGACCCCAGCAAGACTTACGTGGGGGTGTTGGGAGACAAACCAGCGCTTGCTAGTAAAGGAAGCGCTATGCATTATGAAATGGGTGAGTGGTTTAATATCCGATATATTATCGTATTGCCAATAGGTATTCTACTTTGAATTAACCGCCAAGTCGACTCGCACACTAAGGGTAAAAATCAGGCAACTTTTTCAAAGAACATCAAATTTTCACTTGTTCAAAGGCCCCTTTAAATTTTCAAGTTTATTATATTTTAAGTATTTGTTGTTATTAAAATCTAATTTAGAATGACATTTTTTTTTTAATAATTTTAATTTTCTAATTTTTTTTTTTTATCTAATCTATCTATCTTATTTATAGAAAGTTTCATGTGTCTCATATTGTGGTTCAAGAGATACAGCCTTGACAAACGAAGAACAAAAATATCCAAAAAAATCACGTTTTTACAAAAGTAAATTTGGATATTTGTTTTATTTTTATTATTTGCTAAATACATAATACACATTCTCTGAAAATTTCAATTGTCGTCCTCTTACGGTTCATAAGATAGAGCCCTCTGATAGAGGGACGGACAGCGGGGGCTTAGTAATAAATAAAAAATAAAATAAAAAGTTTCTTTATTCAGACATATTTGTCCACACTTACATACATACCACATACCTAAATAAAAGTAATAGGGTTCCGGTTTCACCCTTCGGCATTCGGGCACGATACCCTAAAAACGAACGAAATTGACGGATGACGTCGGATCGCACAAAACGAAGACGTCCGATCCGTTCCTTCGATGGCCTTTGCTATGAAAATGATTCAGTGTGTCTACCATGAGTTTTCACAGTTAGATCGCCTGACGTTACTACAGTAGTTGCGTAAATATTAGTACCGCGCATTTTAGTACCCAACTATCCGCTAGAGGCGCTGTTCAAGTTTTCATACATTTTTTTAACTACAGTCGCTAGCGAGTATAGTTTGTTAAAACTCATGGTAGACACACTGATATTTATTTCTTAGAGATACGAAACGAAAGGTGTCAGTGGGTGACGCGCCCGAAGTGGTTTGGTGGTAAGGTAGTTCGTTTCGTGCGATCGACTTCGTTCCTTTTTCAAAGTAGACCTCCTGGTATATTTATTTATGACATCAGAGTGTATTTGTCACTCTATTTTCGCTCATTAGCGGCCTTCTGTATACGCGCAGTATAAGGACCATTGTGATTATGTGCAGTGAATATAGTCTGTCGCGGGTCACTTAATGAAAACAGATTAATTTTTACCTTTCGACTCCTTATCATCATCATCCAATTATTCTTTATTTCCTTAGTCTCATAATATGAAAACAATTGGAAACGTCAAAACATTTTAAAATAAGCAATTTATCAAGTAAATAAAAGATTTTAGTTTTCTAGTTGTTGTGTCGTTGTATTGTATAAAGTTGTATCACAAGCGTTTTAATCTATGTCATGAATATGACATTTGCAGTGAGAAATAGCTACCTGACTCAATATCTTTTTACCATTACCTTGCAACCTAGGTACACCTGGCACTGAGTGCACACCTGCCCCTGTTAACAAAGTATTTTACGTTGTTCATATTCCTAATTAATCTAAACTGTATGTAGTAAAAATATGTTAAAATTGTGTATTAATATTGTTATTAGTATTAAAATGTTGTAACTGAGCTTTATATATTTTTTTTTTTTAAATATTGTACAGCTATCCTTCTCCACTCTTATGAGGCCGGTGATATTGGAGAACTACCTAACTCATTTATACAAAACACACTTTACATAGGCACCTTATACATTACAATAATTTCTGTTTATTGTTTGATTTTGATCTTGAAAATATTGTATAATTCTGCTAATCATTTATTCTAAATTTTCTTGTATTAGGTATTTTATATAGTTTTGATTTGTTACTTTTCATAAAAAATATTATTTGTACACAAACTTACAAAATGTTAATAATTAATCTGGCAAGAGTGGTTTCCTCTAATACAAACAAATTTTGCTTAAAGGGGGACTCCAATACATGTATGTTTAATTTATAAGTTACCGAAATATTTTTTTTTTATTTTTTTTATCCTTACAGGCACACCTAATGAGATGGTGTACTATCTGTAGTCACAACATAATAATATCTACACAAATCATCAACTTTGGTCATATTTTAACATAAATAATTAAATTCCTAATTTATACTTAATAATAAAAAAAAATATATTGTAACCTAAACAAAAACTAAAATTGAATAATAACAAAATAAAATTAATCCAATTATAATATATGGACCACAGTGGTCTTTTTTTAACACTCATTGTCGTCCCAATATTCCACAGAACAAAAGAAGCAAGAGCTAGAAAAGTGGAAGCGACGGGCGTCGTACGACCCGCGGAAAGCAGCTGCGCTCGGCAAGACTAAGGTGCCGCCTAAGACTGCCAGGTTCGTTTCGTACAATAGTTTTTTTTTTTTTTTTTTTAACATATATTAAGGGACTGTTAGCAACTTACGCCCTGCGTAAAACGTGTGTGAACGTGGGAAGAAAACGTTAATAAAATAAAGGATGTTAGCTTGGATGGGGGAAAAAACGTAATACGTTTGTGTAGTAGGTACCATGTTATGTTTGATGTGTGGGAGAAATCTTGCAATAGTTCTGAATTTATGACCAGTTATCCTCGACCGATTGAGCTGAAATTTGGCATACTTATGTTAGTTAGGCGACGACGCAATGTTATGGTATCATCAAGACCCGGCTGATGATGGAGACAGAAGGTGGCTATAGGAACTCCTAAACGAAACGACTTAATCCCGTCGAGTTTAGGTTCGTTGGATTTGTCTTCCCAAGCACTTTGGTCTTAGTTGATGACCAGGGTCCTGATGATGGAGCCGGAGGGAGGCCATAGGAACGAATTAACGCAGCGACGTAACCTCATCCAGTTTGGACAGAATTTTTAAATAAAAGCTCGTTTAAACTATTAATTATAATTATTCATACTATAAAAAGTACGGGTTCGGCCACACAGCAAAGTCATTAATAAATGTAGTTGATGTTTTTGAAGGCTATGATTTTTAGTTTTCGGCCTTTATTAGAGTGTCAGTGTTTAATTTTTATGAATTTAACCTTCTCCAAGTGTACATTTATTGTATTTATAGAAATAAAGAGTATTTGATTATAGGAGGCCGAAAACTAAAAGTGAGAAGCTAATAGCGAAAAAACCGCTCACAACTTTGTAGTTTCTGCAAAACACGACACTAGCTCTGTCTTACACAAGTAAGACAGAGCTCTATGGCGCTCATTAGAGGAGGCTGCTGTGAGCATAGGCATGAGGGCCTTTCAGTTGCCATGTTGATAATGACCTACATTTGAATGTTTTAGTTTATTACCGTAGAATTTAGTTTTGGTACAAAAATAGATACCGTATAAATTTACATTATTTCATATTTAATTTCTTACATTAACCATTTATGTATTTAGACTAAGATTTAACCATATTCGTTGTAACTTCTAGAGCGTGACAATGCATGAAATTCAGAGAAATATCCGCCATCATGGTTTGTAAGGTTAGTTTACTGTCAAATTGACATTGACAGGTGACAGCTGTCAAAGACACATGTAAATAAACCTGTTGAGCGCTTTTTGGGCTTTTTCACGGATAACCTTGTTGTATTAATTTTTTTATGCTTTCTTTTTTCTGTTCTTTCTTTTTTTTATTTACCTACAAGATTACAAAGTTACGGGGTATTTTCACATTCGTATTAACTAAGCTCTTTTAGTTTATGTTTGTATGAAAATAATATTTATGCGAATCTAACCAAAAGCTTTACTTACTTATTTAGGTTTCCACGCAATAACTGGTTTTCTATTTTCGAATAAAATAATTAACATACAAATTTTGCGCCTAACCTTTTCAGCTATTTTTTATTCTACTTTCAATCTTTGTCAAAATAACCCTAAATGCACAAAGCACACTATCCAATTTGGTTTTTAAAACAATTCACTGCAATACTCTGGACTATTCCACCTCTAAATCACCTTCACAACCTAAATCAATGTCTTTCTGCACTTACGAGTAGAATAAGCAAAAAAATAGCAAAATTTTCAAAATGCCGTTTTTTTTTCAGTAGCGTCCTCCGTTCTCAATCTTTCCACGGGCCCGTTCTTTCATCAAACCTGCAGTACCAACCTCCGGACAATATAAACGAGAGCTTCGACGCGTCGAGCGACAACGACTTTTAACGCGAACGGATACGGTCGAAATTGCGGTGGCATTATGTGATAAATCTGATGTGACTTTGATGGTTTTTTTGGAAATTATTCAGCTTGATTTATTTTTTTAGACGGTATGAATTTTTTTTTGTCTAGTAATATTGACGCTTGTCAATGTTTAACTATCAAAGTAGCTAATATTTGTATGAAAGGTTTTAAATTTTTTGGGATAGTAATTTTTGTTCGCACAATGAAAAACACTATTTTTTAGTTTTACACACATAGTTTTAGTTTTATTGAATAATCGCCCCAAAATTATAAATAAATATTGTTATCATAATTAAATGTGATTTAATAATAAAATTCGTTAGTGTTTAAATATTGAACGCAGAACTAAAAGTAGTTACATACGAATGTACAATTTTTTATTATTATTTAATAATAATGTCTTAAAGATTAAGATTATAAATAAATATCATTTTAAAATTTTTATCATATTGCTCATTTCATAACATCGAGGTATTTTTAGTTTTAGTAAAAGAAATATTCTAGTGCAATTAGTAATAGCATCACGAAAATTATGAGTTATTGTGATTTTTTTTACAGTTAATAAGGAGTTTAAAAAGCTTTATTATTTGTTAATATTCAAAATGGTTGATGTAAAAGCGGTTTGCTTCATTTTAAAGTTCAAATGTATAATTTTTATGAAGTAGTCAATAGAATTAGAAAAGTAACTTTTATTTATCAGTTTTATTTTTATTAGGTGTATTGCCATCTTTTTATTTAAAATAATTCCTTGTCTTCTACCAAATTGTTCATAAAAAAATCAAAAAAATTTATTAATATATAAAATAAATGCTAAACCTACTTATGAATTAAAATCCTGATAAGTAATTACCTGTTAAAAAAAAATTGCCCAAATCAGATTCTTTGCACTTCGTCCAGCGATCTTTTTGATTAGCAATTATTATTACGCAGAAATGTATTATTATGCAATATTTAGCTTTCATATACCTTATTTAATTATTATTCTAATAAATAATACAGTTGTAAGCTTAGCCCTGGCTTTGTTTACGTAATAATGCATAAAATATAAATTATTGTAATAATGCCTGAAATAGGATTTGTATTATGATATTGATGTTTAGTGTTTTTGTATTAAATATGAATAAGAATAAATACATAATTGAACATTTATTCGTTTTATTTAATGAGCCAAACTAACATACTACCTAGTAGGTACTAATCTAACAAAAAAATAAGAAAACCAGAGAGAAAAAAAGTTATGATACCTTTGTTTGGTTTGCTCGTTAAAAATATTCTCAGGATAAGGGAGGATAGGATAAAATAAAACTATAAAATTGTACATTTATTAATAATGATTTATTTTTGAATATCAATTACAATTTTTCCATTTATTGTTATTTTATAAATTTTACGATACACTTCTTATATTTAGTTATGAATGTAATTATAAATGTGCTTTCTAATAGCAATGTAGAATCTAACACGGATTTACACTGATTTACATATTTTTGATGACTATTAGGTACATTTATGTTACATTTAATCTGATAATGATCATTTTAAACCCAACTTCGTTGTTTAAATTTTAAATGATTACATTGAAGAATAACATTTCAAAGTCACTTTTTTTTTTAAGATAAAGTTTTCAAAGGAACTTTTTCGACAATACTCGTGTTTTCCGTCGCTATACTTATACCTCACAACCTTATATTTTAAAAGAAAATATTATACAAAGGTTTTTTCTAATAAAAATAATACTCCTAAATTGAGCAATAATACTGAAGTGACAATCAAACGTTATTCGTCGAAAAAAATATATTTTTAGTCGATTTTATCCGACAGATTGACGAGATTCTGTAAGATATATCTTTTATAGCAATTTCTAGAACTTTTCCAAGACCAATAACCACTATTTTTAAGACATTATATGTACCCATAAAAATATGTTTTTTTAAAACAATTTTTAACAACTTTTAAACCAAACACTTAGTATAAATATAGGTATATCTATATTACGATGAAAAATTTGGCCTAGAGATAGAGTGCAAGTTTAAATTTTAGTTTACGTGCATTTTTTATATTTCAAAAGAAATAACTAAATACGCATTTCCAATGTGAAACAGAAGTTCAAGCAACATTTTTAGCGTTCGTTTATTTATTTTTTTAATTATATTTTGGCATCTCGCGTTTGGCATACGTTGTATGACATTCGCTGTCAAGTTGACAGGTTCTTAATAATAATAGCAACTTTAAAATAATGAAAAATACCATGATACCCTGTCATTACATGCCTCAATACAAAACAATATAAATGCATTTTAGAGGCAGTTAAATAAATATTGGGCACTACTCTGGTTAAAATAAATAATTTTGTTGAAATTCTTAATCTATCTTATATTGTAAGTTAAAGCTTCTTATGTGTAAACACACTTTGTTATAAAGGTCGATTCATTAAATCATTGTTATGAAATATTTTATTTAGGCATAATGCTATTCTTTTTTTAGTTCCAATTCAAACAGAAATATCTTTTTGAGAATTATTTTGATTAGAAACGTAGAAATGATTTCATGAAAAGACCTTTTCCTCAGATATATTCTACTATTTTTTTTATATATTCCTAATCTCGCGGTAGAATTTTCATATTTTACATATCCAACGAACAGAATTGGGATCAGTTGCCCGCAATCTTTTTATCATTTAAATTAATTGTACGGACGAATCTACTTTTTCAATAATATTTACAAATAGTTAAGCACTACTTTATATAATCTATGGGTTGATATACCATAATGATCACAAAAACAACATCTATTTACTATTCACGGTACTTATTTAACATTTTCACAGACATCGTTACTATTGGGTTTGTTATATTTAGTATATATATTATTAAACTCGTTTTGACTAAAAGCCTAGTAATCAACTCAATGTGCGTATTTCGAACATATGTATGTCAAGGTTGTTAGTTAAATTATATCAGAAAATATTCTATTGCTAAAAACTTTTTTTTTTAAATACGCTACCAAGCGATAAAAAACTTTACAAATACACAAGTCAAAACCAGTTAAATACCTAAGTAGAAAAACTATTGACATTATATTCCGACCTTCGAACGTTTTTTAATGCAAAATATTGAGCAAATTCAGCATTAAACTATTTTTCTAAAAGCATGATGGACTTCCAAGTATTTCTATAACTCTGACGCGCGATAATGTTCACTGATGACATACACTTTTCAATATTTACATTTACTAGATAACGTTCACTTAAGTTTTTCAAACGAGCGACGGTGTGGACAACCGAGTTTTCGCATTCACAATTTTTCATCCAACTGACTGACTTAGCAGCTTATCTCAGCTTCAACGACATATTCGGCCTGGCCTTTGCTACCCTGTTTGCAGACTTTATTTTTACCCTTTCCTATCTTAACTTCTCCGTAGTTATTCATATTATTCATGTTCTTTACGTTATTACTTGTGTTACTGGCCGAGGACGTCGTATCACTGCTGTCGACGTACGGTACGTCTGTCATCGGACCGTTCAGCAAGCTGGCGGCAGAATTGGACTGCTTAAGCTTTGTTTTCTCTTCCTTAGGTTCGTTTTTCTTTGGCAAGTCATCGATAACAGCTTTCTTAGGATCTATTTGAATGGTTTTTGACTCGGATAGCTTATTGGGCGTAACTACGTTTATATATGGAGGGAGGATGTTCATTGTGTTCAAATTGACTGAGCCACTGTTCTTTTTGAGTGCGTTTAGGTTTTGTTCTAGCTGTGCAGCGTCAAGGCATAAAGGCTTTGCTGGGAACGGTTTAGAGTTTAGTTTTGGTTGTTCTTTCCATGCGTTGATGCGGGGTGGGTCAGGGGAGGCTATTGGAGCCGCCGCCTTCCTTTCAGGGACGAGGGTGTTTTTGTGGTTCGTCTTGTCTATGACGTTGGCTTCGATCGCCTTGGATAGGACGTTCTCTGGGGGCTTGGGCGAGGTCGGGGTTATGCTTATCAGTTTATCCACCTATAAAAGATAAAACATTTACAATGTTTGCTAGAATAATACCTTACGAACTATGAAGTTGGCACCCAACGTGGGACAAACTTGATGATCTGCTCGACGATTTCATAATCATCTAAGGTCCTATTTCAACGTTTGCTACCAAAACTAAGATTAGGTACTTCACTTCTTTGTTATTGGTAATATGTCTGGTTTGCCATTTTTCTGCCAGAACAAAACTAGGTTCAGCTTGATCGAGTTCAAATTCGTAATACCTATTGTGTGGCATGACAGCTCTTGAACTCGGTTTAGCGCTCGAACCGATACGGTCCTAACTTTTTGTCGATAAAATGCGCTGCACTCGTTTAAAGCGCTACACTGAGTTTATCATTGAACGCGTTTAATTGGTGAAATTGGACCTAATTACGTTCCGAAGTTAACCAGCTTGTACCTATGTTCAATATTACTCCGTAACGATAACAATCAATTCAACTTGATTTGTAAGGGAACGTACCCATACCACTTCTTCAAAATACCACTCTTGGTCACCTCTGGGGCGCTTTTGTTGAAGGTGATTGAGATGAAATAATAAATATTCATAAAAGAAATAATACTTGTTGTTGTAAATTAAGTCCCTGTTAGGTACATTATGGTTTTACCTACATAAGTTTTTCTTCTTAATAATATTTTATTTTCTTCTAAATATAAATACGCACGCACTCTTGGCCTCACGTGGCGCGCGCTTTTTTTTTAACTTTCTGTTTGCAAACATTGATTGAAAACCGTATTTATGAATTACTACGTCAAACTAGAGGGGGAGGGGTCTTTGCACGTAGTACTACGGGTACGTTCCCTAACTACGTTCAAAGAAAAAATTAGGGTTTCGATGCCGTTTCCCACAAACGGTATCCACAGCTTTAATTATTATTTTAACGCTTTAGCTTTTGTTAAATCAAAAACTTTAGCCTCAATTGAGATAACAGCGTCATTATTATCAAAATATAAAGCTGACTTATTTACATCAGGTTTTAGGTCTCTAAATAAACTGTCTAGTCTAAAGCCTAGAATTAATAGTCTGCGTGACTCACAACAGGTCCCTGGCTGGCGATCCTCGGACGCTCGACGAACGACGTCTCCCAGACGACGTCTGGTCCTTCGCTGCCGGAACTGTCGAGTGACGCTGATCTAAGCAATCTGGAATATTGGGTTTACGAACACTGACGGTCAAATGTGTTGGTGTAGGTATATATAGGGTTGTCTCTTTCATTTATTACCATGACTTAGTTTACTACCTACCCATAAAGTTTTAGAAAGGTATCATTAAGTGATACTAAACTGCTGGTTATGCTCCTTTATCATCGTTGACATGTTTGGGGTTATAGGTTCCATACTAATATTATAAATTCTAAAGTAACTCTGTATGTTTATCTATCTTTCTGTTACGGCTGAACGGATCTTTATGAAATTTGGCATGGATATAGATGGTATTCCGAGGACGGACATAGGCTATTTTCTATCTCGGAAAAGAGTGTGTGAAGCCGCGGGCAGCAGCTAGTTGATGCATAAAGCTAGCACGATCGACGCATTCAAACATTATTATATTTTTTAGCCCGCTTTAATGGGTTAAGCTCTCGGCGCGCATCAGAGTCCTGAGTCAGTCACTTTAATTATTTGGACTTCATTTGGCACATCCCGCACGCCAGCGGAATGTTGCCATATTCTTGTGATACTAGGAGCATTGCCAGTGTTGCCATATTGTCAAGCTCACCTGTCAGTGGAGTTAGACGGCAGAAACTTGGCAGGCTGGCTCCTGTCGCCAGCGGAAGCATCCGGCCTCGCGCTGTCGGGCGGGCACGCCAGCGGAATGTTGCCATATTCTTGTGATACTGGAAGTATTGCTATATAAATTACCGTTTATATCGTGATCTCTACATAACATAGCTATTACCTATATGTACATTATATGTACCTACATAAATATTTGTTCCCAATAATCTACTTAGCCCTTGTATTTTAAATTGTTATATTTCTCTTGGATTGGGCATAGGAAACTTCTCCTAGATGCCTCATCATTCACCTGGGCAAGCACCTGCATAGCCCTGACGAGTTAAGAGACCAGAAAGCAGCTGTAAGGGTTAGTGGCAAACTACGAACGGCGATCACAATCGCCTCATGGCCGTAGTGACACAAAAGCTACCAAGAGCCAAAAAAAGGTGCCCCCTACGATAATTCATGACTTTGACGAGAACACACACTTTAACACGTTTGCTTTACCTAGTTGCTTTGAATCTATCAATCTCTCTTCAATCTAGTATCCATAACACAAGCTCTACTTAACTTGGGGCTAGACGATGTTGTGTGAATTGCCCAGCATTATTTATATGTTATTTATTCGCGACTTACCTTTCAGAAGATGTTGATATTGTGAATCCTCTAGTTCTTCGGGGTCCAGGACCGCCGTTGGCGTGATGCTATGAGTCACCAGGGGATCCATAGAGCTATAACATTGTTACCGTTACCTAAGGAGCCAAGTCTTACCATGTCACAATAGCTCAACCTTTTAATGTTTTGAACATGGTCAATTAAGTAATTGTCTATTTTTAGTAAATTTACTTTTTTTTTAGGTAAAAAATTCTTTATTGACAAAGAAAATTACAATTCAATATTAAAAACAAATTAGAACTAGTATTTATAATTGAAACAATTAAGCTAACTGCAGACTGTTGCAAACAATCTACAGGTAGCTCAACTGATCTTTAGTAAATAGATACAAGTGTAAATACCTACTGTACTTAGTTGTAATTGTTTTAATCTTTTATTGTAATTTTCTTGGGTAATAAAATTTGTCCATGATTTCGAAATACTTTATTTGTTGGGAACACGATGGCAGATGGTCAACTCAGATGTATTCCTGAGTTTCCACGTATTTTATTTTCGCCGCTCATTGGTTCAGTTTCTTTTGATTTTTTATTCGTAATCAAAATGCAGCCAATGAGCGGTGAAAATAGTATGATTGATACATTCACGAATACATTTGAATTAATCTTGAAATTGATATCGGGAATGAGGAAAAATAAATATTGTCTGAAAGTAAGAAGTTGAAATTTTGGCACGCATATCCATTTTTTCCTTCCTTTATGGAAGGACATATTATTAGTTACTTTTTATTTAGATTAATGCATGCGAAGCTGCAGGCAGAAACTAGTGTCCCCATATGAAGAGATCTCTTATGCATTGGCTGAACGATGGTTAGATATATGTACATACAAAAACTTTATTCTATATCAAATCCAAGTCCAGTGATGGTCCTTCGAGTCAGATATTTTTTGTAACAAAACTTGAGTTCATTTTCGTTTTCACACTCGGGAAAATTAAGGATGAGCTATTGAGACAAAATATAAAAATTACAAAATACTTAGCTTAAGAAGTGGAAATTAAAACTTCTAATAGGGACTGAGAAGTGTAGGCACAGTTTAGCTGTTTGCTTTAAGATTTTCGTTATAAGGAGGTAATCGGCTTTATCATGCAATGTTTTCTATAGAACTTTGATCTTGGGTAGGTAATATGTCTGTCATTCCTCGATGATTATATTTATTTTCTGATAAAAAAAAGACTATACCTAGGTACATAATTGAGAAATACAAAGACTTTTTTGTAGAATGAGAGATTTCATTCATAGTTTTTTAAATAATTTCTTTGAAGAAATATAAATTAGTTATATATAAATAAAGAGCCTACATAAATATATTCGAGAAATGATCGACAAACAACCCAATTTGCGTTGGAAGGGGACACTATGACATTACAACATACGAGTACGTTTCGGAAAGAAGAGCGTGATTTGTTTTAGTAATGCTCTCGTTTTAGAATTAGAAGTTATAATGATGATTAATTAAATGAAATAAGGTTGACAGAACATTCTTATAACAGTTTATTTATTTTATGTTGGTGGAACGGAGACGGTATATTGTGCGTTTAGGGTGTAGGTAATGTTGTTTGTTTGTTAGCTTGTATTTTTCCAAATCTTAACTGCTTTTATATTTATTTATCTTTTTATTTTAATCGTAATTTTTTTATATATTAATTAGTTCTTGGCTTTTACTCTGCACTGTTTTTTCTGCCCTTAACTTTTTTTGTATATTTTTTTTCAATAGTTTCATTCACGAGCTTTTGCCAACATATACCTAGCTCTTTTCTTGGATTATAAATAAAATATTGTTTCTTTCCAAAATTGTAATGTCTTATTTATAAATGTCCTGTCAACCTAACGGCATAGTTACCTAGCTTGCGTTGCGGTTTCCTGCGACATCGGCACGAGGTAGTCACCGTCGTCGTTCTGCCAACATGCCACGCTCAATAACACCGTGCGGGGGGATTTTGGGGGATAGAGGGATTTATGCCCTGATTATAAAAAAAATCCTGCCTTCTGTATTTTTTTTTTGTTTTCTGACTATCCCCCCGCACTTTTTAAATACTACTCGTGCATTGCACTAGGTTTTATAATTTTATATTGTTAATTTTATTATATTGGTGATGGTTAAGCCTTTGGCTACTGTCTCGCTCGGGTAAGTGAAGATGTGGCCTTAGAAGAAAGTCATTAAGACTTGGCTTAAAAACAATTTTAAAAAATACCTTTTATATTATAAAACCTAGTGAAAAGGACAGAGGTAATATATAGAATAAGTAGTTCCTCGCTATAGCTACTAGGCAAGTACACTCATTTGAAGTATTTCCGAAGAGATTCCTTGAAATATATTTTATGTTTTATATGTTATGTTACTCACAAAGCACAAAGCAAGCAACGATAAACACAGAATTAGTAATGATTATTTGTGATCCTTGCAAAGTTTTTATTATGGTGGTTAATGTAAGAGTGAGTTTTTGCAACTATTTTGAAATTTCAATGATATTTTTTGTTTATTCTTTACTACACAACATTTGACGCTTAAAACGTTACGCCTAATGGTGCGCAACGTTAATTGCAACAACGTTACGGGTAGTGTTGAATGTTGCGCAATAATTTCCTTGATCAAGATTTAGGTGCGATAATTTTTAATTTTGCCATTAACATGCAAGACATTGATTTTGACATTCCAATGAATCTCTTTCTCTAATCTACGGGGTCTATCTACGCGTCATTCTAGGAAGGGGGAAATAAAAAACACATGCGCTTTAAGCATGGGTCCACGAATCTAACATCGAATCCGAAAAAAGATTTTTTTATAAAAACCAGTTACTTGCTTCTAGTAGCCAGAGCGAAAACGTTGGAAGAGAAAAGACAAATTAGTATTTTATTTATAGTCGTTGAGTTTATTTGTGATGTGGGGGAAGTACTGTAGGTACTTTTGCGATTTGGGAGCTCATAAGGCGTTTTTCCAGGTAATAATGGTAGGTATAAAAACTTTTATTAATAACCACCAAAATTAAATTGTGAAATAATCAAAATGTGGTGCATTTATTTTGTCATCACATGCTGTGTAGTCTATTTAATTGCTACGTGGTCGTAGGTGTTGATTTACTCAAAATTTATCTACAACTTCAGTTTTTTTTAGTTTTAATAAATCAAGATCTTACTAATTTTTAGTTACATATCTAATTTTATATACAATTTCTCTGTCAGAATTATAAAAAAAGAAAACCATTTAATGTTTTACAATCCACAATCAAATTTATGAATGAGATGAAATCAATCGGGTTCTTGATTCACACAGTTGAGTAAGTTTTTTTTTTGCGTTTTTTTTCCTTTAACGCTAAAGTATTTTGTTTTTGGTGGTTTCGTAGTGTAAAATGGAAAAACGCCTCTTAAAAGAGTATCTATCTAAAGGGTAGTGCTCAGTGGAACAAACCTGTGTGCCGTTAGGGAAGGTGATGCCGCCGATATGGGCTACGTCGGGTAAAGACGTGTTGCAGATTACTGGGTCCTGGAATAAAATTTAATTTTCTCTTTATATTCAAAAATATGGTCTATGAACATTTCCTCACCTCAACATCTAATTGCTAAGTAACTTTGTATATTTACTATATTTATTTTATGTTATGCAATATATACTAGTATATTTATGTTAAGTATATAAGTAGTTATATAATTATAAATCTAAGTATATTTATTTCTTCCTACTACCTAAACATTATTTCTGTTTACACGCCATTGTCTATACTTTTTCAATCACTTCTTGTCCATCCTAAGGTTGCCTCGAAGAGATCGCTCTTAGCGATAAGGCCGCCCATTGTACATTATCTTTATTTGTTTTTGTGTTCTGTGTGTTTTTTTATTATTTGGTGTGCAATAAAGAATATTTGTATTGTATTGTATTGTAAAATATATGTTTATATTAATTTGGCGTGTATTAAAAACCGAAAACGACTTCAAATTCCGGTAGATAATATTCATCTATGTCTCGGACGAACGAAATCACCCGGAGGGGTGATTTCGTTCGTCCGAGACATCAGGGAAAGTAAGGGAGCTTACTTTCCCTGACCGAAGGTCTACGTTCACGTGCAAAAAATTGAGTTTACACTGGCGACATCTAGTTATAATTCAAGTCTAATTTAGTTTGATGACACATGGATGAAACTGTTGACGCCCGTTGCCATGGAAACCATTAGGTGATAGTAAATGATCATATTGTGATGAATTTTTACAAACCTACGTTTTATAGCGCACATTAATGATATTATATATAAACTGAGGCATTGGCGCACAAAGCAAATTCTTCGAGAATCAAACATATAGGGGACCACCTTAAAACCAATTTGATACAACAACGAAAGAATCATCAAAATCTATTAACAATTGGCGCAGATATCACCTAAACTGTTGTAGCTAGTTGTGATTCTACAAAAATATTATGTTGCTTTTTATGTTTAACCTAAATAGAATAAAGAGGAATTAAAAAACAAAGGGAGTAGTCCCTCGGGACCACCTCGGGATCATTCTCTATACAATATTGAAAGAATCAGTAAAATCGGTTACCCATAGGCGGAGACGTCAAGTAACTTACATACATAGACATACAGACGAACTGAGAGCCTCCTCCTTTTTGAAGTCGGTTAAAAATAAAAGGATACAGGATGTTCCATTCATACTACAGGATGTTCCATTCATACTACAGGATGTTCCATTCATACTACAGGATGTTCCATTCATACTACAGGATGTTCCATTCATACTACAGGATAAAACGAAATGGGTATTCGGGGGGTTAGGGGGGTTTCGTATTCGAAACCTAAACCTATTGGTTTTGCGGCTTGGTCTAATAATCCCCTTAATGAAGTTCCCCTTAAGGGGATTATTAGACAAAAAGTCTAATTATCCCCTTAGCATCTCATTTCAATGATGTAAGGGGATTATTAGATAAAAAAGTCTAAAAAATCCCCATGACGATTAATTTTGGTAATAACTATTTGTTTTTCTAAAACATACAAATAAAAAACAAAGGTAAGTAGGTAGATATAAATCTTCTTCTACTTCTTGTATCATTGGCTCTGCATCATGGTTTGACGAAGAAGATATACTTGACTATAGCTACATGACTAAGATTACTGTTGTGTGTCGGTTTCTGTGTGTTGTGTGTGTGTGTATCGTTGTGTGAGGGTGTATGTGTCTATGTGTAGTTAACCCGCTTACATCCGTAATGAATTCGTCAAAGTACGATAGTTCAATAGTAATATAAGATTACTGTCGTAAGAATTTCAAGCTCATTAACATAATATGAGTCAAGGGAACGGTTATATCTGTCAATGATTTCATTACTCATCATGATATGGAAAGGGCCCATCTGTTATAGGAATTGCGGTGGCGGGTCTTTGATTCTTAAAATTACTCATAATGATGAGTAATTTCGCTTAATGTCTAGGATTTTAAAACATGTTTTACATTACGTCTCTATCAAACCCTGTGCCCCGGAAATTCTAGAACAACAGCAGTGGAACAATAAAAGCTGTGGAGGCGTAAAGGTGGAGCTTTTTAATTTTGTTGTTATGCAACTTTATTTTTTTTTATTTTTTTTTTTGACATTACTTATCCAAGTACTAACTAATAACTATTTTAACCTCAGTTGCCTAAACTAGACTAAAAAGTCTGTATTATAGGCAGCTGTGCTCCCCGTACAATGTCGTAACTATAAAATAATGGTGACGTCCTCAATGATAGAATACAACATTATTTCTTATGCGTTATATATTTTATATGCGTCTAAATGTTGCACCGTCGACAATGTAATGGCCCTACGACTTCATGATAAAGCCAACATCGATTCAATTGTATTTTGGGAGCATTTGGAAAAATGTTGATTAGCCCAATTGCTCCAAAAATACCAGTAAATCGGCCCCGGTACACAAAAGTGTATAAGTCTGATTGTACCGTGGTTAAATGTCACTTTAGTCAAAATGTACAATGGACATGGGTAAAAATAACCAAACGGCATTAATGATTCTATGACAGAATATTTGAATGCCAAAATCTGCAATCAATCGAAGTTAGATTTTTGGTAAAAAAAATACGATTTGCGGCAAATTACTTTTCAGCTAGTTTTATTCCTTGTAGAACGCAAAAAATCTAAAACGACAAAAGAATATCCCATCTGGCGCCAACCACGAAACGATCCATTTTAAACAGCCACCACCCATTCCTTGTTTTTATGTTTTATATTTTTATGTTTCACAGTAGGTACAAGCACAGCAAGCACAGTAGTACACAAGCTCTGCTAAGCTTGGGACTAGATAATGGATGTGTGAATTAATTGTCCAGTATTATTTATTAATTTTAATCATAAAACACTCTCTGATCGATAACCAACCTGTAACATTATCTGCAGCATGTCAAAAAGCTCAGCAAACGAAGGCCTATCGTCCGACATAGGAGCCCAGCATTCGCACATTAGTCTGTACACTTCGGTTGGACAACCTGCAGATAAACAAACAATTTGAATGTAAATCTTGTCGCACACCTGGAAAGCACCGCTGCAGCACAGCAGAAATATGTGCATTTAAATATAGGATTTAACTCGTAACATTTAGATACAATTTATATTGACGGCATGAGATGACAGACAGGTCGCGGGCGTTTGAAGCTTGTGGGAAGCCATTTTGTCACTGAAAAATGTATCTTAAGATAACTAGTTTGAGCCCATATTTGAATGCACGTTCTGTGCATTCAAATATGGGCTGCTAAGCTGTGTTGTAGCGGTACCTATTGGATGAATGAGCGCAGAGCTAAATAAACCGCCAAGTGCATGTCGATTCGCACACGAAGGGTTCCGTACCTTAAAAATCAGGCAACCTTTTCAAAGAACATCAAATTTTCACTTGTTCGGAGACCCCCTTAAATTTTCAACTTTATTATATTTTTTTGTTGTTATTACAGTTGAAGTGTTACTTATTTATAAAAAGTTTTATGTGTCTACCTATTGTAGATCAAGAGATACAGCCTTGTTTTCTTGGACCATGACTAACACAAGGGATATATGTAACAAGTAGGCGGGAACGGGCAGGTCCAAAAATACTTAATAAAATAAATACTTACCTACACGGGCACGGCATCTTTGACAGCTTTTGAAAATGTAATGCACTTCGAGGGCGTAGGTGTACCCATGGTCCAAAAAAAATAGGTCTGGACAGTGACGTAGCAATCGTAGCCTGTCACTCTCGGGTGACACATGTCACCCGAGAGTGACACATGCTACGATTGCTGACGTCACTGTCCAGTTGCCACTTAATTCAACAAAACATAGAAATTGGGAAACAAATAGTCAATTAAAAAATACGTAAAAAATGTCAATCGTCAATTTTGTTTGTTAGATCAGTCAAAACACGAGTAATTGTGATAAATAATTGGTAAGTACAAAATGATATAGTTTTATGTGATTCGTACAGGTAACTTATGGAGCTCGTAGAGAGATTTTTTAAACAAAAGTACCTACTTTGTGGTTACGATCTTACGCTACTGGTAACACCAGTAAACAGATTCGCCTTCTCGTTCACCGATGGCATCGATGAAGTACTTAAATAAAGTGCTTTTCACGAAAGAAGTCCCCTAGACGCAGCACTGTAGGTAGTGCAATCGAATAAAATTAGCGTTGAAATAAATTTAGTTCCACTAAATGCCGCGGGACCTTTCGGGAAAAGCACTATACTATTAAACTTACCGCCTACCGGCCCCGCGTACTTAGCACAAAGGTACATTATTTTTAAGAACTTTTTGTATCTCATTTTAAGTGAAAATTTTGTTGTTTTATGAGAATAAACATCTTTAAACCGAAGTATGACTTGTGTCACCCTTGTGACCGTGATGTTTCGGAATGCCATACCTTGTATTATTATACCTTGGGTGCATATATACACTAGCCAAATTCGATATAGAATATTAACCTTTGCCTTGTATATCTAGGTATATTTTGTTTTTCGTAAGAGGCCAGTATTTATTTTCCCTTATCTCACTCTCTTCACTCGCGGTATTGAATACCCAGTCTTCCGATAACGGTCTTCCTCGTTCCGTCATCACACTATGAAACTATATTATAAACTAACAGCTGCCCGTGGCTTCGCACGCTTTTTTACCGGTATAAAAAGTAGCCTATGTCCGCCTTTGCCCCGGGATATTATCTACCTCCCTGCCAAATTTCATCAAGATCAAACAGCAAATAAGAGAGTGGAATAACTTTAATGTAGATACTCCTTACCAAAAGGTTTCTCCAGTCTTCCCCCTCCAGAAACCATCTCCATAACCTCTCGGTTCGAACACCCTGTATACGGCATGATGCCTAGGGAGAAAACCTCCCAAAGTAGCACACCGAACGACCTGAAACCAAATGTTTAATTATTAACACGTGTTAGAAGATACACTTATATTAATTTGATTGTTTAAAAAAAAATAAGAACCAACTTTGAATCGAATCCAAATTCGAATTATTTTTAAAATGTTTTTAAGTTTTGCGGGGCTAATACTAATCCCTCGAGAATAAGATTTTTATGGAACCATCTCGGGATCATTCTCTATACAATAGTGAAATAATTTTCAAAATTGGTCCATAATTGACGGAGAAATCGACGAACATTCATAAAAACAAGATCCGTGAAGTGCGAGTGTGACTCGCGCGCCCGAGGGTTTCGAACGGTTGTCAAGCATACCAATATGTACTATAGCTACTGGTTGGTGACTCTGCTATTCGATGAATACCAAAAAATTAAACATTTCAGATGTATCGGTTTGCAAAGTTCGGAGTACAGAGGGTAATAGTAAAATTTTGTAGTTTTTTCAAAATATATATCAAAAAGTATTACAGAAATTTCAAAAACTGTTTTGCGATATAAAAAACGATACCTTTCATTTGATACCACACTCAGTGAGGTAGCCCCCCTTTCGAAAATTATCCCCCCTCTTTTTGGCCATTTTTCAAAAAGTTGTCTATTTTCAGACTTTTCTATATTTTTGCTGTAAAATATAGAGGAAATGGGTAATTTTTGACTTTTTTCAAAATAGAAAATGTATGAAACCCACAGAAATTTCAAAAACTGTTTCGAAATGTACCTTTCATTTGATACCCCACTTGACATTGTGTTTTTATTTTCATTTTTAATTTTTTAAAGTTCAGGCAAATATAATTATTCTATTCTATTCCCCTTTTTTTGAAGTCGGTTAAAAATAAACTCTGCTGTGCTCACTGAATTATTATTACTACGTAGTTTTAGTATTGTATTTATTTATTTCAGATAATTAAATAAACCACGTAAACACAAAATCAAATAAAATTCAAAATTAGGTAGGAACACCGTCAATATAATAATTTAGTAACTCAATGGCTGGACTATTCTAATTGATCAAAGAAAGTTACAATCAAATAATAGAAAAAACTAAACTAGAACTCAATTTACAATTGAAAAAAATGAGCTCACTGCTGACGATTGCAAACAACATAGAGGTAGCTCAACTGATCCATACCAGTCGGAAGCGTTCCCAAGACGCTGACAGCATTGCCCCGCCTGGTTTGGCATTGCTTGTTGTAGGTACTTAGTACGTTAGTACAACCAACGCGCTGGTCTTTTTCATTTGCCGAAAAACTTACCAAACATCAGTCTTGATAGTAAAAACACCATCAATATAAGCCTCTGGCGGCATCCACTTGATAGGAAGCATGGCTTTGCCTCCCTTCTTGTAGTATTCCGCTCTGTAGATGTCTCGAGCCATGCCGAAGTCAGCTATCTTGACTGTTCTGCCGGGTCCTCGAGAGGAGAGGAGGCAGTTGCGAGCTGCTATATCCCTGAAAGACACATACTTATATTCAGTACTAGCTGCTTTATCAGTAGCCTATGCTCGTCCCCGGGATACCATTTACCCCCCTGCCAAATTTCATTGAGATCCGTTAAGCCGTTTAGGCGTGCAAAGGTAAGAGGCGGACAGACAGATAGACATACAGAGTTACTTTCAAATGTATAATACTAAAGTATGGATTTGCTGTTACTCATGCTACTATCCTGGCGCATCGACCCTGAAGTGGATCATGGCCTCTGACACAATAGATCGCCACCGACTTCTGTCGTGCGCCGCCTCCTTGCAGTCCGGTGCGAAGACTTGTTCTGAGCGAAGCGGTTTTGCTCAGTTGGTTTATCATATTTTATTTACAAAGAAAATTACAATTTAATGATTAGAAACATATTAGAACTAAGTAGGAAGACGCGACGCGTGACCCCGAGAGCTGGCGGGTATCGGGCGCAGCGCATCAGTATTGCCATATAGCGGGACAATGCAGCCAGCATTTTGGGGACGCTTCCTACTGGTATTGATATGGATCAGTTGAGCTACCTGTAGATTGTTTGCAACAGTCTGCAGTTAGCTTAATTGTTTCAATTGTAAATACTAGTTCTAATTTGTTTTTGTTATTGAATTGTAATTTTCTTTGTCAATCAAGTAGTACGACGGATTCATCCAAAGCAACAGGCAACTTAAGCCTCCTCCAAAATGGTATATCCTAAAATAAGTACAGTACGCATGGCAAGCAAATTAGTAGTGGCTTTATTTCCAGACGATTCTGCTGGTGAAATTATTAGTTCTACGATATCTAAGGTAAGGACTCAGTTTAAGAAGACCTCTTTTAAATTTGGGACAGATGGAGCTGATTGATACCTATGTATAAATCTCTTGGAATATCTGCATCCTTTAGCCGCATCAGGATCAGACGCGCACTGCAGCAGCTCCGTCATGCTGATAGCGCTACCTGGTTCAGGCATCAGTATTTTAGGTTACTTATACCACTACTTCATCATCAGCCTATCCAGCATCATCCATCAGTCTTTTGCAGATTGCGTCACGTTACTAAGCCACATAGCATTTTCTGCACTCTAGAACACGTTTCTTGGGGCTCAATTGTTTACGCCCTTACCTGTGTATAAATCTCTTGGACTCCAGATATCTGCATCCTTTAGCCACATCAGACGCGCACTGCAATAAATCCTTCATGGAGAGAGCGCTGGCGCGCTCCGGCTTCGGTCGAGACTCTCGGAGGAAGTTCTTCAGGTCTCCTCCGGCTAAGAGCTCTATGACTATGAATCTGGAACAAGGAGTTTTATATCTAATGCTTGAACAAAAATGCTAGGTGGTAGGTCTTTAAGATCTTGAAACAGGAATGGGTATTTCTTCCTCCAATTGTGATTCTCAAAAACTCATAATGTACATTCCTTTCAGATTTGTCAAGCAGTCTCATAAGAAGGATATTTTGCATATTGAATATTTTTTTATATACTAAGTGGTACCTACAGAATTAAACTGATAATCTTATTGTATATTATCTGTTGTTTTAACATAGTTACAGTAAAGATATTAAACAAAAAAAAATATGTTTTTTTTCATAAAACCATAGAGATTTACGAGTTACATTTACATACACATAAAATAAAATAGAAAATATTATAACAACTAATAGGCACTGTGTACAGAAGATCAAAAAGCCGAGGTTAATCAATCAAGGAAATAAGTTCCTTCATTGATCGCCCACCGCACACAGCACTTCCAGAGTGGAGATGAAAGGCACTCTGCCACAGTACTCAGGATGCTGTAAACAAGTATCTCACCTTGGATGCCTGTCAAAGCAGACTCCAATCATATGCACAACGTTGCTATGATTGAACTTCGCCATGATCGCAGCCTCCATCAAGAACTCATGTTCAGCTTGCACTGTCGACAGCTCTGGTAAAGTTTTGACAGCGACTGGCATGTCAATGGTGTCGTTGGAGCGGTGGCGGTAAAGACCTTGGTAGACTTCGCCGAATGCGCCGTGGCCGAGAGCTCTGAAAGAAAATTTTGCAGGTATTAAAACTTCACAGTTTTAATAATATAACTCTGGACACACAGCGTTATCTAACTCAAAAACAAATTTTACAAAAATTACTACATCCCTTGTTGGGATTGATACCCCATGTGGCCGTTTCAATATCCCATCAACTATTATGAGTCATACACTTACATGGCAAGTAGCAGCATGTAATGTAAGAAGGAGCGGAGCGGAAACTTGCGGTAGCTCCCTCACATCAATCCTCTGTGGTAGGAAACTCTCGCTTCCGTAGATTGAAAGCCATATTATTAGATGATGTGGTAAACCCTCAAATTTAATACCTAAGTCACCTTTCTAATAAAATAGGCTAGGTCTACAAAATACTCACTTGACAAGTTTCAAACTCTCCCTAGAAACTTGCGGGAGCTCCCTCACATCTATCCTCTGTGGTAGGAAACTCTCGCTTCCGTAGTTTGAATGCCATATTATTAGATGATGTGGTAAACCCTCAAATTTAATACCTAAGTCACCTTTCTAATAAAATAGGCTAGGTCTACAAAATACTCACTTGACAAGTTTCAAACTCTTCCTAGAAACTTGCGGGAGCTCCCTCACATCAATCCTCTGTGGTAGGAAACTCTCGATTCCGTAGTTTGAAAGCCATATTATTAGATGATGTGGTAAACCCTCAAATTTAATACCTCAGTCACCTTTCTAATAAAATAGGCTAGGTCTCCAAAACACTCACTTGACAAGTTTCTAACTCTCCTTAGAAACTTGCGGTAGCTCCCTCACATCAATACTCTGTGGTAGGAAACTCTCGCTTCCGTAGATTGAAAGCCATATTATTAGATGATGTGGTAAACCCTCAAATTTAATACCTAAGTCACCTTTCTAATAAAATAGGCTAGGTCTACAAAACACTCACTTGACAAGTTTCAAACTCTCCCTAGAAACTTGCGGTAGCTCCCTCACATCAATCCCCTGCGGTAGGAAACTCTCGCTTCCGTAGTGAGGATTGAAAGCCATGGTCAGAGGGTTGTCATTGCCGTTATTGCGCAGCCTCTGCAGCTGTATCTCTTGGTCTTCGATGTGCTTTGATCTGTCCTCTTGCTCCTTTTTACGCATGTAGATGTTGTCTGTTGGATTTATTTTACGTTATGTAATGTTTTGCATTTTATGATAGAGAAAAACATTTTAATGATAGGCAGAATTATAAGGTTTAACAGGAGCTTAAATAGAGGATCAATAGAACAATAAAGAGACATAAATATATCAAAAGGAACGGCTAGAAGCAATCAATAGCTCTGATGAATAAATCTCATAGCAGAGGGACTAAATAATCGCGGATGTTCGTGACAGCAATGTATCTATACTTCTTATATCTGGACTATTTATTTATTGCATCATATAATGGTACATACGTTTGTCAGGACTTATTGACTACCTATATTAAGAAATACACACAATATGTACCCACTTAGGGTGTTGCAATGGGAGACGGCCTGATAATATGTATGATAAACGTTATATGTATAATACTAATTTAATAAAATGGTATGAAAGGTAAGTATGTATGTCAAATAAAATTAAAACTAATGCAAGATTTCAATTACAAGTTACCAAAATTAAAACTTAAAAAATCATTTAGTTCGTAGTAGCATTTTTCCAAGATCATCTCTTTTAATCTAATTTCAAACATATTGTTATTTCCTTGGCTTGTATCTAAATGCAAGTACATAAATACTTTGCTGTCACGAACATCCTACTTCAAGGTTGTCTTGAAGAGATCGCTCTTAACGATAAAGCCGCCTATTGTCAACTCTGTTATCTGTCTTTTCCTGTATTTTCTTGGTTGTCAAAAAAGTATTATGTAATGTATTGTAAATAGGGGAAAGTTTGTGCCGTTGTGAAGATGTTTGGTCGAAAGCAACGCCAAAACTACTAAATAGATCGAACTGAAATTTTGCTCACATAAGGATCTAGACTTGGAATACAATATAGGCTAGGTACTATTTATTCCAAAAAATGCATGCGAAGTCGCGGGCAGAACCTAGAAAGAAATAAAATTAAGCACTTATACATATGTAAAGATTATATTGGAGCTTACAGAGATACAAGCAGATACATAGAACTGCTAACGCGAAGATAAAGACAGCGATGGACAGTATGATGATCAACACCCAAGATATCCTAGGCCACGAATCTTCAACTGAAACAATGTAAAGGCAATTAGAGATAGACTAAAACTATCTGGAGTGTAATATTATAGAGTCCACAGGTTAACGAAATGCTGGCTTCTATTTCGGTCAACGAATTAGCATTACGTTAAGTTTGTTGTTCTGAATTATGTTTGTGTAGGTAGCTACCTGTTTTTATGTGTCTTTGTGTGTAATATGGACTTTGTTGTCTGAAATAAATACATACTCATTCTTTCGTTCAATGCTGTCAGCATTCTGGGACTCTGCCGTCTGGTGACGGCTTAGGCTAGGAAATTGATATTACCTAAGTACTAGTTGAAATTTACCTCTACAGCAATTTTATTGAAATAAACACTTGTTTTTTTTTTGTACATAAATACACTATTATTCCTACCATCTATCTAGAGAGATCACCTAAACCTTCCTAGACATCTATGGACTAAATTGGATTACTTCTCATTGAGAAGTGACTGTGTAATAGAATGGTCCCCTCCAATTTAGTCCAGAAATAGTAAATAGTACTGGAAATAGTTGAGAAGTTACAACCATTTCCAATTTAGTTTCCAAGTTGAACAGTTCGATAACAAATTCTTTGTTATCTTACTGCTGGCCCACTGTTCCATTGAGATGTGGGGAACAAAATAAGTTCGATAACGAAAAATAACGAATGATAAATATACTAATTTTATCAATATAATCTATATATCTGGCGCATTGCCATACAGCGGGGCAATGCAGCCAGCGTCTTGGGGACGCTTCCGACTGGTATTGATATGGATCAGTTAAGCTACCTGTAGATTGTTTGCAACAGTCTGCAGTTAGCTTAATTGTTTCAATTGTAAATACTAGTTCTAATTTGTTTTTATTATTAAATTGTAATTTTCTTTGTCAATAAAGCTTATATTGTAATCTATTAGTTATTTTTTTTTTATAATAAAGTTATTAATAATTAATGAAATTTTATTAACAATTTTAATAATTATAAATAATAAAGTTTAATCAAAAATATATAAATTGCTCAAATGCTACCTCACAACACACAAACAAAGATCTGTTGTGCAGTAAGGAAGCCCTGAATAATTGAGACTTACGAATGCATTTAGTAGAGTCTTGAGCGTCTGTGGTCCAAGTGGAAGGGCAGTAGCACTTCACGAAGCTTCTGTGCTCGTTGAGGGCTACGCAGCGGTAGTCACATCCGCAGTCCTGGAAAATAACGAGAAAGTTGTTTATCAGATGGTTGGTTTTGATGGTGCAAAGAAATTATCTATCTATCTGATTTGAAAAGGGATTTAAAAGTGCGCAATGCGCGCCATTTTGTGAAAAGGATAGGCATAGGATATCGCGTTCAAAGGAGCGGGACAGAGCATAATATGCTCAAAAACATATTATGTTTTTGGAACGGCGTAAGCGCAGAAATCGAATTTTTGCTTATTTTCATGAAAACTAGAAGGGACAACTTATGAAGAAACTGGTTATAGGAACCAAATAATTAAAATTAAACACATAATTGCATGTTTTTGTATTATTTTAGTATTTGGTTCAATTTATTAAATTATGTTCTGTTAGTATTATATATGTAAAAAAAAAAATGTATAAAAAGTAGTCGTTTTTGGTCGTGGTATTTAACTTATTTGTATTAATTAAGGGCTGTGGATTTTGTTCAATAAATAAATAATTAGTAATAACCTACGAATCAAAACATAAGTCATTTCAATAGACCGTAGGGTTCCTGAGATTTCGACCAAATTATGTGCGAAACAGTGCACTTTTGTTTGTTTCATGTTTTTTTTATCGTAAATTTTTTCTCAATCGTATTTTCACATTCAAGGAACCAAAGCGAAAATGTTGAATTTTATCATTATAGTTTTTTACCACGGGGATCCCGTGAGTACTGAGATCTAGGCCAACACAGAGAAAAAAAAAATACTTAAAATTACTTTACGTCTTCGATGAGATATTTTATGTTTCTAGTTCTTAGTCCAAGAACTACCTATTTAGATCAAAACTCTCAAAAAACTCTCAAAAGTCTCTTGACTTAAAATCTCAAAACTGTTGTTTCGAAACATATTGTATCTCAATTCTCAATCGAAGAGGTTTTCAACCTTCCTTATATCGAAAACCCAAAAGATCTTGACTCAAATAATATTCGGTACTTGTTTCAAGTAATATGTTTTTCAGCGAATACGTTTCAAATGATGTAAAGCTCTTTTTTTAAAAGCTAATTAAAAGCTAATAAGCTTTTTGTCAGGCTGCAGCACACACATACTCACATCACTGAGAATCTGTACTTTTTTTATGTAGGTATAAGTGTAGTATGTACCGACTATTTTTTTAAAGTCTTTTTATGTTCTGTTGTTTACCTTTTTGTTGTGTTTTATATACCTTTGTATTGTGTGTTGCAGTTGCAAATAAATGTTCTATCTATCTATCTATCATTTTTGACGCGTTAGTTGGTTTATCTTAGTACAAGATATTATATATTTGAGATCAAGAAATATTAGGTGAAACATATTTAGTTCTTGGTTTCAAAGAACATTTTTTTCTGTGTAGTTCGACAACCAAACCCGTTAGACTCGCCCTATAAAGACAGCGGGTGTCTACGTATCACTCACATGTATCGCGGGTATAATAATGACCTCTCCTGGCCCCGCGCGACTAGCAACCACCACCTCGCTCCAGTCCTTGATGGCGCGCGAGTGGTCGACGTACGACCAGCCGCCGCCGCCGTGGATGCCATCGCCGTCACTGGTGCTGCCACCTGGTGCGTGAGAGAAAGTTGAATCCATTTATATATACAGTGGTGGTCACATAATTAAAGACACTGGAAGCATATTGAAATAACTAAGCTATTCCTCCTGTATATACTTTATCAGACTGCCATTGTAACTTGCTGCACAAATAATTTTTATTTGTGTTGTTATTGTGTATTGTTAAAACGAAACATTTACAACAAAACTTGCCTTTTATTCGGTAAAACTTAAATGTAAGCAGTGTAAATAAAAGATAAGATTAGTAAGATCTGGCCATATAATTAAAGACACTTCATTTCGTAACAAGAAATTAAACAAAAAATTAGTTATCTTTGAAATTATTTTAGTACGTAAGATTTCTAACACATTTTTATAGAGCATTCCGATGCGTATCAATACTTGGTCGCATGTCCTTTTGCAGCAATAACAGCACGACATCTCTTAGCCATGGAAGCAATCAATTCTGTACAAACTTGTACCGGAATTTGTTCCCACGCTTCTGTAAAAGCTGTGTAAAGTTGATCGACGTTTGATGTACTCTTGCCGCCACTGTCTTCTTCACCTGGTACAACAAGTTTTCGATTGGATTTAAATCCGGACTGTACGGGGGCCAATCCAAAACTGTCACAAACTGGTTCCTTAAGAAATCTTTAACTACTTTTGCGGTGTGTTTCGATTCATTATCCTGTTGAAAAGTCCAAATTACCGGTAAATTTTGCTCAGCATAGGGCAGCATGGTTTCTTGTAAAATATTTTTGTACTGGTATTTATCCATATTGCTTTCTATATTCCTGACAGGTCCGACACCAAGTCCTGAAAAACAGCCCTACACTATGATATTTCCCCCTCCATGTTTCACTACTTTCTTGGTGCACTTCGGATCCATTTCTTTGTTCGGGGGGCGTCTAACATAGTGTTTTCCGTCAGAATTAATCATATTAATATTTGTTTCATCCGAAAAAAGCACATTTTTCCACTATCGTTCAGCCCAGTGTTCATATTTTTTAGCAAACGCTGACCTTGCCTTAACATTTTGCTTTTTCAAAAGTGGCACCTTCCGAGACACTCTTCCGTACAAGTTTGCCTCACATAGTCTCCGTCTAATTGTCCTTGCAGACACACCCGTCGATCCTCCTGCCCCATATATTTCCGAGCGTATCAGTTCTGATCCTTTGAACGGTTCCTTTTTTGCCAACAACACCATCCTAGAGTCTTCCCGCGGAGTGGTTTTTCTAGGTCTCGGTTTTCTGGGTAAGTTTTCGGTCGTATTGAACTTCTTGAAATGCGTTATAGCATTCATAACCATGTCCTTAGAACGGCTCAAATAGTTTGCGATATTTCTGTATGACCAACCTTTGCTATGAAAGTTCAAGATTATCTTTCTAGTGGACGAATCGCAACTCTTGTTTTTTCCCATATCGATTGGTATAAAACGTATTAATTTGAATACAAAAAATAAAATGTTATAATTAATGTCGACGTTTCATGCAAATACGCGGCAAAACAATGAAAAACCGAATGTAGTTCTCTTACTTTTTTTATATTCAGAACACAGCGTTCACTGTCTTTAATTAGCTGGCCAGCTACAGGTACGTTAAAAAAGTTTGTATTAGATTCAGATAGTGAGCAGTGTCTAAAATACCAAGCAACACAACTTTTTTGTCCCCCATTTTTAAGAATACAACGTCATGTATGATTTAGTAACAATTACATTAAATTTAATACCTACTTTGGCTAATGGTTGTGCCAAAATCATGTTTATTGTGATCAATTAGGGGGTGTCTCTAATTATGTGTCCACCACTGTATATATATATATATAGATATTATATGTATTATTATATAGTGCAAGTTTTATTATTAATTACTGTAGTTTATCTAGCTTAGTTTAATTATAGCACGCCTTTTTGTTTTATTTCTATTATGTGTGGTTGGCAGGTAGAAAATGCCATCGGCATTAAGCCCACCTTTTGTATACTTTTGTTAAATGTGCACACATTTAACAAAAGTATTTAAATAATTAAATAAATAAAATTATTCGGGTAATATATGGGTTAACTATAACAAAAATTCGTCGAAGGCCCTGCGTGTCCAGTATAATAATACTTTTAGGATGTTGCTGAGACTTCCTCGTATTTGTAGCGCTGCAGCGCTACAAATACGAGAAAGTCTCATCGCCTCCGCCCGTCAAGGCCCCCGATTGTGCCACATTAGATATAATTAGTATTATGTTCTTGTTTTATAAATGTACTAGCTGCTGCCCGCGGCTTCGCACGCTTTATTCCGGAATAAAAGGTAGCCTATGTCCGGCCCCGGGATACCATCTACCTCGCTGCCAAATTTCACCGAGATCCGTTCAGCCGTTCTTGAGTTATAAATAGTGTAACTAACACGACTTTCTTTTATATATATAGATATAGATTTTGAAATTGTCAAAAAGAGAAGGGTTGATATTTACGAGTACATTAGGCTTGCTTAGACCTTGCCTTTTTGAGCGAGGAATACTAGGTACAGTAAGATTTTTGTACCTATTAGATCCAATTTTTACCTGCGACGGAACGGAGACGGTGTATGCGTTTAGGGTGTGATAATAATTATTTTTAATACGTCTCTACCTACTAAATTCCTACTTACTAACAGATGATTTTTATGCTCGTCCATTAAGATTTGTACGCTTTTGCATAGGGCATACCTTGCCAGCCACCTCCCCCGCCGCCCCGCACACAGCCTCCTCCCCCTCCCCCGAAGCCCCCGTGCGCTGCACCCACGCAAGCGGCTCCCCCCGCGCCCCCCGCCGTGACCGCCGCGCCGCGGACCAGCTCGAAGCCGGGCGTACTTGGACCACTGCGGGTTAGCCAGCCACCGCCGGCACCTGGGAAAAGATCATGTAAACGAATTACGTTTAGCCTCTACCTTCCTGATAATTCATAAGGAGATGACATTCTAAAAATTATGTCCTGTAGTACGGTCGTATACATTTTTTCTTCTTAGTTATTCACTCTTGTCAGAGTGGTCGTGGTTATGAGGGGGTTCCTGATGAACGGCTGTTCGTGCAATGCGCCGCCATCGTTCCCTATTGGGTGCGTTGTGGGAGCAGTCGGTCATGATGGATTGTGTTAAGAGTTATGTGATGAGGTCCGACCACAGATATCAGAAACTATACCTCTGTGGGTCCGACCATGCAGATTGTAGTTGGAGACCAACCTTTTCATTTTACCTTCCATTCTGCCTTGTACCACGAGACACTCCATCGAGTCTTCATTCCGTGCCATGTGCCCAAAGAACTTTAGTATAGAAATAAACGTTAGCAATAGATTATAATTCTGACGGAAGCAAAAGGAGCGGAGGGCATCCGTGCTGGGAGCCGTCGTCGCCTACACGGTAGAAGACAGTCTTAAGACCCTTCACACAGTGTCTTCGTGGACACTAACCACTCGTCTTCCCTGGCTGTCAATACATATAAAGACACTCACCACTCGTCTGCCCTGGCTGTCAATACATACAAAGACACTCACCACTCGTCTTCCCTGGCTGTCAATACATACAAAGACACTCACCACTCGTCTTCCCTGGCTGTCAATACATACAAAGAGACTCACCACTCGTCTTCCCTGGCTGTCAATACATACAAAGAGACTCACCATTCGTCTTCCCTGGCTGTCAATACATACAAAGAGACTCACCACTCGTCTTCCCTGGCTGTCAATACATACAAAGAGACTCACCACTCGTCTTCCCTGGCTGTCAATACATACAAAGAGACTCACCACTCGTCTGCCCTGGCTGTCAATACATACAAAGACACTCACCACTCGTCTTCCCTGGCTGTCAATACATACAAAGACACTCACCACTCGTCTTCCCTGGCTGTCAATACATACAAAGAGACTCACCACTCGTCTTCCCTGGCTGTCAATACATACAAAGAGACTCACCACTCGTCTTCCCTGGCTGTCAATACATACAAAGAGACTCACCACTCGTCTTCCCTGGCTGTCAATACATACAAAGAGACTCACCATTCGTCTTCCCTGGCTGTCAATACATACAAAGAGACTCACCACTCGTCTTCCCTGGCTGTCAATACATACAAAGAGACTCACCACTCGTCTTCCCTGGCTGTCAATACATACAAAGAGACTCACCACTCGTCTTCCCTGGCTGTCAATACATACAAAGAGACTCACCATTCGTCTTCCCTGGCTGTCAATACATACAAAGACACTCACCACTTGTCTTCCCCGGCTGTCCGTACATATGTCCAGACTCTGGCGTCCCGTTGGTAGCGGGGCGTCCGTGCTGAGAGCCGTCGTCTCTGAAAGCGCCTACGCTCAGGCCTCCGCCGCCGCCGCCTACCACCAAAGGATAGGCGGTGCCTTCGCTGTCCAACTGAAAAAAGAAGGACGATTTGTAAAAACACACATAATAAGCAATTCTGTTTTGGATTGTTTTGAAACCCAACAGGCATCGTATCTGTGGGGTAGGTTATACACTAGCCAAACTTGATGTGGATTTTTTTGTGGTTTGATAACCAACCGCCCGTTCTTAACCTAAAATTCACTATGTTGCCGCGTCTTTTTATACGGATACATAACTTGTCGATTTGAGATCCTTTCTTCAATAAATATTGCTTATATATTTATATTTATATAGAGTTTCAAATATATATTTATATATTTGAAACTCGACGGCCAGCATGTGAGTTTTAGTTTTTGTGTAGTGGTTTGTAGTAAGCAAGCACATCGAGTTTGGCTAGTGTATAGGAAAGGTATGTACATCCACGTTAAAAATAATTTGTTAATAATTTAGGCAAACCGATTTTTATATTTCAGATGAAGTGGGATTTGAATGAAAGTTTAGTAAGAATTTAAAATTTTCAGTGTCGATATCTAAATCATCGTTAAAAATATTCTTGGGGAGTCGATTGTTGGAGGCGGCTCAGGACTGCTATTTGTGGCGTCATTTGGAGGAGGCCTAGGTCCAGCAGTGGACTCACCACAAAGACATAGGTAGCCCCGCCACCACCGCCGCCACCATCAGACACATGGGTATTCCTGACTTCGTGCGTCTTACTGGTGAACATCTGAGTTTCGTTGGCTGGTCGCTTAATGCATTCCTCCCCTTCTTGTGCTGATAGAGTCTGAGGATGAATTGATGGCTATAATTATTTGTTTTCATATGCACTGCATACCCTACATAATATTTTTTTAAGACAAATTTTGGAAAGACTCATTGAAATTACCGATGTTTTCAGTGGAGTTTGTTGAGATTCCGTGCGTCACAATAACGTTTGTCAAGATTTGTCGAGATTCCGTGCATCGATATAAGGTGCGTCGAGATTCCGTAGTTCACTCAGCAGAGAGAACGAAAGTTGAGAATGACAGCTCATAAGGAGAAGGGGAGATCTAACTGGAATTGATTGGGTATACTTACTGAACGACTCTTCGTTAGCAAGAACATCAATTGAAATCTATAATCACGTGTGAACATATTTGACTTTTTGTACATCTCTAGAGTCTATTTGAACTTAGCACATTACAATATAATATAATATATATAATATAATATAATATATATTATATAATATATATTATACAATTTGTTACAGCGCCTCTATCGTGCGGACAGGGAACTACGCAAATCCCATACAAAAAGGAGACGTCACGATCGCGTCTCGTTACTAACATCAAATAGACTCACCCTCTGTTCATAAATTTGCTCCGAACGATGTTCTTTAAATTGTAAGAGTTACCCGAAAATTTCGAAAATTCGCGAAAAACTAAAAGATTTATTTGTAAGGTAGAGAGGGGGAGAACAATGATTGCAGAGTCATCGGATATTTAAAAGAGAAACTTACCTTCTTGCAAGCATTATTCCCCTGTTGTCCGATCAGCATATAGATCATCTCAGCACGATGCAACTGAAGCAAGGCTCGGGCGGCGGCGCCGTGTGAGACTCCCGTGTGGGCTGAGCCTAGGCCTCCGCTAGCGCCCACTGCGATTATCCTGGGGTAAAATAAACGGTCAAATAACATTCACTACACCCGATCAGTGCCTATGTTTCTGAGATTGTACCTGGTTTTGTACTAGATAGATTACGTATGGTGTAGGGACATTAAATTGGTGAAGGGAAGAAGAATTTACTTAGAATTTGCACCACCCCAACTCCAATCAAAATTAAAACTAAAAATCAAATAAAAGCACACGGAGTACGAATGTACGTATGTATGTACGAAGTTGCGCTATGTCTCTATTAACTTCTTTATTTCACTTTCCCCTAATTACTAAGATTGTTTTAAAGAAACCGACTTCATGTTGTAAAAATGAGTACCTACCCACTTATTATTAGTTTCTTAGTTTTATCTTAATAATATAAGATATGTGCTGTGTGGTGCCGGCTTACAATTTGCACCACCCCAACTCTTCCCGCGGGTGTCGTAAGAGGCGACTAAGGGATATCTACCGGGGGCGGGCAGCAGCGCCACTGCAGAACAATTCTACCACCGAACTGCGATCCCCAACCAAGCGTGGGGATTACGAGCATTACCCCCCGTGAGATAAAAGCCAATAAGGCGCTTATCAGGGGGAAGCCTGCGTCCAGCAATGGACCAATATAGGCTGTGGAGGTGGAGGAGGTAGCGACACTACTGTAAGCTACTATCAAACTTCATACTAATTTATAAAAGCGAAAGTTTGGATAGATAGATGCATGATTGATGCTTCTCCACGCCAAAAGTACTGAACAGATCTTGCTGAAATTTTGCATGGATATAGATTGGAGTAAAACATAGAATACTTTATCCCATAAATCAGTTCCCATGGGATATAAATACTTCCTACTAATTGAAGATGTTTGGCCAAAGACAACGCCAAAACGACTGAATATGGATCGGACTGAAATTTTGCACACATAAAGATCTGGACCTAGAATAACATTGTATATGCTAGGTACTTTTTAATCCAAAAAACGTGTGCGAAACCGCAGGCCGAAACTAGTACATACCTAATAAATAAATGTCTCAATTTCATCGATGGTAAATGCTAATCGTCGAGTTCACGGAGATCGGCTTTCACTTCAATCCAGTGATACCTTGGGTCGACTGGTCTACGCCTCAATGTCAAAGTCAAAAGTCAAAGTCAAAAACTCTTTATTTCCATAAATACAATAAATGTACACTTAGAAAAGGTCAAATTCTTAATAATTAAACACTGACACGGAAATAAAGTGATATTTTTGATTTCAGTCGCTTCGGTATGTAGACTAAAGTGAAGCGACGAAGAAACCTTTAGCCTGTTAGTTGTTATAAGAAACCTTTAGCCTGGTTACATCTCAACTCTCCTTTCGTCATCTCGCCACTTCGTCGCCTTGTTATCGTTTTATGCCTCAAACCAACGCCACCGCCTATTATTTCTTATAATTACGTTAAGCAAAGTAATTTTTAAGTCCCTACAGTTTATGATATATCATAAGCTTTTTTTTAATGTTCATTAAATAGTTTTCTTTGGTTTACTTTAGGTAGAGATGCGAAGTTGCTCATGGAGGCCACCAAACTCTGTTTTCGCATCTCTGTCTAAAATAAACGAAACAACTACATATTTCAGAGGGTTCAAAATGGCTTAAGTCATGTATTACAAACTGTACAATGGATTTTAGAAAATTCCCATGTATAACGTAATAATTAGTAAAAATAGGTGGCGGCGCTAGTGAGCGGCATACAACCTTAACGCTCTTAACGCATTCACTGCCATGCCTTTGCGGGGCGACGCACAGCGGCGCGCCACAGCTGGTGGAAGTTTTCCATATGCGTCAGTGGCAATGAAAATGTTGTACGACATAGCGAAGCCATATCGTAGCTTTCTTCAGCCGCATCTAAAATGTCAAACGCACTATCGTATATAATCACTTACGTATATAATCCTTCCTCCGGCACCTCCCAGACTTGCAGCCCCTGGTACGGTGGGTCCTGGACCACAGTGACGGACACGCTAGTCTTGTTGTAGGTTATGTCACACATCGTCTGGTTTGGGCCGTAGCGACCTGATGCGCCGCAGGTTGAGAATCTGTAGACTGGAGTGAGAAAGACGATTATCTCATGACTAAATATAAAGAAAATTACAATCAAATAATAGAAACAAATAAGAACTAGTATTTACAAATGAAACAATTAAGCTAACTGCAGACTGTTGCAAACAATCTACAGGTAGCTTAACTGATCCATATCAATACCAGTCGGAAGCGTCCCCAAGACGCTGGTTGCATTGCCCCGCTGTATGGTAATGCTGATGCGCTGCGCCATATACCCACCAGCTCTCGGGTCGCGCGTCGCTTCGACCAGACGCTCAGATAACCCAGAGGTAACAAGTGTGTAAGCTCTGTCGAGACCTGCATATTTGCGCCTCTTGAGATCCTCGGCCAAAGATAAATATAAAAGACGAGAGATGTTGAAATGACGATTAAAAGAAGTGGTGCTGATGACAGCAATATGAAAAACTTCTATCTATTTATTAGTTCAAAACAGAGTAAAATCATTATAAAAATACAGGAGGTACATTTTAGAAATAAGGAAGATTTCTGTTGGTGTATATGTACCTAAGGTTTTTGAGTCGTAGGGGAAAGTAGGATACCGCGCGCTTACAAATACTAAAAATATAATAAAGTTAAAAATTAAAGAGGTCGCCATACAAATGAAAATGTGATGTTCTTTAAAAAAGTTGCCTGATTTTTAGAGTATACAGACCCTTTGTGTGCGAGTGGACTCGCACTTGGCGTTTTATTTATTTAGGGTTAAGTATAAAACCAAATAACCATGTTCGATAATTCCGTGCCTAGGATTGAAATGATATGGAATTATATGGAAATGTGTTGGCTGATTATAACTGAAAGAACAAATAACAGTTGTGATTGTTATTTTAACCAGTAATTTTACCGTAAAGGTTATATTAATATTACAAATATTTTACATAAGATTATTTTTGTTATTTATTTGTTGCAATTTGAATGAGCACGGTATTGTCGTACCAGTTCGATTACTCCCCTCGTTTTCCCATAATGTGGTATTTTGGTTTTAACGGTTTTGCCACGCCTTAACCAAAGCTAATACATTTATTACAAGTAGGTACCATAAAAAAATCCTATTCCAAGCTAAGCAATAGGCATTCTCGCTTAGGGGCGCGGTAATATCCGATTCTCCCCTACAGGCAATTAAATAGATTTTGGATGATGGTGAATTAGTGTAAATATTGACCAAGATCCAATAAAGCGTTTATCAAGGAAGGCTTATGTCCAACAGTGGACTGGTATTGACTTCCGACTGGTATTGATATGGATCAGTTGAGCTACCTGTAGATTGTTTGCAACATTCGTCAGTTAGCTCAATTATTTCATTTGTAAATACTAGTTCTAATTTGTTTTTATTTTTGAATTGTAATTTTCTTTATCAATACAGTGGACTGATTGTGCTATTGATGAGATTATCTGATGTGATTTTGATTTAAATTTTTAATGATTTTGATTGTGATGTGAAAACCCGATAGTACCTCTAAGATATAATGGTGATATTTAACATTACAGTCTCATTACAAACTAATAAAGAGTATTACAATCAAACAATAGAAACAAATTAATAAATAATGCTGGACAATCCACACAACATCATCTAGCCCAAGCTAAGTAGAGCTTGTGTTATGGGTACTAGATGACTGATAAACTTAATTTTTTTTAAAAGGGGCAATGGCCTTTATTAACAAAGAAAATTTCAATCAAATTATAACTAGTATTTACAATTGAAACAATTAAGCCAACTGCAGACTGTTGCAAACAATCTACAGGTAGCTCAACTGATCCATATCAAGACCAGTCGGAAGCGTCCCCAAGACGCTGGCTGCATTGCCCCGCTGTATAAACTTAATACAATATAATATTACATAGATAGATATTTAGAAATTAGAATTTAGAAATTAGAACTAGATATAACAAAGAGTCGACAGGTGATCGGAATGCTGGCTTCTATTTCGGTCAACGAATTAGCATTGCCATTCAACGTGGCAATGCTGCCAGCATTCTGGGCACTCTGCCTTCTGGTGACGGCTTAGATTTTGTAAATCTAGTTCATCATCATCATCATAAACCTATCTTAGTCCACTGATGGACATAGGCCTCCCCTAATGAGCGCCATAGCGCCCTGTCTTCAGCTTGCCGCATCCAATCCAGCATCTGCCTGCAGTCTTTCGCAGGTCGTCGTCCCATCTGGTTGGAGGGCGTCCTACACTACTTATGCCGAGTCGCGGTCACTCAAGAACACGTTTACCGCAGCGGTTAAATGCTAGTAATTGTTTCATTCTGTTATTGTAATTATCTATGTGCAAAATAAATCCCTTCATTAATTAGAACTAGTATTTCCAATTGAAACAATTGAGCCAACTGCAGACTGTTGCAAACAATCAACAGGTAGCTCAAACTAAAAAGTTACAACATTTAAAGGACAACCACAACTCTAAAATGGTATTTCAGCAGTAAAGATACTCATAATTTGTTATATTTTCTATTTTATTTTATTCTAAAGAGTAAATCTGTAACTCATAGATATATGGACCCATGTTTGACAGAAATAAAGTTTTTTTTTTTTTTTTTAATGAAGATATCGTTACTTACAAGTTTTATCAACGAACGCATCATGCGGAGTAGTTTTCTCCTCCAACACCGGATCGTAGTATTTGTAGTCCCCCAACTCTCCAGGGTCTATGTTGAGGCCGAAACATTCCGGCGCCATGCTGAAGTCGTCAATAGCTGTGTCGGAGTAAATACGCATGCCCATCCTAGTTTTGAATTGGAGGTAGTATCTGAAATATCAAATTGAAATGAAGTTTGAAATTAAGGGGCGAGCCTAACGAGTTTGGTTGTCAAACTAGGCCGAGATCTCCGTACTCACGGGATCCCCGTGGTAAAAAACTCGATTTACTAACATAAATTCAAAATGTTTTCTTTGGTTCCTTGAATGTGAAAACAGGATTGAGAAAAGAAAAACGATAAAAATATCAATAAAGTGCATTGTTTCGCACATAATTTGGTCGAGATCTCTGGAACCCTGCGGTCTATTGAAATGACCTATGTTTTGATTCGTAGGTTATTACTAATTATTTGGTTCCTTGGACCAGTTTCTTCATAAGTTGTGTAGTTTTCATGTAAATAAGCAAAAACTTGATTTTTGACAACGTTTGCTCTGTCCTGCTCCTATGAACGAAATCCTATGTCTATCCTTTTCACAAAATGGCGCGTATTGCACCCTTTTAAGGTGAAGGACCTTAGCACACACATTACATCAACAGACTTTACGAGTCCACTGCTGGACAAAGGCCCCTGTTATGCGCCTTATTGGCCTTTGTCATTAACAATGGGGGTAAGCCCCACGCTGTGCTTGCGGGTCGTGGACCGTAGTTCGGTAGCGAGCATATCTACTAGTTTGAATTTATTGTGAAAGTAAAAGTCGATCAAGGAACTAGGATCTTTTTCTACATAAGATCTATCACTATTTTATACATAAGATCTTTTTTGTACAACAGTTAACAACAAACGTATTTCTGATTCTTTATGTTTTCTTTAGAGCTGTTGCATCATAATTCTCATTATTAAACTCATAATTTAATACAATAAACTTTACGAGTAAACTAACTAAAGCCTAAAGAGCCCTCACTTAGGGGTCATTCTGGGGCATGGTCTCTTCCTTCTTTATATAGTTGAACATAATAATAATAATATATTCTTTATTTCCAGACACGAGACCCATAGTATAGGTACAATACAATTGTACTTAAACTAATTAAAACTAATACATGGAACAAAAAAAAAACAGATCAGAAAGAGCCTAAGTCAGAAAAAAATTAAATTTAAATGACAATAGCCACCCTCTGTTTGATCATGTCTGACAAGGTCAAACGATCTGCCATACTCCTTATAATAGGACTATCTACAAATGTTAACTCTGGACATAAACGAGGCTATTCTCTTTCTCCGGATGGCATGGAAAGAGTCAACACGGGCTGCTGTATACATTTCTGAAGCGCTACAATAGCGCTTCAGTCCCATGAGATGCCTGAAAACGTTATTGTAAGTCACTCTGATACCATCGTGTGATTTTTTGGTCTACTCTGTCCAAAGTTAACATGTGTATTACTGAAAATAAGATTTGAAAAGGGCTATTTTCAAAGGGTAACAAAAATCTAAAATAAATATATCTATAAAGTAAATTTATTTATTTATTTTTATTGTTTAACAAAATAAAGGAAAAAAAAAGTATAGGAAAGATTACAAAATTCTTACCTCCGTGTAATATTGGGCAGGAATATAGCAGCCCTGTACCAATTCGGGCCCTTGTCCTTGGTCGAGAACCAAAGCGGTGTGGTGATGTTACCCCGATTAGTGATCTCCACTACCTCTACGCTAAGAGAGCCGTAGTTTCGGCCGTATTGGTAGTAGTAGAACCTTATCTGGAAGGAGTAAGAGAGAGTTTTGAGAATCAAATATATATTTTTCTAGCTTTGGTTGACCATGATGGACAAACTCATAAACTTTATCAAGATTAGCGAAAAATTAAGAACACGACTTGACGGTCGATCTGAAAATTACTTATAGGGACCGGACACACATGACATGACACACAATAATAGAATCCAGCATTATTTATAAATATAATTTATAAGAATTAATTTATTATAATTTATTTCAAACAGTCTGCAGTTAGCTCAATTGTTTCAATTGTAAATATAAGTTCTAATCTGTTTCTATTATTTGATTGTAATTTTCTTTGTTAATCAAGTTTATATTTATTTCATAGTTATTGGAAGTACCGGCGTACTCAGGGCCTCTTGAATCGCACACACACACGATGCACACAGGCGTCTCCTGTTGCCCGGACTCTTAAGAGACCGGTGTCCTCAGGAGCTCTCCTCCCCACACACACACACACACACACACACACACACTCTACGATACCCATATACGTATTCACAGCACTTTCTAAGAGTTGTTTAATTATTATTACGTACCTACCTATTTAACTGCATACCTACTACTAATTTTATTGTTTTTAATTTATCTTTAAATGACTTGATCAAGAAATAAATATAAATTCATATAATTTATTTATGCTGTGCCAAGGAGGCGGGCGATGCAACAGCTCCACAATTTTTAACTTTAGCTGCCTCATCGTTCATTTGTATCTTATTCATTAAGTACCTTATCCTGAATAAATTATTTCGTATTTGTTTTTTTGCATTTGTAGTAAGTAGGTTAGTAAGAAGGTCAGCCTAGCCAGTTTAACTGTTTCAAACTTTCTAAAATGCCATATCGTGTCCCCTGAAACAGACTTTAGTTTAAATTAGAAGTCTGCTCAAGAACAAAAAAATATTTGCATAAAATAGCATAAATAAAAACAAATGACATCTAGCTTACCATGCAACAGTTATAGTATTTCGAGGAGTGTTCCCCATGGACCTTTGGAGGCGGGTTGAAGATAGACGTCCTCATTGCTGCTGACGAGGCGAAATCTGCTTTCTCCTGTAAAGATAAACTCCTTGTTAAATATCCTCTATTATTAGAGACTCCATGGGCTGGCGACGGTGCTGGCTGGCGGGGACTGCGTGATCAACGTTTGAAATAAGAAACGTGATGCCTAATGTCATCTTGGAGGAGTCCCTTCCGGGCTCTTCTGCGTTGGCTAGCTTAGGTGACGGACGTTTTGTAGCTCTCGAATATAGGGTCTCATATTGTAATTCGGATTTCGGATAGGCGGTTCAGTAAAAATAAATGCTGTCCAGCTGTGGTCTCCGTGTTTCAGTTCTTATAGTTAGGATCAGGGTTAGGCTAGGCTTCGGTCATCTTTTAACACTAACATTGGTGAAAATTAGTGGGAAAGATACTTAATTTTATCGGGGGCGTGACTAGGTTCAAACAGATTCAAATTCCATTTTTAATCTGAAACTCTCCAGACAAACACCATGGAGGTTTCGGCCTCTCATTCTTTAAAGGAATCGTGCAAAGAGACTATTTCTTGGATTGCAAGCGTAGGTGTCTTATTACCTTGCTAAAATTGCTACAAAATATAATTTACCTAGCAGCCAGCTTCTTGGTTGTTGCTCTTGTTTTTAAGTTAGGATTTATAAGTAAGCTTTTTTTCAGCTACTTAAGACGATAAAATACAATTTTTAAACAACATGGTTGTAAAGGGGTTTGAATATTTTTGTATTAAAGGTAACATTTGTGTTTTTTTCAAAATAGCCGCGCACAATAAATCTTATATATTTGGATAGAGGACACTAAAACAAACAAAAGAATGTCGTATAAAATAATGTCCTAAAGCGTTAGGTTTCTGAGATATTCACAGATGAAAACAACTATATTTTTTTCTTCATATGTGAATAAGTTTCTCAGAAACCTGAGGTTTTGGGACCATTATGTTATAGTTTTTTTTTTTTTTTAATGTTCTCTCTCTAAACATATAGCTTATATTTTGCGCGATGTTTTTGAAAAAAGAAAACAAAATGGTGACCGATGTTAGGGCCAAAATGTCCACACCCCTTTGGAATAAAGAATTTTTCTTCATTTGAACTTACCTTGTTAGGTCCAGTTACGTTCATGTTAACGAAGAAGTACCATCCGATACAAGAAGACATAGACTGGTTCATGTGCGCTGGTATCAGAAGCGGGACCATCTTGGTCGGTCTTGGGACCGGCATGCCACAGGTGTGGTCGTAGTTTGGTCCCGTTTTATCGGTGGGCGTTGGGCCACTGTGGCGGGACCATTTGAGGATGGGCCTGTGGAAGGAATAAAATAAATAAAAAGGTTCGAAGATTTTGGCCCTAAAATCTGTTTTGTTTTTCAAAATCACTGCACACGATAATAGTTCAATATTTGGATAGAGGACACTTAAACAAATAAAAAATGTCCCATAACTTAATGTCCTAAAGCGTCAGGATTCTTAGATATTCACAAATGAAAAAGAAATTGAAAAATTGATTGATGTGAATATCTCAGAAACCTGACGCTTTAAGACGTTATGTTCAACGCCATTTTTATTTGTAAAAGTGTCCTCTATCTAATTAAATACTTAACATAAATTGTGCGAAGCGATTATGAAAAAAAAAAACAACAGTGTGGCAGCCGAGGTTACCACCCTCCATACCATCCACCTTCAAACCCCTTTTTTTGTTTTTGTTTTCATTATCAATAATTTATTTTATAAAATAAATATAAACTTTATTTACAAAGAAAATTCAATATAAAAACATAAATATACGTTATAAAATATATTTTTGAAAAGTAACTAAATAAATCTTTGAAGTGCCTGGCAGAGAAAGGGGAGTGTTGTTCTAAATTGATTATTTTGGGACTGATACAAATAAAGACCTGAGCATCTAACTAATGGACCTTTAACACACAACTCTATACACCAGACGATGAAGGTTTGTGATCAAATTTATAGAGCACATATTCAAAATAACTATCATACAGGGACTGCCTTCTGAAACCTATACACTCCAGACAAAACCAGTTTAGTTCTTATAATCTGTGTTTAAATTTATAGAGCACATGCTCAAAATAACTATCATACAGAGCCTGCCTTCTGAAACTTATTCACTCCAGACCAAACCAGTTTAGTTGTTATAATCTGTGTTTAAATTTATAGAGCACATGCTCAAAATAACTATCATACAGAGCCTGCCTTCTGAAACTTATTCACTCCAGACCAAACCAGTTTAGTTCTTATAATCTGTGTTTAAATTTATAGAGCACATGCTCAAAATAACTATCATACAGAGCCTGCCTTCTGAAACTTATTCACTCCAGACCAAACCAGTTTAGTTCTTATAATCTGTGTTTAAATTTATAGAGCACATGCTCAAAATAACTATCATACAGAGCCTGCCTTCTGAAACTTATTCACTCCAGACCAAACCAGTTTAGTTGTTATAATCTGTGTTTAAATTTATAGAGCACATGCTCAAAATAACTATCATACAGAGCCTGCCTTCTGAAACTTATTCACTCCAGACCAAACCAGCTTAGTTGATATAATCTGTGTTTAAATTTATAGAGCACATGCTCAAAATAACTATCATACAGAGCCTGCCTTCTGAAACTTATTCACTCCAGACCAAACCAGTTTAGTTCATATAATCTGTGTTTAAATTTATAGAGCACATGCTCAAAATAACTATCATACAGAGACTGCCTTCTGAAACTTATTCACTCCAGACAAAACTCATTTAGTTTATGTTTATGTTTTTAGTTTACCTATGTATATTTTGAGCTAAATAAGTGAAAGATTAACTTACTGTTGGATATCCTCGAAACCACATGTGTCAATTTCAAAATTGCAATATGAGCCGTAAGGCATTTTATCTGAAATAAATAAAATCAGCATATTTGGTGGACATTCCTTCTTAAATGGTGGCGATATAGTAGTCAGCTGCAAAAATATGTATACACTCCCAAGTTTTCAATTTTACTAAATGGTAAGTGTAGAATAATGGTAATCATTTATATAGCGCATTCTGACAAGGACGATGATTACTTTCTACAAAAATGTATGCGTGGACTTTCATTTGAAAAGATCAGAGTAAAATAAAAGTAAAAACTTGGAAGTGTATGTATACATATCTGAGCAGCTGACTGTACCTACATATACACTAGCCAAACTTGATGTAGAATGTTTGTAAACGAACCTGTCGAGTTTCAGATATAATTGTAAGCATTATTTATTGAAGGGAGGATCTCAAATCGACAAGTAGGTAAGGTAAAGTAAATTGCGTATGTGCGTTTTAGGTTAAGTATGGACGGTTGGTTTACAAATATTCTACATCTAGTTTGGCTAGTGTACTTGTATAGGTGCATATGCATACTTAAACGAAATTGCTTTATTGTACGCATCAAACATAATATTCTTGCAAAACATCTAAACTTATTTGACAAAAGTAAAATGGTAGGCCTTATCGCTGTAACTTCCACTTACCACAACTTTGATTTTCGTCGCTGCCGTCATCACAGTCTTTGACAAGATCGCACACTTGGCTCAATTTAATGCAGGAGTCCTTCTGTAAATATAAATAATACTTAACTATTTTCAATTAAAATTTTTGAAAAAATGTATCTAATAACAAAATAAGGTTTATTTCAATAGAATATGTTACTTTATAAATCTCCAAACAATTATTGTCTAAATTTGATAATGTTAATATTAATAGTCAGAAACTGGCGTCCAACACGGGGCAAAAGTCGAGATTGTCATTAATGGCAAATAACTTCAACCAATATTAGTTAGTAGCTTATTATGATTCTGAAGGTTATTTACAAGTTTCCGCTCCCAAATGAAATTGGAGCCCACCATGGGGTATTTTTACCATCCTCGCTTCGTGCGGCGACCACCAGGGACCTAATTCCACTAAATTAATCGCTTCACCATAACAATACCGTCCTCTCTGAATGACAAATTTTAATCAGCGGGGAAGAATCAGCGGGGATGCCAGCTTGACGTCAAGATGGCAGCCACAGTGAAAGACCTAAATTTTTAATTTGACGACCGATGTGGCGCGGCGGGCGAAGGTCCGCCTGCGACGCAGAAGGTTGCGGGTTCGATTCCCGCCTTGGGACAAATGTTTGTACGATCTGCAAATATTTGTTTCGGGTGTTCTGGGTATTTTCTATATATAATAAAAAATATCTATCTATGTTATGTATTGTATTAAGTATATCAGTCATCTAGTACCCATAACACAAACTCTGCCTACTCTGGGGCTAGATGATGATTTGTGGATTGTCCAGCATTATTTATTTATTTAAATACCTCCTAAAGTTGGTACTATTTATTTTGCTTAGGGCACCGGGAGTAACTATTTACCTATGCATTATTTATTGGCATTGTTGCCAATAAACCACCAAATTCCATGGCGGGGCTGCTAACTTGACGGACATCATTTTGGAATTGTACTTTTCATGAAAGAAATTACAGATGCAGGGACGCGTGTCAACTGTCAAAACTGTCAAGGTCGAAACCCATCATACAATATTTCCGTTCAAATATCTAGGTAGAGTTTCTTTCATCTATGGACGATTCTGCGTCGATACCATTGTCATAGTAAAGCGATTGGTTAGCAGAATTTGACCGCAGTAATTTGTATTTCGACTTTTATGTTTCTTCGTTAGTTTAGGCAGGGGTATGTGCCAACGGCCTTGAAAACGCAAAATAATTATCTGCAGCCGTTTATATAATTTGTTTTATTCGTGAAATGTTCAATTTGTGTAAAATACTTTGACAAATATTTGAGTGAAAGAAAAATACTCAAAATTTAGAAGAAATATCCAAATTTTGAATGATTTTTTTTAATTCTAAATTTGGACATTTCTTCTAAACGCTATCGAATTTGAGTACCTATTTTTCTTTCACTCAAATATTTGTTAAAGTATTTTACACAAATTGAACATTTCACGAATAAAACAAATTATTTATACGGCTACAGATTATTAGATAATTAATTTGTGTTCTCAAGGCCGTTGGGCATACACCAGCCTTAATGATTTTGTATCTTTGTATACTTACCTTCATAATTTTGCACTTATGCTGCCCAGGCACGCACTCCCCGTTATAAAATGGTGGTTCTGGCACACACTCTATCATCCTGATGTTGTCTATGGCGATATGTGGTAGAGGGTGCGCCAGGTTCACATAGTTCGGACGTGTGATCTCTATGATTATGCGGACTTCCTGCGAGATCTTGCCTATCATGAAACGCATTGGGTTCCACCTGAGGATGTAAAGAATAAATAAATCAATAGGGAATACCATAGATATAAATAAAATCTTTAGATCTCGTACTCTCAGCGCTTACTCAACTTCTAGCCTGTGTTACAACTACACTCAAACACTCGCTCACAGGAACATTTCCAATCTTGTGCAATAATTATAATGAACTACAAAGATGTACCTAGACCGAAGTGCGACCGAGACAACAATACTCACGCGTAACACGAACGCCGACGGCGCCGGTCCGACTATGACTGCGGTAGGTGGACCTAATTACACCTAATTTGAGCTTTTCACTTTCGAGAGCTTGGTGCCTCATCTCCCTTTTTTTACTTAAATCGTGGGTAATACTCGACTTTACGTAAAGCTACTGCGCTGGGTAGCGATTACCGCGTAGGTCTGAACAGGCCTTTATAGTATATCTACCTACAAGGCCGGAATAATAACCTGCAGATCCTAGGGCCTGCAGATATAGCAAAAAAATAGCCCTTAGAATATAGCCGGTTCGGTTCTAGTACTTTTTAAATTTAATTTATATTGCTTTCGTGTCACTGCGGCCATGATAAGCCTAATGTGATATTTGTGATCACCACTTTGTGTGCAGCCTGGAATCTGCGGAGTTCTTATTTCGCCACTAACCCTTGCCGCTACTAGGAACTTTAACTGGGTCGGTTTTAATATCCTATATTGTAAACAAAGGGTATAAAATCAAAGAAATACTGGCGGGAAAAATCCGACACTAGGGTGTCATCGTAGCAAATCATTGAGCAGATACAGATACTCTGTATCTGCTCCGTGTGTTTGTCACTTGCTCTACGGTTCTGACTGAAAACCAGCGCTCTTTCACAGATTACCCCAGGTTTCTGTGTTAGAGCAACAAGCTGAGTCAGGACCTGTTAGACCTACACACACGCGCTCGTCTGCTTGCTGAGTGGACTACTTGGTACCTATTAATTAACTCAATGTTTGTATTAGTACACTACTTACTTAGTGCACATGTGTTTGTCTGTGCTGTTTGTTATCTAGTACTAAGTAGTCTCTTTTTATTTTATTGTCTCAAAGTTTTTTTGTGTGTGTAGTGTGTAATAAATTATTTTCTTTTCTTTTTTCTTTCTTTCTTTAAATCACAGAAGGTCTAAACAAGTTTAGGTTTTAAAAGAATTAAAAATTAATAATGTGTCTCTCGTCAATTTTCAAACTCGAATTTGCACCTTTTTCGCTACGGTAATTATGCGTTGTTGAAGTTTGTGTTTATGTATTTAGTGATTACCTTGCTGCTGCCTTGTTACTTTCTGTTATCGTTATCAGTTAGTGTTAATTTTTCATTCACAAACGTATTTGTTGTTATAAAATATCTTGGATTCTATAACACTAGCTAAACACGATGTACGAATGTTTGTAAACAAGCCGAACATACTTATCCTAAAATTCCCTCTGTTGCCTCGTCTTTTCATACGCAATTTACATTACTTGTCGAGTTGAGATCCTTCCTGTAATTTATTGCCGGAAGGATCAATATAAGGGCCAATATTTATATTGCTTACAATTATATCTGAAATTCGCCGCCAAGCAAGTGAGTTTTGGTTATTTGTGTCGTGGTTTGTTTACAGACATTCTATATCGAGTTTGGCTAGTGTAGCCGAGTATCGGCTCTATCTTCCCAGGTGGTCATTAATTGCTTAATCCATCTCCAGGTTGTACACGAAAACAGTCCCACATAGAGCCATATCTATTAGACCATTATTATTATTTTCAAATCAAATCAAAATATGATACTTTAACGTTATCTTTAATGTGATCGTGATTATCATATCATGATTATCATAGTGATCATATGGGCAACTGTTTTGGTGTATACCTTGGAGATAGAATATAAGTCTTTGTTATATTATAACATGGCGTGTTCTGTGACTAAACTCCATTGTAGAAACCAAGATATTTTTGGTAAACAAAGACATTTATGTTAAGGGGCGAATCTAGCGGGTTTGTTTGTCAAACTTTTGGTGTAGCGAGTAGCGCTGAAAACCAGCCCAGCAATGGCAAAAGTGCCATAGCAGCATTAAGCTGAGCCGGTGACATTTTGAGTTACATTAAATTTAATGTTAGGTTTGTGCAATGTTATGTTACACAAATAAAGATTTTCTATTTCTATCAAACTAGGCCTAGATCTCATTACTCACAGGATTTCCGTGGTAAAAACAAAATAATATTCAAACATTTTTTTTTCCTTAAATGGGATACAACAGTATTGAGAAAAAAAAAACCGATAAAAAAATCATGAAAGCGCACTGTTTCGCACATAATTTGGTCGAGATCTCAGGAACCCTGCGGTCTATTGAAATTACTTAAATAAATGTTTTGATTCGTAGGTTATTACTAATTATTATTAGATACTAATTATTTGGTTGAACCAGTTTCTTCATAAGTTGTGTAGGTAGTTTCCTTTTATAAACACCTCTACTGCGATTGCCAATCCGGTGGTGGTTGGTTTTGCCAATATAGATCGTTTTAGCAGATTACTTACAGGCCATAATTATTCCCCGCCACCTCCTGAAGTATCAACTGAACCTCTGACATGGTTGACTCGGAGACCAGCTTTATGCTGGCGTTCTGCATCTTGTTCTGGTGCACCCAAGCTTCAAACTGTGTGAGAGAGACAGAGCAATCAATTAACAATACTTAAGCCATTCTCAAGATTTTTAAATTTAAAACAGTCACAACACAAAAATACGTAATTCTAGTTTTAAGAATTGGTTAATGAATGAATACTTTATTGCACTAAAACATAACAAAATAAAAAGCTTATATCTATCTAAATTTAAAACATAAACAGTACAATAGCCTTAATTATTATTATTAGTTATTGGCCTTATCGGTGAGGAGAGCGATTTCTCCCAGGCAACCAGGCATAGAGAAAAAGCTATAAGTCGAATAAGACTTTCTAAACTTTCGCGATCTGTTTACATATTATATCCATCGCGGTGCAGCGATCGTGGTCACGAAAATAAAACAAAAGGTACGCGATAAATACCCGGTAAATAATCTTTAAGAGTCGAATAAGAGTTGGTAGAGCAGAAACAGAAGTATTAGTTAAAAATAATCAGAAAGCTTACCTTGCATTCTTCCCATAAACTGCGAAAGGGGGGAGACTTGATAACCATGTTCTCCATGGTGGGATCCACGGGGAGGTACAGGAAATGTCCTGTAATAAATAAATTGGTAAAATAAATAATTATTTTGAGTACCTAGGACACATCATTTATTGAGTTGCACTTCAAGTGTAATAACAAGAAATACTAAAAATAAAATAAAGTTGAAAACTTAAAGAGGTCTCTGACCAAGTGAAAATTTGATGTTCCTTGAAAAAGTTGCCTGATTTTTAAGGTACGAAAAACCCTTCGTGTGCGGGTCGACTCGCACTTGGCGGTTTATTTTAAAACAATCAAATTATGTTTCGTGCCGATCACATGTTCGCCGATGTTCGATCACAGACAAGTAGTTTACTTAATAATACCCAGATTCTGAAATATCTGCACATCGTATTACAAACATTTGTCACGTGGCGTGAATGGATCTCGTGACCTCCTGCGTCGTAGGTACGCCTGCGTTACTGAGTTCGTCAAAGTTCGTCGAAACTTGGGAGTAAGTTTCGACGAGATAAGTAGTTGACTTGACACTACCTACCTACATGTTTTATAACATCAAGAAAACAGGTTTCTAGTTATCCCCCCTGAAAGCCCCCCCAAGGGGGAATATTGGAATAAAAAAAACTGTTGTCCCCTTGAAAATCCCCGTTAAGGAGGAAAATCGGAATCAAAAAAATCTATTCCAGTTTTCCCCTTGAAGATTATCCATAAGGGGGAATACTGGAAGCAAACTACCCTAGCATGTGTGTTCATGAACATGACAGAGCGCCCGCCATCTTAATTCTAAGTTTAGCTGCAAATAAATCGTTCAAGTCTACCATCAACTTGACAGTAGTGCATTAATCGAGACTCGAGACTATTCTTAGATGCGTCTCGTGAGGGCTTAGAATATTAGAGTTTAAGTAAGTTCTATTATTATTAACTAAACTCATTATTAACAAAGAAAATTACAATCAAATAATAGAAACAAATTAGAACTAGTATTTACAAATGAAACAATTGAGCTAACTGACGAATGTTGCAAACAAGTATGTAGCTCAACTGATCCATATCAATACCAGTCGGAAGCGTCCCCAAGACGCTGGCTGCATTGCTCCGCTTTATGGCAATGCTGATGCAATGCGCCAGATACCCACCAGCTCTATTATTTTGACATTTAACACTCAAAAACCGACATTTTGAACATTTTAAATACGCAAATATATCATTTAGGTCTTTTCTTTTTTGGCAGCGTCAACATTCTACCTCCAGGAAGGCCTGCAGGTACCAAACATCACCCTTCATTTTATTTTTTTATAATATGTTTATTAGGTACCTACACAAAACACATAACATGCAATAATAATAAAAAAAAAACTCAAAGAAAATACAAACTTGCTTGAGACGTTCCCTGATGTTCTAAGGCACACAACAAATAATTAGACATGTTAAGTTATTGTTAGTAAACGGTAAAGCGTTTGACCACAGAAAATTAAGATCGTGCCTTCTCACTCGACCACCATCTCACTTTAGTAAGTGAAGATGTTGCTTAAGATGAGCACGCTTAACTAGAAGGAACTGATTCACTCTGGATTTCAATACTCCGACGGCCTTTGTACTTCATGTACTCTTAGCATCTATTTCTGTATTGTTTTCTGTCTTTGTGTGGTACAATAAAGTATCTATCCAAGAGTCGGAGACCTAAAAATCCGGATTCCAGATTGGTTTTTCGTGTATCGTGGCAAACTCCGGCAAATCGTCGGCATTGTCACAGGACATTGCATTCTATTTAATCTGGGTATCAAGGACAACCCCCTATATGCATAGGGTGCATGAACGCAGAGGAGACGGCCGCGCATGTGCTTGTAGAGTGCGATAGCGTAGCGTCTCACTCAACGACTACACTACCTCGGGACACCGAGGACGCCTAGGGAGGCATGCACCGGCGTCAGCGAGCTGCTGGCTTTCCTGGAAGACATCGGGTGTTCAGATGGTTAGACTAGCAGCCCCCCACCCGACACACAAAAAGGGCCCACCTGTGGCCTAGTTGCGGAAAACTGTCCAGAAACAAGTAACAAGTAAAAAGAAACAAGTAAAAAGTAAGTAAGTGTACCTATTTTAAAACATTACAAAATTATATTATTAATTTTCGTAAAATCGTTTATAACGTCACCTTATAAACGTTATTGATTTTGACACTGACTGAGAGATCGCCTGAATTTTCTATTTATTTTAATTAAAATTTTTTATATCCGATATCTAATTTGACGTTTTTGACGTGACGTTAAAATAAACCGACGAATTCATCCTATATCCGTCAAACATCACTAATCATCGTCATCATCAGCCTATATTAGTCCCTGGCCGAAGTGCGTCCTACACTTGCCGAGTCTACACTCGGCAAGCTCGGCATGACTAATACAAACGAGAAATTTACGTCTAATTATAGAAAAAGGAGACCATAAGAACATTTAAGAACTTCTAGCACCTAATGCAGTCAGCGTTTTCAGCCACAACAACGACCATAAAAAGTTAAATTTAAAACTCATTAGACAGCAGCCTAGCTGCGACAGACGAGTGCATTTACAAAGGAGAGCTAAAAATAGCGCACAAAGGGCTCCAGACATTATGTGGTGCTTAGTGAAACGTCGCACTTTATAAGTAGACCTAAGATAGACTTTGGTTGAAGAGGTATACCAGACTATACTTGGTTCGGAGAATCGAGATTCGAAATATTTTATGTAAACAAAGACATTTATAAATAAAAACTTCACAAAAACTGATAACAATAACAGAAAACAACAAGGTAACAGCAAGGTAATCATAAAAAAATAAAACACAACATTCAACAGCGCTTGCACAAGCACAGCGAAAAGGGTTCAATTTCGTGTTCCAAAACTTAAGAGAGGAATTAAAATATGTACGAGAGCTGAAATTAAAATTTTAAATTGTTTCGAACTTCAGTGATTTGCGTAGTAGATTATGTCGCGTCGTAAAATATTTTCGACCAATACCTATTTCTTTGGTTTTGTAACCCTTTCGTTTACAAAAAATATCTAGGAGTCTAGAACCGCGTAGGTGTAAGATTTATATAGGTATTGTAGTCAGGCGATAACACTAATTTTGCTCACTACTGACAAAACAGGGGCCGAATTCTGCTAAACAATCGCTTTACTATGACAATGGTATCGTCGCAGAATCATCCGTAGATGAAAGAAACTCTAGATAGTGCGTGCGGTGCTATTTGCATGGAGATTGATAGATTTCAATCAAACTGATTACCATGACACTTTTGACACGCGTCCCTCCATCTCTAGTTTCTTTCATCAAAGGTCAAAATGATTACCTTGACACTTTTGACACGCGTCCCTCCATCTCTAGTTTATTTCATCAAAGGTAAAATGCCAAATTGTGTAATTCTAAGACAATACCATTGTTATGGCGAAGCGGTTAATTTAGTGGAGTTTGGCCCCAGGATGGTTTACAGCGACGAATGATCATGTTTTGATTGGTAACAGTTTTATTATCATGTGTCCTAAGCAGGTACGTTACGTACTTACCTTTTTTAATACTCTCTGGCATGACGAGATATCCGACCAGCGGCCCTAGTACACGATAATCCGTGATGACCAAGCTGTTCGACAGCAGTACCGCACTGGCATTGATGAGGCGCGCAACACATTGCACCCAACCGAAGACATGTTGCGATACGGAAAGTTACGGGATCCAATAAAGTGCCAGTGTTGTACTTTCTTACTAACTTACGTACTTACCTAACTATTGACGACCTATATATTATATGGCGCGGCGGGCGAAGGTCCGCCTGAGGCGCAGGAGGTTGCGGGTTCGATTCGCCTAGTGACAAATGTTTGTTCGATCTGCAGATGTTTGTTCCGGGTGTTTTGGATGTTTTTATATATAATAAAAATTATATAATGGTCCAGCATTATTTATTATTCATAACTTATAACAGTTATAACACAAGCTCTGCTTAGGTTGGGGCTAGATGATGCTGTGCGGATCGTCCAGCATTATTTATTTATTACTAGCTGCTGTCCGCGGTTTTGCACGCGCTTTTTAAGTACCTAGCCTATGTCTGTCCCCGGGATACCATTTACCTACCTGCCAAATTTCATTGAGATCCGTTTAGCCGTTTAGGCTTAAAAAGGTAACAGATAGAAGACAGATAGACAGAGTTACTTTAGAATATATTAATTTTTAATTTATATACATATTGTATGGATTTATTTATGTATGCCTAGGTACTATAAATTATTATCAATGCAATACCTACCTAGATATTTGTCTTGTAAGTGCTTACTTTGTAAGCCTGAAGAAATAAAGTTATTGACTTCAGCGGCAAAAGATAATTATAAAATAATTCTTTGTAATTCTTTATTCTTTATTGTACACAAAAGTAATACATAAGCAAGATTTAATTTAATAGGATATGTACATAGGCGAGCTTAACCCTGAAAAGAGTTTTCTTCCAGCAAACCTTAAAGTTATAGGAGAGGCGATGGAACAGGTAGAGGAAGTGTACAAAAACAATAAATCGAACAAGATAAACTTACAATTAAACTAATAGTAGGTAATAAGGTACCTAATAATGTTATGTAAATGTCGGAAAATTACCTGAAAACCCTCATTACATTACCTAACATCTTTTCAAAATAAATACCTACCGTCTATTGAATCTGTGTACCTAACTTCCTTTGCATTGAAAAGTGTGCAGGCAGAGCTTCACCTTCAGAACCTACGCATTATCTTTGGTTTCTTTCTCAGAAAAGTTTATTTTTCCAATAAGGGCTCTACCCACACTGGAGCGCCGCCACCTATTTATCTTATTATTACTTTGAACAAAGAAATTTTCAAAAATCCATTGGGCAGTTTGTGATACCATAAGCTTTTTTGAATGCCTCTGTAATTGTTTTACTTTGTAACAACAAGACATCAGGCTAACAAGAGCAACTTCGCATCTATCCATAAAGTATATAAAATAAAACTATTACAGAGACATTAAATAAATCTTATGGTAGGTATCACAAACTGCCCAATGGATTTTTTAAAATTCCTTTGATTATATAACGTAATCTATACATAAAATGCTTTGTCCTGAATGACTGACTGACGGATCATCGCACAGCCTAACTAAACCGCTGATCGTAGTGACCTGAAACTTGGAGGGTGTGTTCTTTGTACGAAAGGATTATTCGAAATTGTACCTTTACTGGGGTGAAAAAGAGGGGCAAAGTTTGTTTTGGACAACGCGATGTTGCCATAGTCCAATCTACTTAAAATTTTGCAAAAACCTTTTTTAACAGAATTGATGGAAGACGTGTTACGTATTTTATTAAAAATCATCCCCTAACGAGGTTAAAAATGGGTACAAATTTATCATCTATACATACCTATAAAATGCTTTGTCCTGAATGACTGACTGACAGATCAACGCACAGCCTAAACCGCTGATCGAACTGGGTTAAAAAAAATCACGTCTAAACGGCGGAATGGATCTCAATGAAACTTGGCAGGAAGGTAAATAGTATCCCGGGGACGGGCATAGGCTACATTTTATCCCGGAAAAGAGCGTGCGAAGCCGCGGCCACCAGCTAGTAATAAAATAAATATGTAGGTGGCGGCGGTGCTAGTGTGGGTCGGAGAAGCGCGCTTCACTGTTATAGGAAAGAATCTTCATTATCATCATCAGCCGCAACTTGACTTCAACCACTGCTGGTCTCCAAACTGGTTGTTTTGTTTTTCAACGTTTTTTAATTAAGAGTCGAACCCGGCGTACCTAACGGGTTTGGTTGTAACACTAGAAGATCTCAGTACCTACTCACGGGATCGCCGTGGTAAAAAACTCGAATTAATAAAATTCAACATTTTTTGTTTGGTTCCTTGAATGTGGAAACACGATTGAGAAAAAAATAATACGATAATAAAACCCATGAAAGTGCACTGTTTCGCACATCATTTGGTGGAGATCTCAGGAAAGCAATTCTTGGCAATGTATCACTAGTTAAATATGGCAAGAACTGTCTAATTTGACCGTTTTATATCGAAGAACTGTCAGATATGACAGTTCTTGCCATATTTATCTAGTGATACGTTGGCGAGAATTCCCTTTCTTGCCAATTTACCACTCGATAATTATCAAAAGAAGAAGTTTGACAGTTTTTCTATGAAAGATCGGTCAAATTTGACAGTTCTTCTGATATTTATCGAGTGGTAAGTATTGCCTTCCACTAAGCCAATTCTCGCCAATTTATCACTCGTTATATATAAAAAAACTATCAAATTTGACAGTTTTGTATAGAAGAACTGTCAATTATGACACATCTTGTCATATTTATCGAGTGATAAATTGGCGAGAATTGGCTTCAAGGAAGCCAATTCACGCCAATATATCACTCGTTAAATAAGGCAAGAACTGTCATATTTGACAGTTTTTTTAAAGAAGAGAATTGGCGAGACTTACCTTCTGGAACCCTGCGGGCTATTGAAATGACTTATGTTTTGATTTGTAGGCTATTTTATTTTATTACATTACCTACTAATTATTTGGTTCCATGATCCAATTTTTCCATAAGTGTTGTAGTTTTCTTGTAAATGCAAGATTTTAGATTTCATTTTATGTACTTAAGTAGGTATAGTACATCTACACCTACATACATACTTTAAATGTATAAAGATAACGTTTTTACGTTTCGCTGAAACCATAGATTGGAAACATAAAGAGCCTAGATTTTCGCGAGTAGGTGACCAACGTGACCTGAAAAAGCCTGTAGGTCCCCATTGATAGGTATAAGTAAAATTTTTACTTTTACCGAAGGGTGAAAGCTATTTTATAACTCGGTATCATCGGATCAAATCGCGGAATTTTGGAGTAGGTATAGCTTGTATCTTCATCATCAACAAGGCTTTGAGAGTGAGAATGCTATTAAAAGATACATACCTTACCTAATAGGTATAAGTTTGTGTAAGGTCTCACCTCACCTTCACAGGTCTAATTTGGGATTATTACCAAGACTTCATTAGTTTCGGACTTTAACATAATTTTATGTTGCTAGGTAATTTATTATCTAACTCTGTATGTCTCCATTTTTCATTTGACAGTTTTCAATAGACTGTTGCGCGCAATAACACTGTCCATAGTAGAGTTTACACGAAATTTAAGGTTGTCAAGGGTTGGCGCGAGATTATTTTTTTTTTGTGGTATTTTATTTATTTCTGCGTTCTTCAAGAAATAAAATCACGGAAAAGTAATTTGCCGCAAATCGTAAAAAAAATTCTATGAACCCGTGAGAAAGCCAACTACGATCCAATTGTATGCATACAATTGGATCGAATTGGGATCATTTGGGAAAATGTTGATTTTTAGCCCAAAATCTCCTATTTTCCCAAATCCTCTAAAAATACCATTGAACCGAAGTTAGTTTTTTCATAGGAAAATGGTTTACGATTTGCGACAAATTAATTTTCCGTTAGTTTTGTTTTATTCCATAAAGAGAGCAAAAAAATAAAAAAGAAACACAAAAAATATGAATCGCGCGCCAACTCATGACGATCACCCTTAAAACAGGAGTCCAATCCGGCGCGAAGGACCAACCAGCATCACTTAAATCTGATCACGACATTGAACAATAATCATGCGAAACGAGCGGAAGCGGCCAATCAACTCACCTCCCACGTTGGCATCAGCGTCAGTCGCCGGCCCCGAGAACCTCAGACCCCTCGTAGACCCATTCATCCGAGCCACATCAGCTGCCGTCGCAACTTTGTACCCTAAACCGTGACTGGAAACGCTCATATTCCACTGCCACATGCACATGTGGTTCACTGTTGTCTCGTTCTCAAAGTTGCAGAAGACACCAGCAGCTTGGGAGACGTAATCGATGTTCTTTGCTTCGTTTATCGTTCCCGGGAAATGGGAGACTCCGTGTCGGATCGTGTCTAGCTTGTCTTGGAGGGTGTTGTTGTGGTCAGTGATTTTTAAATTCGTGGTAAGAGCTCCTTCGTTGTCGTTCATCATGTTGTTGTCATCATTGAGTCTGTCGCGGCTGATTTGGAGGATTTTTTTGATGGGTTCTTTGCCGCGGCGGCGGTTATGCCTCCTGTCATCCGTTTTGTTCATCAGTGTTGATAGTTTTTGGAAGGATCCCCGCTCGCGGCCAGGGTTGGCAGAGCGGAATTTCTCCTTTTCCGCCGCCATGGCCTTCTGAGCTTTATCAGCTTCCTGGAGCTCATTGCCGACCGCGATTACAACGAATGCCAGAACAATCAGCGTCCGTAGCGCCATTAGTAAACCAGCAGCTCTCTTAGATGATATTTTCGCACGGCGAAGCAACTCGCGCGTACATTTTGAATCGCCAACAATTTTATTGATAGATTCATAACAGTCTTGTGCTCGGGGTCCCTGGATGAATATCTACGTATTGGGATCACTACGTTGGATGGCCGCCAGATCGCTCGTATTGCCCGCGGTCGATAAACCAACACGGTTCACACACATTTTACGCTACAATAAACTTATATTTCACCATCACGCACTGTTCACATCGATTTTTAGAGATTCAACACCCTGGTTCCACCCGCACCCTGGAAAAACTATGGACGATGTCGCACCTACGTTCAATCCGTTTCAATAGTCAATAGTCTTTGCCACAGTTCTGTAAACGCACTAAATCTATTGTAAAATGTCGGGACGCGAGATTATAATTGGAATTATCACAAAATACAACTTATTAATTTCGATTATTTCAATTTATACCTAATACGTTTCGGTATTCCCTTTTAACGTACGTATATCAATAGCAGCGCCCCGCGGCGGGAATATGCGGAAACTGTCCGTGGACCGAAATAATCATTACTTTTCGGAGATGTGATCTCTGTCTCGTGCCGACGAGAGATGGGATGCTGCGCAGGTAGGACGCTCCCGCCTTCGCGCGCTCCCGGGCCCCGCGCAGGAAGATGTCCGCCGGAAATCGCATTGGCTCAATTAGGATCAGTGCTAACGTCATCCCTCCCCATTGGTCTAACCCACAGGTGGGCTCTCCCGATTGGCTGTTATTTAAATTGCCGGGAAAACGCGCGAATTGCGAGCCGAACCGGATATTGCCTGAAAGAATTTCCTTAGAAAATTGTTTACGCGAACGGCGGGCGGACGCTTTTCCGATAGAGCGGATATTGAATTGGTGTTTTAGAAGCTTTATTTTTCGAGTTTCCATGAGGATAGAGCATTTTATCGACACCGCCAAATTTACACCTTTATTTGATTCAATTTCTGCAGGCTCGGGGTGTTGATAAAAATAAATGGACAGAGATAAAAGAAAGACTGTAAGATCGATAAAATGGTCTATTGTTTTCAGACATTATCATGCGGACATTGTAACCATGGCTACAAATATCCGCAGTAAATTATCAGTTCCATAAAGCGTACCTATTGATAATGACCTAAATAAAACAAAAGAAAGGTAAACAAAGCATTGAATTAGATAAATTCTCATTCGTGTGAACGAAAATCGTGTGTGAGTGAAAATTCTTCGGAAAATTTGAATATCGAGTGACGTTTTGATAACATGACAGCTCATTTCATAATGTAGGCGCTCAGAAACCTATTCTTACTTTGACAATTATTCAAAAATAATTATTTAAGTTTTGAAGTTGTGCATGATCATTTTATTTTATTGGTTTGTTTAGTTTAATGGGTGTCAATAATGTATAGATTATTATTTATAAAAGTTGAGAGTATAACTTTATAACAGCTATCGCATTGATCTGTTGTTAATTTGACATCGTCAGAACCTAGACATTTAATATTATAATAGTTGTAGAACGCACCTGTCACTTCATCACTTGGCTAGCTCCTCCTTCCTACATCCTACCTTTTATTGTGAACGATTTCTCTGAAATAACTGTTTTTTGTGAAAATCTTGATAGAAAACGTGTTTATCTTCAGTGTTAGTGACTAACAATTATTAGACAATCGACCCCCATTCAGTGGCAGGCGAACAAATGGGATAATACCACAAAACTCCTTTGTTTATATTGAACGGTAAGTGCATAACATTTGCTCAGCTTTGCCCGTATTTGTAAAAAAACTGCACGGCTAGACAATGTGTGTTCCATTTTCAAATCTCGCTTACAGTGACCTATATTTACACTGCACTTTTTCTGAAAATTGCATTCTTTGTGTTGAGTCAGAAAGAAAACTAAATCTTCGCAATTCAAGAGTATGAAATTTCCATACCTCGTATTTACCTATCTTATAATTTCATTACGGTATTGATATCAGTGTCGAAGTCCAGAGAGAGTAGCGCATCACAACATAAGTTTTAGTACCACATCATTTCATACCTACCTAAATCTTCTTTCCTTGTTACATTGCAGTAATATTCTGTGACTAGAAGATTTAATTAACCCTGTGACTAATTATCCCTTCATCTTTTGTTATTCTAACTTTTGAGTCAGGTTCCTCTTAGCAAAATCAGCTGTTTTGTTTGAACTGTCATAGAAATTTCAATAAGCAAGCTCGTTAGATTCTTTTTTTTAAGGAAAGTGTCAAAATTCAGTGATTTTGTTATCTGGTTTCCAAGACTTTCAAAATAATAACAATATAAGCCTTAGGTATAATTCAGCCAGTTTACAATATTATGTAATTTCTTTGATGAATTAAAATTTTAACATATTGAGTAGGTAGTTTTATTGTAGGTCAATAGTAAAATTGTAACTCATTATTAGAACAATAATTTTCTTTCACTTATTTGTTAAAATTTTAATTTATTCAAAGCAATCAATATGATTAATGCAATGTAATGATTAAAAATATAAAGTCAAAAAATATTTATAAACATAAGCAATCTGAACATACAATGAGAACAAACTTATTAGTAAATAAACTCAATAAATACCTGTTAAATAATACTAATAATAAATAGCCAATAGGTATTTATAAGGTGATATGATAAATAAATTGATATCTGGTTTTCCCAACAACACTAGAAATACATAGGTATGTGGTATTACTGTTAAATCTGTTAATAGTTAAAGAGCTACAACCATTTGACTGACTGCATTTATACAATACAAACTCTACTTTGTCCCTGAGCAAATATATCTTTTGAAAGTGTTCAATCATGCATTTTAATTCATGACACAGGCCTGGGTGGTTTCTAGAATCAGCACATATTTAAAAAGATTATGCTTCAGCAGTAAATCAGTTGTCTAGTAACCATAACTAAGCTCTGCTAATCTTGGAGCTAGATGATGCTCTGTGAAAAGTCCAGCATTAATAATATAAACATTTCTAATATACACAAATTACAACTAGGGTTTACAATTGAAACAGCTGACCTAACAGCAGACTGGTACAAACAGTCTAGAGGTAGCTCAACTGATCCAAATCAGTAGGTACTTACCAATCAGAAGCATGCCTAAGACGCTGATGTGTTGCCTCAGATACTTAGAACTTAGAACTAATTTCACCAAATTAATTGCTTCACAATAACAATAGTATTATCTCATAATGACACATTTTGGCATTTTACCTTTTATGAAAGAAACTACAGATGGAGGGATGCCTGTAAAGGGTTGAAACCATTCCATCAATATGTCCATGCAACTAGCATTGCACACACTATCTAGCTAGATATTCTTTCATATATGTATGTTTCTGCAACAACACCATTCATAGTAAAGTCATCGGTTAGCAGAATTCAGCCCCAGCCTCCCTCACTCCGCTATTAGGGAAAGACCACATAAAAAAGGGATATAAACAAAGTCGCAGGTGTTTACTAGTTATCAAATAATCTAACTCACACTAACTAATGACTGCTAGCTCAATTTCGATTACCTGATTAGATAAAAAATGATTGCTGGTCTTGATTATAATTACATTTTGTAAAGACAGTGTTTTGCTAAGGTAGACTTTGTGAGCCTTTTTTATTTTATTACATCACTAGCGTCTGCCCGCGGCTTCGCAGTCACTTTGCCGGGATAAAAAGTAGCCTATGTCCGACCCGGGATACCCCCTCCCTGCCAAATTTCATTAGGTTCCGTTCAGTTGGCAAGGCGTGAAAGTTAGTGAAGTTAGTTGTTAAGTTTGGTTGACAGACAGTCAGACAGACAGTCAGAGTTACTTTTGAATTTATAATATTACTATGAGTGGATAGCCCTTGGGCTGGTTTTAGTGTCACGCTGATCATCGACCCTGATAGGTGAATATGTATTCACCTATCAGATTTAGAAGCGTTTTAGAATAACGCCGATCACTCAGCGCTGACGAGCTTCAGCGCCGAACTCTCAGCGCCGATGATCAGCGTGACATTAAAACCAGCCGTAAGATAGAGGCCTCGTTTCAATTGGCCAGGATCTTCCGTCCTGTGCTTTTCGCATTCAGGTATGTAAGATAGAACTGTGATTTTTAATACAGGTACTTATGTGCGTGTAATTTAATATAAAAACCGCCAAGTGCGAGTCGATTCGCACACGAAGTGTTCCGTACCGTAAAAATCAGGCAAGTTTTTCAAAGAACATAAAATTGTCACTTTTTTGGCGACCCCATTAAATTTTCAACTTAATTATATTTTTAGTATTTGTTGTTATTGTTATACAATTGCAGTGTTACTTATTTAAATAAAGTTTCATGTACCTATTGAGGTTCAAGAGACCCTTGACTAGCGAAAAGCAAAAATAGCCAGCGTTTTGAAAGCTCCTTTAATTTGGATATTTATTCTATTTTTATTATTTGCTATTATAGCGGCAAGAGAAATACGCATTCTCTGAAAATTTCAACAATATACCTCTTACGGTTCATGAGATAGAGCCCTGTGACAGACGGACGGACGGACAGCGGAGGCTTTAGTAATAGGGTTCCGTTTTCACCCTTCGGTTACTTCATTTTGTGTACTTAGTTGATAACTAAATAGAATATAATAGAAAATCTTTATTCGTGTAACATAATTTAACACATGACATACATGGGTATTTTCTGTATATGTATAATAAAAAAATATCTATCAATGTTATAAATTGTATCAGTCATCTAGTACCCATAACACAAGCTCTGCTTACTTTGGGGCTATATGATGCTGTGTGGATTGTCCAGCATTATTATTATTATTATTGCTTATACTTGGATTTAGAATTCAAGATATTTTATGTCAACAAAGACTTTTATGAATAAAAACTTAACAAAAACTAATAACAATAGCAGAGAACGACAAGGTAACAGGAACGTAATCACTAAAAACCAAAACACAAACTTCAACAGCACATTATTGCACACGCCCAGCGGAAAATGCACAGATTCGAGCTAGAAAAGGAACGAGCAACTAATGAAATGATCAATGAAAGCTTTCATAACCGAAAACTGTTTCGAACTTCTGCTATTGCGTCCGATGATACCTACCAGTGTTATAAAATATTTACCACCAATATTTATTTGGTTTTGTAACGCCTTTGTTTACAAAAAAATATCTAGGATTCTAGAACCGAGTATAATATTAAATTTAATGTAACACAAAAAGGTCATCGGCTCAGCTTAATGCTGCTATGGCACTTGTGCCATTAATTTATAAAAAAAAAATTAACAAACAAAGTATAAATAGCTTAACTCTAATTAAATTTAAGATAAAGATAAACACGAATTAGGTACGCATTTTTATTCAAATAGAGCTAAAGTATTAATGGTAGTTATACAGTGTGTCCCTGGATAAAGTGCAACCCCGAAAGGGGGTGAAACTAGGTCAAAAATTATCGACATAAAAATAGAAAAAAAAATTCATATATACTTTATTAATGAATTAAAATTTTTATTACTCACTAATGACTCTATTTAATAAAAAAATGATTTCTTCCAAAAGTAGTGGGTCTATTTTGTTAAAATAAAAACCATAATCATGTCACATATGTGACGATGACGATAAAATAACAAATAACTCACAAACGAGTGGCTATCGTGACTTAAAGTTTAATTTTTGTATTAAAAATACATTTTTTATGCTGTTTTTTTCCAATAATCTCCAAAAATCTTAAAATCAAGCCTAATACTAGATATTTTTCATCATTTTCATCATATTAGCTTTTAAATAAAAAATAACCTACGTTCTAACATAAAAAATGCGCTGGCTAGGAGCTGATTTCGAGCAACAGCTCGTGTATGTTTAAGGTGACTAACAACATGTCGAATACTTGCACCGAAGATATAATTTTTAAGAAGCATATACTTCAATTGAGTGTGAACAGGCAGTACTTTACAATACTCAAAGAGACCCAATTCATCATCACTAAATTGCAGCTTAACATTAGTTGATACTACTTTTATTTAGTATTCTTAACTCGAGGTTATAAATTTGATTGAGGCAAGTAGTGTAAGAACGACTATAGCTACTTAGCCCGTATATATATGATTCCGCTAGCGAGTTGTATAGCTTGACTTTGAAGGGGATGCGATCCATAAGGATTGTGATATTCGCTAGGAATTATAGTCATATAAGTTTGAACTTGTTTGTCCGGATGTTTATCATTGGGATAGTAGCTTTAAACTGATAAGCTGGTTTGAATTTGAAGGCCAAGCCCTATTAGAACCAAATTATACCAGCCAAATGTTGAAATGCGTGTTCATGCAAATCTGGAGTAGACTCTGTATCCATTATCATCATCATTAAAGTATACTAGACAAAAAAGAAAACAACATAAATGGGGGATGCCGGATGGAGCCCCCCATTTTAAGTAAACAAGAGTATAATATGAGACAGTATCCAAAATTTCCACATAATATATAGGATGGCTTAATGACTGACGACGATATATTTATTTCCAGTAAACCATGATAACCTAACAATGTCCGGCGGAAACTCATCCAAAGCCAAGTCCAACCGTCACTCGGGCTGGGAAGAGGCGGGGGCGGAGTTCTACCAGGAGCTGTACCCGGGGGCGGAGGGGGAGCTGTTCGAGAACCTTCAGCGCGCGGACGCGGCCAAGCTGCACACGCTGCTGCCCTCCAAACAGGCGCGGAACAGTGAGTGTAGAGACAATAGACTGTTATTAGTTTTACCAGGAGGAGTGATGAAATACACTTATTATATTTTGGGTTGAGCTACAAGCAGCTCGCTTAGCTCGCGGGAAGGGCCGCACTGAGATAGCATGTCGATATACAACGTGGCGAGCGAAGCGATTCTTGCTGTGCAACGACATGCACGTAAGTATGAAAATAAGGTAAGGGTGTGAGGCTGGCTTCGCTAGCCGCACTGAGATGGCATGTCGATGTACAGCGTGGCGAGCGAAGCTAGTCGTTTGTGTAATTATATGCATATAAGTAAGTAAAGAAGTGTGTGTGTGAGGGTCGCTTCGCTCGCCGTACTGGGATAATCGTGGCCTCTGTCAAACGGTATCTTTCTCGCTCGAATCGATCGATGTAGGTGGATCAATCAGCTGAGTGATAATTTTATGAACACAGAGCATTAAATTTAGAGGGTGCTAGACTTCCAAAGTATTAAATCAAGTATTAGGTGATCGTTCAATTAATAGTTTCGTTACATTCTAATTTTTAATTTCTGCACGTCAAAAACTTCTTCGGTAATTTGACCCGCGATCACGGAAAAAGTCCAAAATTCTGTTCATAGATAAGAAAAAAGTTATCACACCGACCTGACCTGCAATGGCTGCCATCTTGAAATATTTAAATTACTCCGTATCTTTTAATTAGTTGAAAACAGCTAGTGTCAGAATTTATAAACTACAATTAGGGCGCGTTCCCACTGTGTCGTGACAACAGAAAAATCTTAGCCGTCACCAGAAGGCAGAGTGCCCAGAATGCTAGCAGCATTGCCACGTTGAATAGTAATGCTAAAACGTTGACCGAAATAGAAGCCAGCATTCCGATCACCTTTAGACTAGTTTGGTAAGATCTTTATTAATGGTGTGTGCCCCAGGACCCCAAGGACCAAGGGTTTCAACACCAAACGGCTCAAATAGGTGGTGATCCCATATAGGACGACACGATTAATATATATATACAGTGGTGGTCACATAATTAAAGACACTGGAAGCATATTGAAATAACTAAGCTATTCCTCCTGTATATACTTTATCAGACTGCCATTGTAACTTGCTACACAAATAATTTTTATTTGTGTTGTTATTGTGTATTGTTAAAAAGAAACATTTACAACAAAACTTGCCTTTTATTCGGTAAAACTTAAATTTAAGCAGTGTAAATAAAAGATAAGGTTAGTAAGATCTGGCCATATAATTAAAGACACTTCATTTCGTAACAAGAAATTAAACAAAAAATTTGTTATCATTGAAATTATCTTAGTACGTAAGATTTCTAACACATTTTTATAGAGCATTTCGATGCGTATCAATACTTGGTCGCATGTCCTTTTGCAGCAATAACAGCACGACATCTCTTAGCCATGGAAGCGATCAATTTTGTACACACATGTACCGGAATTTGTTCCCACGCTTCTGTAAAAGCTGTGTAAAGTTGATCGACGTTTGATGTACCTACTCTTGCCGCCACTGTCTTTTTCACCTGGTACAACAAGTTTTCGATTGGATTTAAATCCGGACTGTACGGGGGCCAATCCAAAACTGTCACAAACTGGTTCCTTAAGAAATCTTTAACTACTTTTGCGGTGTGTCTGATCATTATCCTGTTGAAAAGTCCAAATTACCGGTAAATTTTGCTCAGCATAGGGCAGCATGGTTTCTTGTAAAATATTTTTGTACTGGTATTTATCCATATTGCCTTATATATTCCTGACAGGTCCGACACCAAGTCCTGAAAAACAGCCCTACACTATGATATTTCCCCCTCCATGTTTCACTACTTTCTTGGTGCACTTCGGATCCATTTCTTTGTTCGGGGGGCGTCTAACATAGTGTTTTCCGTCAGAATTAATCATATTAATATTTGTTTCATCCGAAAAAAGCACATTTTTCCACTATCGTTCAGCCCAGTGTTCATATTTTTTAGCAAACGCTGACCTTGCCTTAACATTTTGCTTTTTCAAAAGTGGCACCTTCCGAGACACTCTTCCGTACAAGTTTGCCTCACATAGTCTCCGTCTAATTGTCCTTGCAGACACACCCGTCGATCCTCCTGCCCCATATATTTCCGAGCGTATCAGTTCTGATCCTTTGAACGGTTCCTTTTTTGCCAACAACACCATCCTAGAGTCTTCCCGCGGAGTGGTTTTTCTAGGTCTCGGTTATCTGGGTAAGTTTTCGGTCGTATTGAACTTATTGAAATGCGTTATAGCATTCATAACCATGTCCTTAGAACAGCTCAAATAGTTTGCGATATTTCTGTATGACCAACCTTTGCTATGAAAGTTCAAGATTATCTTTCTAGTGGACGAATCGCAACTCTTGTTTTTTCCCATATCGATTGGTATAAAACGTATTAATTTGAATACAAAAAATAAAATGTTATAATTAATGTCGACGTTTCATGCAAATACGCGGCAAAACAATGAAAAACCGAATGTAGTTCTCTTTCTTTTTTTATATTCAGAACACAGCGTTCACTGTCTTTAATTAGCTGGCCAGCTACAGGTACGTTAAAAAAGTTTGTATTAGATTCAGATAGTGAGCAGTGTCTAAAATACCAAGCAACACAACTTTTTTGTCCCCCATTTTTAAGAATACAACGTCATGTATGATTTAGTAACAATTACATTAAATTTAATACCTACTTTGGCTAATGGTTGTGCCAAAATCATGTTTATTGTGATCAATTAGGGGGTGTCTCTAATTATGTGTCCACCACTGTATATATATTTATATAATTATAAATTCCACGACTATTTTTGTTGTGACGATAAATAGTCGATATAATGGGAACAGCTAGTACGACAGTCGTAAAACAATTAAAAAAACGTCACGATTAATTGTGTCGTTGTGACGTGCAAACGACAAGGCGACTGCCGTGAACCGTAAAATGTAGTCACGATCCAATGGAAACAAGTAGATACGATAGTCATTCAACGAGAAAAAATTGCGATGGCAATGACAAACAGCTAAAGACGATAGTTGTCCAACGTCGTACGGTTACGACACAGTGGGAACGCGCCCTAAAACTGAAACTCAGTGTGTTCATTTACAACTGGATATATACCGTCATTTGATTTCTCAGTGAGGTGTTGTATTTTCAAGTTCTTTGGGAATTATACGCAATTAATGGAAAGCTTCAATAATGTCGTCCTTACCTGAAAATATAGGACCTTATCAGAGTAAGTCTAATGTAATCAAGATTAAACAAGAACCTGTTAAGGGGGCTATAACAAAAAAACGAGAAATTGCACGGTCTCATCGTCCAAATTGTATGATTTTCGTTTGTTGCCTCAAATAATAATTACTTGTTAATAATAGTTAAATTGCTCTACTACAATAATAATAGAACAAATTTTAGAAAACTTTATTTTAAATGTTGTTATAGTCATTCTCCCGATGCATTTTTAGGCAAAAACTCTCTCGTTGTTTTGGGAGCTCTAATGTGTAGATTCTATTGAATAAATACCACCAAAAATTTTTCCAAAAATGTTTTTCTTGTTACAAATATCCTACACTTGAATAATAATAGAATACATTTTCGTTACATGCCTTTATGTAAAGAAAGAAAAAATTTAACCGAACTCTATTATCGACCGAAAAGGCTTTGAAACAAACCACAATATCTCCCAAGTTCTACTTAATTTTCAGATAATATTTAATACCAAAATAATTGTCAACATTAAATGTTGACAATTATTATTTTAACAAATTATTTATACGGCTACAGATAATTATTTTGTGTTCTCAAGGCCGTTGGGGCATAGACCAGCCTTAATTCCGAAATTCCTAAACGGATCCGCCAGATTATCAATCTTGAATTAACAAATTAGGTTCTTACCTCTGGAGGTAAGAAGAAGCGAGACTGATGCAAACCATCTATAGTGCATTCACAGTTATTTTACCTCTGACAGATGTTTTCTGAGTGTTGGTATAACTGTCGAGTCGTCTTGCAAAGCTTACAGGTATGTAAAAAAGGGTTACCCGTTTTAAACATTTTACCCAATTAAACTGGAAGCTAGAATGTTGATCTGTTGTTTATTATTGATTGATATAATATTATTGGTACTTACATATTATGTTAATCGAATATTGGTACAACTGTACTGATTTTGTATGGAGATAAATATTTTATTAAAAAAATTACTTCCAAAATACCTGATTAAATATTTAAGAAATATCGTATTATGTGTACCATTATCACACAAAGCGTAATGCTAAATCGGCATAGTTAGGTAATATTAGCAATACTGTTTTTACATTTCGTTTAAGGGAGTCATAGAAGTTATATATGGCAATATAACGCTCAGATTGCCAACCTAACAGCTAGAGGTAAAATAACTGTGAATGCACTATACATAATAATAAATAATGCTGGACACAACGTCATCTAGCTCCAAGCTAAGCAGATGTTTTGCAATAGTCTGCAGTTATCTCAACTGTATAGTTTGTAAATAAAGTTCTAAATTGTTTCTATTCTATAATTGTAATTTACTTAACAAAGTACAATAGCCCATCTTTTATATCTCAGAAAAAGTCCAAGTCCGCGGGCAAAAATAACCCATACCAATATTATAAATTCGAAAGTAACTCTGTCTGACTGTCTGGTACCTTATCACGCCTAAACGGCAGAACAGACCTCAATAAAATATAGCAGGGAGGTAAATGGTATCCCGGGGACGGACATAGGCTACATAAAAGCGAAACAGCAGCAGGTAGTTCTTAAAAAAGAAAGAAAATTCATAAATGTGTTTTCTTACAGCCACCACCGTCAAAAGAACACGCTCGCAAAATGACCGTCGCCAGTCAACATTCGCTCGTACGATGCAGAGCAGAGACATCCATCTCTCAATGCTGCCGGATTTATCAGGTCAGTTCTATCCATCCCTCATCAGCACACATCCACTGCTGAACATACCTCTCTCAATCAAGGAGGGGACTTGTTGATTACTCAGTGCCTACTCTGAATAACGGACGGATCACGAAGTTCTTGGGCCCTTTGAATTAACTTAAAATTCAATCCTTCGAGTACAGAAACCTAAAAACGATTATTTAAGTTTGACCCTGTGCGCTAATGAGAAATCAAGTTTTTTTATTATTAAAGTGCGTAAGGTCTCCTACACACACGCGCTCGTCTGCTTGCCTAGTGGACTACTTAGTACCAACCAACCTAATGTTTGTGTTAGTATAATACTTAGTTCACGTGTGTTTTTGTCTGTCTGTGTTTGTTATCTAGTATTAAGTAGTCTCTTTTGTTGTCTCAAAGTTTGTTAGTGTGTAGTGTGTAATAAAACATTTTCTTTCTTTCTTGATTTCAAGAATTAAAATTTTTAACCTACGACCTATGATGTCCACTCAAAATGTAATGCGGGAGCACCAAAATCTGTTTCCTGATGTTGATAATATGAAGACTCGCACTTGGCCGGTTTATTAGGTGTATACATACGAGGCTTACCTGTGACCCTATTACAAACTCTATTTAACAAACATTATATGCTTATTACCCTACTTTATCTATTAATTATTAATGATTTTCAAAACATGCAGTCACTTGATTGTTCTTAGTTTGTATTGTATGGACGTGTTTTGATAGAGCTGCAAAGAACTGTGTAGAAAAAATAAATTAACTTGTCGTTATAATTTTACACCTTAAACAAGTTTTAGTGGTCCATAATCCGTCTTCTTATACCTACATATAATAACTCTTGCCCGTGACATGGCCCACGTTGTAAGTAAGGTACTTTGAAGTTTTGTTTTTAATCCGGAGCAGCTCAATACTCAATCATATATTGCATCTTATAGGTGTACAATAAGTATCTATATAGACCCTGCTGGGCACACAATATGTAAGGAGAGGAGGTACATTATCCCTGGTTACAATGGCAACTTTTCATCTAATTATTACGTGACCAAAGCCGCTCACAGAAGCCTGGTTAAGGTTGTCACTAATCTGGAGCGCACCACTGCAGCACAGCACAAAATGTGCATTCAATATATCTTCACATTTGGATACATTTTACAGTGATGGCATAAAATAGCAGACAGCGTGCGGACTAGGGCTTGGAACTCGGACTTGTTTTCAGCTCCGGAGTTGAGTTTTGATGCTCAGCATGGAGCAGCAGGAGTTGAATTGCTAAAAACTAAAAAAATTATGAATTCATTCAAAAAAGAGTGCTATGGTATAGATAGTGAATTTGATTTGATTATTTGTATCGAAATTAATGTTCTAGTTTGTTATGTATGAAATAAATGTTATGTAGGCTGTCGTCAGACCTTGTCACTAGATTACATTATATGTATGTGTATGACTGTGAAGGCTGAAAACGCTCGCTCTGCTTCAACACTTGTCGGTGTACACACACGAAACCGGACGAAACACGCCCACTCCCTGCTGAATGCTGCTTTACATCCAATGAAATCAGTTTTATGCCATTTACTCCTGAACTCTCTGACTCTAGGCATAAAGTGCAATACAATATTTATTGCTTACATTTAATAAAGCTATCACCCTGCATTTCCAAATGTATTATGGAGTTACACCAAAACCGGAGTTCCGGAGTCCAAGCCACTAGCTTGAAGCTTGCGTTAAGCAATTATGAAAATGCAAAATATATGTTAAGACGACGAATTTAAGCCCATATTCGAATGCTTATTGATGCGCTGTGCGGTAGGGGTGCTGTATGTAAGTCCTTTATCTATCTTTATTATCTACCTGAGTGTCAATGTGTTTAATATCAAAGTGTGTACGAATTTTAAATGACAAACTATCGCTACATATTTTTTTTACAAATTATTTTACTTTGATTATTATACACTTATTTATTTAATATGTCGATTTAAAATTTATTTTTTTACTAAGTGTAGGAAATAACTATTCTACAGTAAATAATATATCAAAATGGTGAATTATCATTACTATAATTCTTACATGCCCAAAATGTTTTGCGTAGGTACTGACTTCTGTAAAACATGAGTAACCTACCTATTGATCTAATAATGTAAATACTTACAAGATGTTAAAAACAACCTGCTATTTCAGAGAATCTATCGAATGAAGAGCGCACTTGGGAGGAGATTATGGAGATCAAATCGATGCCCGTTCCCATGCATCAGAAGATAGAACTCAAGGCGAGATTACAGGTAAATTATTTATTTATATTTAGCTTTTGGATTGCAATAACCTGGATAAGTGTGAGTGATACTCGCACAGAGTTTCAATTATGATTATGATTTCATAATGCCCGTCTGTAGGTCCAGAGGTAGGGATCTAAAAGAAGGAAGTAGGCCTAGCTAATTTTGACACTATACAAGGTGCCACGTTATTGGTGTTCTAAGCGGAAAGGGGTGGTCACGTTATTGGTGCACCCAGGGGGTGGACCACCCCATTTCCCACGAAAATTTTTGTTCTAGCACTTTCTGAGTTTCAAGGTTTTTTACTGAAAAAAGGACTGGAAACTTTCATCCCAACTAGCTTTTTTTTATGTTAGTGAAAACCCTACCTCCCTACCCTAATCAGCTGTTCATCAGTAAGGTTCTTGACCTTTAATGGCCGCGCTTCGCGCTGGCGCAGCGGAGCCCGTGCCGGCTGCGCGGGTTTACGTGTGTGTTCGTGAGTTGTCGCTTTGCTTAGCGTTTGAGTTATTTTTTACTATGAAAACTTAAATAAACGTATTTCTGAAAATCAATCATACGGATCAGTTGGGTATAGTGTGCACAACAACCCCCTTTCGGCTTAGTACACCAATAACGTGGCATCTTGTAGAATAGATTGCAAATAGGTATTTCTATTTAATCTATTGTGGCATTGCTGTAAGGTAGAAAGTTACTACTAATACTTAATTTTACTACGAGACTAGATGGCGCTGTAAAATGTTTTATCATTCATTTGATTTGTCTGTATGTTGACAAAACGCAGGGAATTTTAAATTAAAAATTGGACCTAAGATTAAATTTATTGATTTAGAAGCAGTATAAATTTATTAGTTTTTAGTCTATTTCGTCTCACTGCAGAGCAATAGTCACAGGCTTCTAATCAAGTAAAGTTTATATTATTTTTTTATTAATACAACGATTTAAAAAGAAAAATAATACCTAAATCAATTAAAAAAAAAAACAAAAATTTATCTTATTTGATGGTTTTAAGAAAATGTGTAGCTCTTTGTTTAAAAAAATATAGTTTCAGTCGAGGTAAATATACCGAAAATGCATTTATTAAGTTTCTATTAATTATTTATTTATTTCCTTCACAGAACGCCACAAAACTCCGTCTCCAAGGCTTCGAACAACTCCACTGGAAGCAGCGTAAAGTCTGGCATCGCTTCAGCATACGATTCTCAGAACTCTTAGGAAAATTAGAACTCTGGCAATCAGCGCTTAGGGAAATCGAAGGTAAATTTGGAACCGGCGTAGTCTCGTATTTCCTATTTCTACGGTGGCTTCTATTCCTAAATATAGGAATATCACTTATTATAGTTGTCTTTCTAGTCACACCAAAGATTGTTTTAGTTGAGGAAGATAGATTTTGTGATAATAATAATTCTATAGATAACAATTCTTCTTCCACTTGCTGTTCCCAAGCGTATTTCGAAAAGAATGAATCGGACACCAACATATTCCTAGACATCATACAGGGTACTGGGGTCGTGGAACGAACGATATTCTTCTACGGGGTCTATTCGGACCAAATTTACAAGTATTATGTCAAGAGTTTGTTCGATTCTGAGCTCTATTACGATATGCCTATGGCATATATTCTAGTACCGATTGCATGGGCTCTGCTATCCCTTATAGCGATAGTCAAAACGGGGGCGCGAGGGTTCAAGGAAAAGTTGATTGAAAGTGAAGGACAATTTTACATGTATTGCAATTTAGTTTTTGGAGGATGGGACTTCTGTATCCAGAATGACAAATCTGCGAAAATAAAGCACAAGGCTATCTACACAGAGTTCAAAGGTTGCTTGGAAGAAGAGAGGTATAAAGAGGAAAAACAGCTGCGTACAAGAGAAGCTCTTATTTGGCTGCATTTGAAGAGAATTCTTATAAATTTATTAGTTTTCTGCATCTTAATCGGCGCTGGGATTTTAATATTTGTTGCTTTTAACTTTTCTATGAACGCTTTGGCGATTAATACCGAGACAAATGAAGAGCTGCAAGGCTATGATATCATCAATACAACCCAAGCAAAATTGACTTCCAGCTTCTCAAGAACGGAGATGTCTTTCGGACAAATTCAGAACATGTTTTTAGAATTCCTGCCGTTTCTAACTATAGTTGTACTCAACTTGATAGTTCCTGAAATATTTAGCTACTTGATACAATTTGAAAACTATACGCCAGCTAGAGTCTTACTTATCACTTTGCTCAGGACAGTTATGCTCAAGCTGTCTTCGTTAGCCGTTTTGTTAAGCCAGTTGTACTACTACGTGAGAGACAACGGCTCTGTATGTGGAATACCATCGAACACAGAACAATTACAATCAAATTTTGAGTGTTGGGAAACATATGTTGGTCAGCAGCTTTATAAACTTCTGCTGACAGATTTCGCAGTACAATTTGTGACGACATTCATCATAAATTTACCAAGAAGCTTCATAGCTAGGCATACTAACAGTAGGTGTTTGAAAATTATAGGCGTTCAAAAGTTTTATCTACCCAAACATGTGTTAGATATCGTTTATATTCAGACTATCATATGGATGGGGACGTTTTTCTGTCCCTTCTTACCGATTATGGGTACAGGCTTCTACTTTATAATTTTCTACGTAAAGAAATTCACTTGTTTGGTCAATTGTACTCCGTACCATGTCGTCTATAAAGCATCAAAATCAAAGTCGTTATTCATGTCAGTGCTTCTTCTAGGGTTTTTGTTTTCGATAATACCTGTAGCATTCTCTATAGCTGAAGTATTACCTTCTATAAACTGTGGACCTTTTCGTTCTTATAATACCGTCTGGGAGTATGTCTTGCAAACTTTCGAAGGGTTCCCTTACATTTTACGAGTGATTTTGTTCAAAATTGGTACATCCACGTTTGCGATCCCAGCATTTGCTTTATTATTGTTATTTTTGTATTATTATTGGGCTGTGGCGGCAGCTAATCGACATATGGTGACAGTTTTGAGGAATCAACTGGTTTTGGAAGGTCATGACAAGCAATTTTTGTTGAACAGACTTAGTGCTTTTATAAGGCAGCATCAGAAACGTTGTGAGAGGAAGAATAGAGCTAGTTTCGCTGATGATAATCCGTCTACTAGTGTACATCAGAGCTCAAGATAAATGTTTATGTGGAAATAAGATCAAGATAAATATATGTATGTTGACGACATCTGTCGCAGTCGGCGAAGGTCCAAATGAAACGCTGATTGCTGATTCGATACCCAACGGACCAATGTTGATCTGCAAATATTCTTACCGGGTCGGGGTGTTTTTTATGTAGGTACCAATAATATGTTTGTATCGACAAGAAAAAAAATTAGTATATATGAGTCATATGGTACCTATAACACAAGCTCTGCTTGCTTTGGAGCTGATGCTGTGTGACAATGCGCAGCGTTATCTATTTATTATATGATTGGGTATTATTCTGTATACAGGGTTACTGGTAATTCACTGACAATGCGTGAACTGCAGGTACTGCCCATCATCACATCACGTACACGTTCGTGAAAACGCCAGGTCCTAATTATAAAACTTGGTATTGATACCTCCGTACAATAATCGTTCATTAGAGGGGCTATATTTAAAACTCAACTTAAAAATAGTTCTGCCTTGAATTAACAGTGGCTGTGGTAGTGGGATATCGGTCTTAAGTGATTCATTGGGTTCCGGACAAACGTGTTTATCATTTTGTATCAGAGTTAATTTACAAAAATTGAGAAATAAGACTTGGCGTCTTCTCTAAAGTGTTCGTGATGATGGGCAGAACCTGCAGTTCACAGTGTCAGATTACCAGTAACCGTGTACATTGGGTGCTAGATAATATATATAAATAGATATAAATACTCTGATATACTTGCTAAGAAGTTAGTTATATAATAATTATTGGCTCATTTGTGGTTCTTAAATGTAATTTATTTTTGCTCATATTTGGTGCAAATTGCTAGAATAAGCTTATGATTGGCTACACACGTATGATTGGCTGACATATTTTATAATAAAAAATCTAAATTAGCTCAAGAATAAATTAGTAGTTAAGACAAGTTTTTAGAAAAAAAAAGTGTTCTCTCTATAGCTCATTTTAAGTGCCAACATGTATTCAAAACTGAACAATGCGTTTTTAAATCAAACTTTTGCCTATTGGTTTTTAATTAACAGTTTTGTCTGACTTAGTGAATTTTATATTAATATTTATATGCGGTATGATATCGTTCAATCACTATCATGTGCAATTATGACTAATTATTTGTATATGTGTGTTGTAACAGATGTAAGTTGTAACATACTTTTTCCTATTTAACGCATTTCTAGGATAATTTTAGTATTTTCTTTTATAAAATATACTGTAATTTTTTTATACGTCAGTTTATTGTGTAGGAAATAAGTAATTTATTTAATTTATGTGAAATGTGGAGAAAATGTTTAAATAAAAATATGATTCGTGCGTTTTCGATATTTTTACCATTAAGCTGTGAAGTATACCTAAGCATAATACCGAATACGGTTAAAACCAAAAAAAAAAAGAAATTATTCAGTATTCTATTGAATTTTACACTTTAAGGCTATGGTTACGAAAATACAGTAAAGTTTGACTGAAAGAACATGTGAACATCAAATACTGCCAACGCCAATAGATAAAAAAAAAACAATTATTACCTTTAAGAAACGTAAAAAAAATTGGTTTAAAGTTTGATAAACATAAGAAAATGTAAAAATGTATGTACTAAATTCAATATCAAAACATAGGTACCTATACAATGCCAATTCCAAATTCCACGCATTTATTACCTTGGCAATTGACACATGCACGCCTATGAAGTTCACTTATTGTTGACAGGTGAGCGAATTAAATATTATATTACATAGACTCAATAGAGAAGCGAATCTGTCGACGCGTAAAATATCGGGACTTACGAAAGATTCGATTTTTATCGAGCGGACTATTTATGTAACGAAGATTATTCAATTAATTTTTTTTTAAATAGTATTCAAAATAGTTAAAACACTATAAGTTGCCACAGTAACTTACTTTTTATCCTTTGGGGGATAAGGTGGAATTTCCCCCAAATAGGGACAGAGGGAGATATCCTCTGTACCGGGCCGACCCAGCTAGGCCCGGTGGTCTTTCGCCCAACGGTTGATGGGGCGTATAAGGTCAGTTGTATTGTAACCGAAACATGCGTTTGCGCAATCTAGGAATATGTCACATTTTGCACTTGCAATTTGTCTTTAACGACATCTAGCGGAGATTCATTGAAGCGCATAGGAAGGTAGTTCAGTTTTTTTCAGTGCTATTTTTCTTGAGCGACACTATGTGAAATGTTCGGATTCTAAAAATAAAGTCTTAGACGCCTGTAGTTTGGTATGTCTGTAGAATAATACAAAATGTTCAGCAAAAATAACAAAATCGATAACATTTTCTTCATAGACAAAATCGATTGTCATAAAAAAATCGAATCAGTAAAGCATTAGGACATGACTATTTTGTTTTCAGGCGAACTGACAGAAAGGTAATAAATGCGTGGATAAGTATAATAAGTTAAATTGTAGTTGAATGTATGATGTATGGTATATGCGATTTTTTTATTAATATATTTTTTTTTTTTTGATTGACAACAAATTCATGTAAATATGTGAATAATTAGCAATTTAATAATTTAAGTCGTAACTTGCGATCTCAATTATATCTTCCTATGTTATATGTTTTACAATTTTATAATGTTTAATTTCACTAATTTCTTATTTTACCTTTTAAAGTATTCTGAGACTCTACACAATAATCTTCGGTTCTGGGTTTAGGTCTGCTGGTTGTGGAACCAGAGACCTCTGTTCTACAACTTAAAATTATTGTTTTCCTTTCGTAAGATACCAGTTACTTTGAGATCTCGTCTAACTTAGTCAAAAATCGGAAATTAGTGGAAAAGACCTATTATTAATTCTAGCACAAATTTATTATTATTATTTAATTATACTTGTTTAGTAACTGCAGGTCGGTAACTTTGCTTTCAATGTTTAATTTAATATGGTAGCAATAGAACCCCTGTATTCATAATCATTTTATTGCGTTCTAATCAATTATACTGATAATGGTGTAATTTGACAAAATATAAATTAAATGTTTATCTGTTCAGACGTCCCAATAACTAAACTAATATGAAATCAGTAAAAAAAAATGTCGTGTCTTGCATATCGATCTATCGAAAGGCTAGCATCATATTTAATGCCTTCAAATCAGTTTAGTTTAGTGATAGCACAAAAACTAAATCAATTATGACAGCACTAAAAATTAATCCTAATCATAATGAATAGAGGATCAAACCAAATGGGGTGCTCAAATTAACTTGAACGAATAAACCCCCATGTTAGCCTCGCTTGCAAAAGGGTAATATGCGGTACGCGCGCGTCTAGAACCGCACTCTCCCTGAGGAAGTCCCTCGTTAAGGGATAAAACGTTGGTGTTTTTCCAACACAACTATGGTTCGTAGTTAACCCGCTTACATCCGTAATGAATCTTTAAATTTATTTAGTTCCTCATTTACGCTATTATAACTTCGCCAAGTCAATAAGTAACTAAATGATTATGAGTAGTGGGATAGTTTTTGTTATTTCTAAGAAAATAAACAACTTAACGAGTGCGTCCAGCGTCTTGGGGACGCTTCCGACTGGTATTGATATGGATCAGTTGAGCTACCTGTACATTGTTTGCAACAGTTTGCAGTTAGCTTAATTGTTTCATTGTAAATACTAGTTCTAATTTGTTTCTATTGTTTGCTTGAATTTTTTTTGTAATAAAGATTTAGATTACAAGTACATTGCCATAGTAAAAGTAACATAATGTATTGTAAACATGAATACATAACTACACAAGATACCTGAATTTTATATACTAGTATTTTCCCCCGGTTTTCTTAACAAAACAAAACATAGATAAACTAAGAATTTTTAATTTGATGATCTAAGTGTCAATTCTTAAGATGCCAAAACTAAACTGATTCGACAGCACTAAAAATTTTGCCGTCCCTTTCATAACGAGCGAAATAATCAAAAGAATGGCATAGTTTTTAGTGCTGTCAAATTTTGGCAACATCTAAATTGACACCAATACACCATAAAACCAGATGATAAAAGAAGAAGAGGATACCATAGGATTTTTTTTACTTATGTAAAATAAAAGTATTAGTCTAGTTTAGTATTGTATTATCTGTGGTATTTAGGAACCGCTATACAAAAATTGCCTCGAATACCCCTCTCTGATTTTCTAACAGGGAGGTGAGCTAGACACGAATGCACACAGGCAAAACGTTCCTGCGTAAACGTTCTTAACACTGTGCGAGTCGTTTAATTGTATTTGCGGAGGTGAAGAAAGTAAATCGCTTTCTATAAAGAAAGCGACTTACTTTCTTCACCTCCGAACATAAGTTCGAAACCCAAAGTGGATCTTGGCCTCCGACACGCGACTTCTCAAGGCATTTCGGTTCTGTGTGTCTACCATGAGTTTTAACAAACTATACTCGCTAGCGACTGTAGTAAAAAAATGTATGAAAACTTGGACAGCGCCTCTAGCGGATAGTTGGGTACTAAAATGCGCGGTACTATTATTCACGAACTACTGTAGTAACGTCAGGCGATCTAACTGTCACAACTCATGGTAAACACACTGAGCTATTTCTCGCAAGCAGGGTTGAAAATAATTGTGATTGGGTTTTGGTTGTTTTTGCTGGTTGAACCCTTAGCTTCTCCTTTGAGATTGGTATTTGATATGGTGTTTGCTGGTCAAGGAAAGTCACTGGTATGGTATGGTACGGCTGTATTCACTAGACACACGTAACGCGTTATTTATAGTTAAACTACTGCCGCTAATATAATGGTAAAAATAAAAGGCGAGCGGAGCGAGCCGCGAAATTTTTGTTACCTTCTCTAGTGGTTGGTAAATCAATTATGAAGGCATGACAAAATAAATAACATTAGGTAGTTTTAAGATGGGTGAAGTGGGTATAAAAACAAGGAAGCTAGGACATTCCCTCCACCTTCCCATGGTCCTGCCTACCTTGCGGTTACACCGACCGAATCTGTGAGTAAAGAGTCACTCGGGTGACTCCAGGCTCTACAAAAACCTACGCACTATGTCCCGAACATCCTCCCCCTTCTGGGGCATGAAGGAAGCTAGGAAGCGGTAAGTGGCGAAAATTATTGATTTTATTCTGCCTAAGACAGAAAAGTCAAGAAGGTGACTTTTGTGACTTTTACCGGTGGCGGCTGATCGCGAACAGAGTTAGTTTAGGCAAGCAAATATGCATTCAATTGCAAGCGCAGCTAAAAGCTATCTGCTGATTGGTTTACCCGAACAATGGTCGAGTTCGCGGAGATCGGCTATACCAGGTTTTAGGATAGGTACCTAGGTATAGAAATAATACAAACAAATATCAAAAATAACATTTATTTTCAAGTTTAGGTACACAAAATACAAAACTAAATGCGGTTCTTTATAGGCTTTATACAAACGACCCCCCTAAAAATCGATTAGGGACTCAAACGAACAAAAGTTAATCGCATAAACTCAACTAATAACTATTTTATAAATTCTTATAATTTACATTGTGTCCTAGCGACTAAAATAACAACTATTTATATATTGTACTAGCTATACAGGGTTAGTGGTAATTCGTAATTCGCCAGGTCTCTATTCTTAAACTTGATAGAGAAGTGATGATTAAAAAGGTATGAAATGATATTACAGCCCCCCTCCCCCCATATTCAATAGCCGTTCATTCTTCTTCTTCTTAGTCGGTCACTCTTAACTATAAGTTAAATTAAATTACAGAGTTAAATTTTAAAAATTATTACTGCTCTAAAATTGGTATAATTTAAGTATAAATGTTATAACTTAAGTGAACTTAAGTTATAACATTTGTAACAACTTAACTTAACTTTCTTTGAAATAAAAATATCTTGGCAGAGTGGTTGTGGTTATGAGGGAAGTCCTGATGAACGGCTGCTCGTGCAATGCGCCGCCTTCGTTCCCTGTTGGTTGCGTTGTGGGAGCAGTCGGTCATGGTGGATTGTGTCAAAAAGAGGTTATGAGGTCCGACCATCTGGTTGGTTAACCGTTCATCAGAGGGGCTTCATTGGAAACGAAACTTAAAAATGGCTGCCCTAAATTGCCAGTTGGCGTGAGTGTGCTCGGCTGTCTACCAGCTAACCTCAAGCCACATAAATCATCTTTCGTATATGCAAAATAGGCCAAGGATTTAAATGGGAGTGGGAGATCTTAAGTAACTTATTGGGTTTCGGATATAATTTTGTATGGGAGGTGCTTTACGTAAAATTTTAAAATGAAGATCTGGCGTCTTCACGAACTTTGTTTTGTTTTGTTTTGTTTTGACTTGTTCGTGATGATGAGCAGAACCGGTAGTTCACGCAGTGTCAGTGAGTTTGCAATAACCCTGTATATTATAGCTATTTATGTTGGATACAAAATGTACGGGAGGCAGTTTTAACAATATTTTACAAAATACCCTGTCTAATTGTAGCTAATGACTACAAAATACTGTGGCTTCATGCTTATTGTCTTCATAAATGCCGAATACCTAGAACAGAAAGAAAAATAGCAGTTTTATAATGAAAATGAAATGAAAATGAAAAATATTTTTTATAACTAGTTAAAATTTAGTTTGAAAGATGTGGGAGTGTGTGTATGCTTCTAAAAAGTTTTTAAAACATAAACACACAAACATGCCTACTGGACGTAACATAAATAGTTACTTATGCCTATGCTAAACTTAGCCTTACTAAAATAGAAATCCAATATGGCGCACGGCATCTGTCATAGTGCTAAAGGTTTAAGCGCCGCCATATTGGATTTCTTGACGGCTATTATGTGTCCAATTTCTTCCAGGTGAGAATGTAATCCAATCCAATGTCATAAAACTGTAATCAAAAATGGCTGTAGTTTCATCAGATCCGCCCGCAATCGTCAGTTTTAATACGTACCTACCGATCCTATCCATCCAAATGTTGCCTGAAAGAGATCGCTATTAGCGATAAGGCCGCCGATTGTGCTTCACTAGGTATATATGGTATTAGGTTCTACTTTAACTAATTGGTTTATGAATTGATGGTGCAATGAAGTAATAATCTAATAAAATTTTGCGAACTTCTAGCGAAGCGGTATTCTCAATAAAACGCCAAGTGCGAGTCGGCTCGCACACGAAGGGTTCCATACTGTAAATTTTGCACTTTCTCAAAAAACATAAAATTTTCTCTTGTTCCATTAAATTTTCAATTTCATTATAGTTTTAGTATTTGTTGTTATTACAGTTGAAGTGTTACTTATTTATAGAAAGATTCATGTGTCTACCTATTGTGATTCAAGACATACAGCCTTGACAAACGAAGAGCAAAAATAGCCAAAAAATACCACGTTTTTTGTATGGAAGCCCTCTTAAATTAGTTATTTATTTTACTTTTATTATTTATTGTTATAGTGGCAATAGAAATACACATTCTACCTCTTACGGTTCATAAGATAGAACCCTGTGACAGACGGACGGACGGACAGCAGAGGCTTAGGTAGTAATAGGGTTCCGTTTTCACCCTTCAGGTACGAAACCCTAAAAAATAAATTACCAATGCTCAATTAATAGGATGCGCTTGCTCGTAGTCGCCCTTGTCTAGATGGCGCTGCTTAGGCTCAAACACCAGCATCGAGACGCGCTCCGGCCCCGTCTTGTTGCGTTGCATATCTACAAAAAACAAAACATAAATCAAATTACAATACAAGGAATATCACACAATATGGTTAAAATGTTTGTTTACCCACACCGACACACATTCTCTGGTTCAGGATCAGGAGCTTCGATTATTTCATGTCGGCGCGAAAAGTACCTCTTCTAAGAGAAAAGTGATCTTTCTATGATATTAAGATACGCAAACCTCTGCGAGATAGCCAACGAAACAATAAATAAATCTACATGACACAGTGCCATCTAAACAAATTATCGTAACTTAATTTCGGGATCGCGGGGCTGTGGATAGCGTAACTTACATTTGAGCCTGAGTCTGCGTATATGCGGCGCTGTCAGTCAGCTCCAGTTGATGCCGGACTAGGTATGACTGGTGTGACGCTGACGCGGGGCGTGGGCTGAGCGGCACTGTGGGAGGCGCTGCGTATAGTGTCACTTACATCTGAGACTGAGTCTGCGTTTGTGCGGCGCTGTCAGCTCCAGTTGACGCCGGACTAGGTGTGACGCTGACGCGGGGCCTGGGCTGAGCGGCACTGTGGGAGGCGCTGTGGATAGTGTCACTTACATCTGAGACTGAGTCTGCGTTTGTGCGGCGCTGTCAGCTCCAGTTGACGCCAGACTAGGTGTGACGCTGACGCGGGGCGTGGGCTGAGCGGCACTGTGGGAGGCGCTGTGGATAGTGTCACTTACATCTGAGACTGAGTCTGCGTTTGTGCGGCGCTGTCAGCTCCAGTTGACGCCAGACTAGGTGTGACGCTGACGCGGGGCGTGGGCTGAGCGGCACTGTGGGAGGCGCTGTGGATAGTGTCACTTACATCTGAGACTGAGTCTGCGTTTGTGCGGCGCTGTCAGCTCCAGTTGACGCCGGACTAGGTGTGACGCTGACGCGGGGCGTGGGCTGAGCGGCACTGTGGGAGGCGCTGTGGATAGCGTCACTTACATCTGAGACTGAGTCTGCGTTTGTGCGGCGCTGTCAGCTCCAGTTGACGCCAGACTAGGTGTGACGCTGACGCGGGGCGTGGGCTGAGCGGCACTGTGGGAGGCGCTGTGGATAGTGTCACTTACATCTGAGACTGAGTCTGCGTTTGTGCGGCGCTGTCAGCTCCAGTTGACGCCGGACTAGGTGTGACGCTGACGCGGGGCGTGGGCTGAGCGGCACTGTGGGAGGCGCTGTGGATAGTGTCACTTACATCTGAGACTGAGTCTGCGTTTGTGCGGCGCTGTCAGCTCCAGTTGACGCCAGACTAGGTGTGACGCTGACGCGGGGCGTGGGCTGAGCGGCACTGTGGGAGGCGCTGTGGATAGTGTCACTTACATCTGAGACTGAGTCTGCGTTTGTGCGGCGCTGTCAGCTCCAGTTGACGCCAGACTAGGTGTGACGCTGACGCGGGGCGTGGGCTGAGCGGCACTGTGGGAGGCGCTGTGGATAGTGTCACTTACATCTGAGACTGAGTCTGCGTTTGTGCGGCGCTGTCAGCTCCAGTTGACGCCGGACTAGGTGTGACGCTGACGCGGGGCGTGGGCTGAGTGGCAAGGTGGGAGGCGCTGTGGATAGCGTCACGTCGGAGTACGCTGTTTTTGACGAGTAATCTGTGAAAATATATAGTTTAGTGTCCCGTCGACAGGTTTTAACAGCTTGTGACTTTTTAAGTTCCGCCATATTGCTTCCAAGATGGCGGAAGTGCGACCAAGGCTTATGACTCGCAAAATTGATGTTTTTATTAGGTGGGTTTCTCTCTCACATCTTCTGGGCTTATTTGATGGAAACTTAATGGTAGTGTGTTTTTGCTGAAATGTTTTTCAGATCAAGCGACGACGACGGTACTAACTTGTACCATCGAGGTGGCCATTTGTTTTAGGACCTTCAAATTTGTGTAGATCAACCGTATAAGACGACCGATGTGGCGCGGCGGGCGAAGGTCCGCCTGCGACGCAGAAGGTTGCGGGTTCGATTCCCGCCTTGGGACAAATGTTTGTACGATCTGCAAATATTTGTTCCGGGTGTTCTGGGTATTTTCTATATATATAATAAAAAATATCTATCTATGGTTTATATGTATTGTATTAAGTTTATCAGTCATCTAGTACCCATAACACAAGCTCTGCTTAGCTTGGGGCTAGATGATGCTGTGTGGATTGTCCAGCAATATTTATTTTATTTATTTTTGTATTGTATTTGTATTCCGCAGTGGTCATAGTCATCTTGTGTTAAGCTCCTATAGGGCATCCTCTAATCTAAAAAACGTTTATAATTGTATCTAGCAAAATAAGTTTTTATAGAATAGAATATTTATTTATTTATAAAAGTATACATACTTTAGCTGATATAGCACCATTAAACCAGCTTTGGTTCGTATTGGTGCTCACACTCGTTTTGTACTTATTTTTATATATAACATTGCGTTTGGATAGAAAAGATAATTATACCTAGTCAAAACAGTATAAAACTTCTTCAAAAACAAAAAACAAAACTTAACCTTCTTCTTTTTATGTATGTTAGTTTTAAGGTAAATCTATGGACCGTAGAATAAGCTAATTAAAAGATCTAGATAACTGTTCTAAGTTGTCTGAAATAAATGATTTATTAATATTAAAAGACTATACAACGGATGAATTATGGTTATTTATTAACCTCTATCGTGGAGCACAATCTCCCGATGCGCGTGTGCAATATCCGCGTCGGAGACCAGCACGTGTGTCCTCGCCACGCCGCCGTCCCAGGTTCGATTCTTATGCGCTGGTGAGTAGCTTTCCGAGTCTTGTGTGGATGAGTGGCTTAGGATTTCCTGCTGAAATAGTAATAGTAATAAAAATTATGTTAAAACTCCCGCTTTGCACATTTACACGTATTTGATTTATTTATAAATTACCTAATAGTTATAAAGATTTGCCTCTAAACCTGCTTAACGAAATTGAAATATTGGCTACTAGAAAACTGTTTTTATAGTGTAATGGACATTTTGAATTTTAAAAATTTATTGAGTTTTCCAGCTTACTTAATTTGTTTTTATTGTATATTTAAAAATCGATGTATAAAATTTAGCACACCTTAATGGGTAGATGTAGAAAACTACAATTCAATAATAAAAACAAATTAGAACTAGTATTTACAATTGAAACAATTAAGCTAACTGCAGACTGTTGCAAACAATCTACAGGTAGCTCAACTGATCTATATCAATACCAGTTGGAAGCGTCCCGGGTAGATTGTATATGGACATATTTTAAGTTATAGAACTTTTGTACATACGTTCTGGCAAATAAATGATTATGATTTGGTTGTAAAATAAAAAAGAGTTTTTTCATCAAAACACACACGTAAATTATTTATGATATAAATCAGGCTAACTAGACTAGAAGCTGTGTGAATTATCCACCATTATTTAATTATTAGCTCTACCTATGGCATTTACATCTAAAAACGATGGTTTATCCTGTGGTTTATCCAGTGTTCGTTTAGTATACTATAACATGCTTTGGGATGGACAAAATGGATATATAACGGTTAAAAAAAAATATTTTTAATTATGTTTCTGATTTTATTAACTCTTTAGCTGGTATCAAAGTGATAGGTGATCTAGAACACTTTGACACCAGCTAAAAAGAGTTTTAAATTTTTATTAGTAGATTTATGACAATCATACACGGAATATCTCTAAGTACCTACCTACGCATTTTGAAATGGTTAGCAAAGCTGACAATAGAGATGTAGATGTGCCGTACCTACCTTATTCTTCTTAAAAGTGGGACTCGATTGCGGCCGATTCATAAAATCGATATGTTGATTCCCTTCATTTTTGTTCCTTATAATCGGCGACAATTTCCTGAACTCGCTCCTTGGTTGGAGTTCTATTCTTACAGTTTCAGTGACTGTAGAATTACTGGAACGTCCGAATAGAGGGGAGAGTTTTGGCTTGACACTGGTCACTTCAGAATCGATACTTTCTATTGTTATAGTCGAGTCCACGCTGTTTGTAGTTATAGGCTTGACGATTATAAGACCTTCGGTGTTTGTGAGCGTTTTTTCGGGCAACAGTGACTTATCGATGTTGTAGGTCGGGTTTTCGAAGCCAGTTTGCGTTGCTATTTCGTCGCTGAATGAGCAGGTGTTCGAAGCCTTATTCAGCATACGTTTACGACGCTCCAAGTCCGCGTGTATGTCTGTCTGTACGCGTAGGTTTATGTCTCCGTATCTTCGTATTATGTAGTTTAAGAGCCAGTGGTAGCCCTTGCGTAGACCAGGGTCTATTTTGGGCTTTTTCGTCTGTCTTTCGTCCATGCACGTGTAGGATTCGACGAGGGTGGGGCAGCGATATCTAAAATGAAGTTACGAAAGTGCAAATCGATAAAATCAAACCAAAAATTACACCTAAAGGTATCAGCATACAATCCAAGTTTGGATTGTATGCTGGTTACCTCATCGCCAAAACTGCTCAACGGATCGAGCGGAAATTTTGCAGTAATGTATGTAGATAGTTCTAGACCAGGAATAATTACTTTAAAAATATGCCTACCTACTACCTACTACCTACCGCGGCTTGACACGCGTTTTTGTGGGATTTAATCCCACAAAAACGCGTGTCAAGCCGCGGGCAGAAGCTAGTGTCTCATACGGTTAAAGAAGCTTACTTGTTGACTAAAGGTTCAATGTTGAGTTTGTCGACGATGTCGATATCATCCAGGGCTCCAGACTTGTCCTGTTTGTTTGCTAGGACCAAGACTGGTTTACCTGAGGAAATAAACATAAATAAATAATAATTAAATTATCTAGCCCCACGCTGAGCAGAGCTTATGTTAAGGGTACTAGATACCTAACTGATATACCTTATACAATACACTACATAGATATATATATATATAGCCTGATGCGCGTGATTGGTGGATCACTTGTGTACAACTTCACACCGCGCCTTACAGCTACACTCGGACAGGACGGACGGTGACACCGCTGTGTTTGTGGTGTGCGTAACTGCCTACCGAGTTTTCAAATTTATCTATACATACTTATTGCTATTTTTAGAGAACCCTAGTATCTAGATAAACCTAACGTAGGATTTAAGACACTAGGTACTAACCAAAAACATGTAATCTCTTTTACAATTAAACGCTATCTATCTATCTATCCTGGCTTTCTTATGGGAAAGCAAGCATGGTTCAAATCTTATTTAGGTATCTACACGGATCAAGGGTAAAAGTCCTGGGTAACAAGCGTATAAACAAGAGGTGTTTTACACAATAGCGTAGGTACCTACCGAGCTGTTAAGAAATATCCATACTAAGTATTATAAATTCGAAAGTAACTATGTCTGTCTGATATCTTTTCACAACTAAATGGCTGAAAAAATTTCAATGAAATTTGGCAGAGGTGGATGGTATCCCGGGGACGGACATTGTTACGTTTAATCCCGGAAAAGAGCGGGCGAAGCTGCGGGCAGCATCTTCTTAGTTATAATGCAAAAGCTTTCGTAAAAACACTGTTGCATGAATTTTATGATAAGATTAAAATGATAACTAAGTACTAAATAATAGAGGGGATCTAGTACTTGACTTGAAAATATTAATTTATAAAGGAAATAATCGCATTGCAAATTCATTACAAAGATTAGCAAGGCGCGTAGTAATAAGTAGATACCTAAATAAGAATTAATTCAAAAACATTAAACACTAGGTAGGTTTAAAACGATAGATAATCGTCATTGAACTCGATAGGCACAACACTCCCTTCACTAGTACCTATCACGTTACCATGACGATTGGCGCAAACACCCCGAAATACATAAATAAATAAATAGAATTTATGTAGGTTGCTCACCGGATATTTTATCATGTGCTATGACATCCTCCAAAACGGTTCTACACTCATCCAGCCGCGTAAAATCGCTGGAATCCAACACAAAAATAACTCCATGCACTTCACTGTAATACTGCGACCAAATCTGTCGAAAATGCGGGCCCCCGCCCAAATCGTATATCGTTACAGGCGTTTCCTTGTGCGCTAGATTCACTGCTTTGAACCCAACTGTGGGCAAAACCTTATCGTCCTTTTCACCGGCTAAATTATTCACCGTTTTCGTTTTTCCCGCGTTGTCCAAACCTATTAGGATGAGCACTATGTGTCGACGCAATTTACGTCGTCTAAAAACACTGCCCAAGCAGTTCCCCATCACTGTAACTTTTTCTTTGTGTATTTGGAATGAAATGATCACTTTTTCATGACAAAATTTTGAACTGTCACGCCATTTGTAAACATAAGTTTTTTTGTTGACACAACGGTTGCCGTTGGAAATCAATCTGGCCAGTGGTAAATTGATTCTACCTACGTGGTGTTTCATGGAGGTTGGATATTGAACTGAATAATTTTTATTCTCGAATACGCAGCCGGTCAGGTAACGTCACGATATTGGTTCATGACGAATTCTTAGCTCCATGGTTATCATCGAGCACGTACCCAATAGAGAGGAACATTGGTTTTTCGAATTTCGAAACTGATCAGTGTTTTATCACTAATAAATGTCAACTCTCGCTCGCTATACTAGTGTTGTGCTGACATAATAATATAATGTGTCGATACTCCCTATAATATGAAGAAGTAATTAAAATGTATCAATTTGATTGATTTAAGTTATTTGATCAGTGTAACTTTTATAAAAACTCTGGGATTTTGCATATTATTTCATAAATATAGTAAAAAAATTTAACTAACTATATTTTTTTTACAATACTTCTTCATTTTCAATTATCGAAAGAGATTGGTCATAGCGATAATAAAGATGCCCTATGTACTCTCGTGATTCTTATTAATGGTAACTTCCTATATAATTCTTTCTATCTAATATAAAAATGGCACACTTGTAGTTATACACGTTTTTGATTTGTTTGCTTTTTAAAATCATGAGGTCACTATTATTGACGTAAATAATATTCGCGACGCTCATAGTTTATAAACATTGACTATCGATATCGATAAAAATATGTGCTTGCCCAACTCGAGTTGATGCTTGACTTTGAGTCGGCCAATCGGAGTGCTGTGGTCGCCGCAGTAATTCGGCGCCATTGTTGTCTAAACAAAATAAATGACATTTCCTCTCCTATTGGGTATGTGCTCGATGATGGTTATTGACGTAGCCTATTGCGTACCTTTGTAAGGTACGTAAATCTGGTATAAGATTCCAAGCTATAAGCACATCAACGCCGCTATCGCACAGAATTCAAATAAAGGCATAAACGTTAAATCGAATGTTTTTTTAAGTAGTTCGAAATTTGTATATTTCTTTTAAACGCTATTGAGTTTGAGTGTTTTTCTTTCACTCAAATATTTGTCAAAGTATTTTACTCAAATTGAAAATTTCACGAATAAAACAAATTATATAATACGGCTACAGATAGGTAATTATTTTGTGTTCTCAAGGCCGTTGGGCCATACACCAGCCATAAGCCATAAGGTGCGAACCTAACGGATCCCCGTGGTAAACAAACTCGAATTACATGAAATCCAAAATTTCCAAAAACACGATTAATCAAAAAAATACTTAGGTACCTACGATAAAAAAAACATGAAAGCGCACTGTTTCGCACATAATTTGGTCGAAATCGCAGGAACCCTACGGTCTATTAAAATGATTTATGTTTTGATTCGTAGGTTAACTAATTATTTGGTCCCTTGAAGCTGTTTCTTCATAAGTTGCGTAGTTTTCTTGTAAATAAACAATAACTTGGTTTTTGCGCTTACGCCGCGCGCCGTTCCAAAACCGTAGATATGCTTTGTCCCGCTCCTATAAATGCGAAATCCTCTACAGGCGAAATCCTATGCCTATATCTTACACAAAATAGCGCGCATTGCGCCCTCTTATTTAAGACTCCTGATATATTAATAATAATCTATTGAGTAGGTATTAATCAATATTTAAAAAAAACAGGTAACGTACCTACCTATGATGTGGTATGATCGAACGCAGGTGACGACCGTATGACATTAATTAAAATAAATAAACAATAAATAAATAATGCTGGACAATCCACACAGCATCATCCAGCCCCAAGCTAAGCAGAGCTTGTGTTATGGTTAGGTACTAGATGACTGATATACTTAATACAATAACATACATAGATATATATATATTTTATTATAAATAGGAATACACAGAACACCCGGATCAAATATTTGCAGATCTTACAAACATTTTGTCCCAAGGCGGGAATCGAACCTGCAACCTCCTGCGTCGCAGGCGGACCTTAACCCGTCGCGCCACATCGATCGTCAAACGTAGATCTCAAGGCGGTTATATGCCTCGAGCCAGCGCCACCGCCTATTACTTCTTATAATTACGTTAAGCAAAAAAATGTCTATTGTACAGTGCGGCACACAACCGTGCACTAACTGGGTCTAAAGTCCCACTCACTCAGTTTGCATAGTGTAGAAAGAGATGCCCTCTATTTCGACGCAGAAAGACGGCTGTTAGCCATCTAGGGCTCTGACGGAAACACAAAGTCAAAGTCAAAAAGTCAAAAACTCTTTATTTCCATAAATACAATAAATGTATAGGTACTTAGAACACAAGCTGAAATACCCTTTTTTGTGTTTTTCTAGAATCTAAAATGTGTTTGTATTTTTACCCGGCCTTCTGGGCCGGGACAAAGTACGATAAAATATTAAACACAAAAAATATTAAGACATATATTTTGACCTTTAGTGCCAAATGAGACTCGTAGGTAATACAATAATACTGGAACCAATAATTCCGAAGGTTGTGGGGGGTTTCTCGAACGAATCTGTTCCCTCGTCACACATCACGGGGGTCATAATTCGGTCCCAGCGGGACTTGAACCTGCATCCAAAGATATTTAAATCTTTGCCTGCATCGCTCTTCCAATACACGGGTAAATTAACGCTGCCAATCACAAATCGGTATAAAGTAGGCTGGCCTTGGATAGAGGTTACCTACCTACCTATAAACGCAAATAAAACTGAGAAATGGTCGTTAAATTTCTGTACAATATACCGTGAAACATTGAAATAACTGGCATTCTACGCCGTGAAGTCACGCATTCATACGCGTCTACCTAACGCACATAGTTAACACAACATTGTGGAGGATCCGGGTTCGATTCCCGCCGCGGGACAAGGTGTTTCGGTTTGTATGATCTGAGATTTCAGTGATACTAAGTAAGTACTTACCTACTATGAATAATCCGCGAAGTGTCTGTTATCCTTTGACGAGTAAACAGCTAGTATCCGGATCTTGTATCCTGAGGGGAATTATGTCTATTTGAAGTTGACGAATTTAAATGATAACTCTAAACTATATAACTATTTGGCTGCCTGAGTAAAAAATTTACGTACAATACCGAGTTATTAGTACAATTGTTTTGATTCTTGTAGCTGACTTTGCCTATATATTCCGACTACTATGTTTCTATATTAACTATAAATAGATTATGTACCTACCTATTTCATTAATGTTTAAATAAATTGCTGCGCCCTTACAGGGTATGTACCCTGTAAGGGCGCAGCAATTTATGTACCCACCCATAAGCTAATTACCACCTAAGCTAAAACAATGTTTATATATATATGCAATAAATAAATCTGAAATTTGAAGTTAGTAACGAAACGTGATCGTGAAGTTTGCATAGTTCCCTGTCCACACGATAGAGGCGCTGTCCTAAATTGTATGGAAAAAGGAGATGTCACAATCACGTCTCATTATTGTTACTAACGTCAAATAGACTCACTTCTCTGGATAAGGACACAGGCTTGTTTTAGTTTTGTCTTTTATGTAATCTCGAAAAGGTTGAAATAGAGGATGGCGAACTAACGAAGCCGTGGGCAGAAGCTACATATTTAACGCGTTCGTTGCGCAGCCTTAGCGGTGCGACCCGGAGGGGCCGGGCAGCGGATCGGAAGCTGTGGACGTACGCAGCGTAAGGATTTGTTGCTTTGTATTGATTTCTATGGTTCAACGTTCACTAGATCGCCATAACTGCCGATACCCATGCCAAACATATTGTAAATACAGATGCCGCGCACGCTAATATCCGAATTTTAAATATATTTTTTAATTTCAAATTTTGATATTTTTCCTAACCGCTATTGAGTTTGAGTATTTTTCTTTCACTCAAATATTTGTCGAAGTATCTTACACAAATTGAACATTTCACGAATAAAACAAATTGTAACATCTACAGATAATTATTTTGTGTTTCAAGGCCGTTGGGGCATACACCAGCCTTAACATAACATAACACATTGTTCTTGAAGAAAACAACTTTGAATGGCAACAGCTGTATCGCTGTGGAGGTCACAGGTTGTGTACCGAAGTATAGTATGAACTTGTAGATTTGTTTGAATAACAACGTTATTGTCAATACTCAATAGATATCTAAAGTAATATTATTTTATTTATATTAATTTTTATGTTTTTCTTATTTTCAGCCGTTACCTACCGTCCCACAATTAGGCAAAGGCCTCTCTTTTCTCCTTCCACTCCTCGCGATTTAAACGGTTATTTTTATTAAAAACGGGTTTTAGTAATTTGGGACTCTTAAAATAGGGGTTCAGTCGAGCTGATTTCTCGACTGAACCCCTTTTTTTCCCCTATAGTCCACGCGAATGAAATCGCGTGGACTACACAATACAAATAAAAGACAGTCAAGGAGTAAAATAATTAACCGGGTTTATTCAGAATCGCAATAAATACAGGTTCAATTTATATTTACAAGCTCTGTAAATTAAAAATGCACGCCAACAGGAACCGACATCTTGGAAAAATAAAATTAACTGAACCGAACGAGGATTGTGTCGCCATTTTTAACGGAAAAATACGTGAGCTCTTTCATGTTATTGTTTAACGGAATTTCTGTGCCTTTCATATTTTCGTCCAAAAGGTGTAAGGTAGGTTTTCCACGGTGGCCGAATTTGGAGAAGAGTCTTTGTGATAGTGTAAGGAGTTTCTGTACGGCCATGGTGGATGGGAATTTCTTCTTGAAGCTTTTTCCGTTTTCGTCTGTGATGGTGATTTCGAGGAGTTGAGATGTGAGAGTTGTCGTTTTGGGCTGCTTGACGAGGAGGCTGTCGTCCGGTATACCGTACTCTGAAATGAAAAAGGTTACTGCTTATCTGAGCGTCTGGTCGAAGCGTCGCGTGACCCGTGAGCTGGTGGGTATCTGGCGCAGCGCATCAGCATTGCCGTACAGCGGGGCAATGCAGCCAGCGTCTTGGGGACGCTTCCGACTGGTATTGATATGGATCAGAGAGCTACATGTAGATTGTTTGAAACAGTCTGCAGTTAGCTTAATTGATTCAATTGTAATTACTATTTCTAATTTGTTTTTATTATTTGATTGTAATTTTCTCTGCTTAGCTATTTAAATCAACTATATAGGCAGATACTAAAATGGAGTATAGATAAAGGTGCTGCGAATCTCTATTTAAAGTCACTAAGTCAATTAAAAGATATTTGTATTTGTGTATAAAATACAAAATACTTAATCAAGTCTTTATCCTAAGTTCTAGATCAGCCATACCCTATCTGACAACGGGCATGAATACTTAGAAATGTGTAATATTTTTGTTATGAAATTAAATACTGAAAACATCTGACTGACCGGTCGTCTGACGATCACAGACGACCGATGTGGCGCGGCGGGCTAAGGTCCGCCTGTGACGCGGGAGGTTGCGGGTTCGATTCCCGCCTTGGGACAAATGTTTGTACGATCTGCAAATTATTGTTCCGGGTGTTCTGTGTATTTCCTATGCATGATAAAAATATCTATCTATGTAATTTATTGTAAGTATATCAGTCATCTAGTACCCATAGCACAAGCTCTGCTTAGCTTGGGGCTAGATGATTCTGTGTGGATTGTCCAGCATTATTTATTTATTTATCTATTCACATCGTTCATAAAGAGGCGTATTGAGGCGTAATCGCAGGACGGCAACGAGTTTCGAAACCTTAACGGTACGGATGATAAACATAGGATAACTGTAATCCGCGACTCGGCAAACGTCGTAACGTAGCCCTGTGGCCGAGTGCGATGTCGACCTAGGCTGCAAGCAGATGCTGCATACGGCTGACAAGACAGACCGCTATGGGGGAGATTGGGAGGCCACAACCACACTTACTGTCAATCAAAGTCTGGAACCGTCCGTGCTCCTTCTGGAAAGCGCTGGCCAGCTCTGGGTTGTCTCTGGTCAGCTTCCACTCCGCTCCGAACCGCTTCATATAGTCGTATTCAGCACCGCGACGGAGTTCTGGAGTTATTTGGGAGCCGTTTAGTTCCTGAGGAAGATAAATGAATTTAGTCCCTGTAGGAGGAAGACCTGCTTTAAAAATTGTTGGGATTTAGCTCGGTCTGTGTTTGTAAATGTTTACGATTTATGACGGTTATAAAAAAATAATATGTTTCAGAGAAATAAAACCGCCAAGTGCGAGTCGACTCGCACACGAAGGAGAACCCTTCAGTACCGTAAAAATCAGGCAACTTTTTCAAAGAACATCAAATTTTAACTTGCTCTGAGACTCACTAAATTTTCAACTTTATTATATTGTTAGTATTTGTTGTTATTACAGTTGAAGTGTTACTTATTTAAATAAAGCTTCATGTGTCTATATATTATGGTTCAAGAGACTTGACAAACGAAGATCAAGAATTGCCAACAAGAACAATTTTTTGTATGATAGCCCTTTTTAGTTTATTTTTAGATAATTATTAGATTTTTTGCTGTTATAGCAGCAAGAGAAATACACATTCTCTGAAAATTTCAAGTGTCTACCTCTTACGGTTCATGAGGTAGAGCCCTGTGACAGACGGACGGACAGCGGAGGCTTAGTAATAGGGTACCGATTTCACCCTTCGGGTACGGAACCCTTAAAAATTGCCTGCCTTGCCCGATTTACACTTGTTAAGTATCAAGTGCGAGTGGCAAGTGTAGGTAAGTGCTAAGTGATTGCGTTAGTGCGCATTAGTAAGTAAAATCAGTTAATAGAAGTGATTAGTAAAATCGTCTTGCAAACGCACGAATTTTGTGAATAAGTAATTACTTACAATTGTCACTCACACTAAGTGTAACGGATCTATTAGCTTATACACTAGCCATACTAGTTATGTAGGGACTCCTCTCATTACTTTGTTTAGTCTATACTCTAGTTACAGTAACAACAACTCCGTTGTTCATAGAAATGTGATTGCTCGGCGCTATTATAATCGACCCAGACCCACTTCCGCGCCCGTAAATTTAGAATAAAGATTGCCTCCAAATCGGCATGACGTATTTTCAATATTTTAATTATTAGATTTAATTTCCTTTAGTCTTCATCAAAAGATACTCGAAACGTTCCCAAAATATGAGTAACTCGATGTAGAATGTTTGTAAACTAACCACAACACAAATAACTAAAACTCACTTGCTTGGCGTCGAGTTTCAGATTTTTATTGTAAGAATATTTATTGAAGGATGGACAAGTTATATAAATTGCGTATAAAAAGACGAGGCAACAGAGTGAATTGAAATTGAACAAAGTGGAAATTATCAGGTCGATGAAGCGGTATGTAATTTTATTAAGGGGCGAGCCTAACGGGTTTGGTTGTCAAACTAGATCTCAGTACTCACGGGATCCCCGTGGTAAAAAACTCGAATAACGTACATAAAATTTAAATAAAATCTTTTGTTCCTTGAATGTGAAAACACGATTACGAATAAAAATTACGTTAAAAAAATCGTGAACGTGCACTGTTTCGCGCATAATTTAGTCGAGATCTCAGGAACCCTGCGGTCTATTGAAATGATTTATGTTTAGATTCGTAGGTTATTTATTACTAATTATTTGGTTCCTTGAACCAGTTTCTTCATAACTTGTGTAGTTTTCTTGTAAATAAACACAAACTTGATTTTTGCGCTTACGCGCCGTTCCAAAAATGCATGCTCTGTCCCACTCCTACGAACGCGAAATCCTATGCCTATCCTTTTCACAAAATGGCGCGCATTGCGCTTAAGTATAGGCAGTTTGTTTACAAACATTCTACATCGAATTTGGCTAGGCTACTATTCATCCTGGAAAAACGTGCCCTACCACGGGCAGTTAGTTATTATAAATATCATACCACAAGTGTGCCAATATTAGCTATGATCATCTGTGCGCCGGTGTCGTAATCTTCAGTGCTTTGGATTGGATTCTTCAGGAAATACAGTTTCTTAAGACTTTTCAGTTTACCGAGCTCGCTGAGGGACCGCCACTGAAATACAGAGAAGTCATTTTATTAGTAAGTACTTAGTAATAGAGATTTACATACTACCTATATCGATTTCGCTCTATCGCCTAATAATGTCCTAGGGAGCAGAGACGTGGACACTCACGGTAGAGCTGGTCCATCAGTTCAAAGTCGCTCAGCGAGCTATGGAAAGAGCTATGCTTGGAGTTTCTCTGAAGGATAGGATTCGTAACGAATACATCCGACAGAGAACCAAAGCATTAGCAAGCTGAAGTGGCAGTGGGCTGGCCATATCTCGCGAAGAACCGACAACCGCTGGGGTAAACGTGTGCTCGAGTGGAGACCGCGACTCGGCAAACGTAGTATAGGACGCGATCCGGCCAGGTGGGATGACGATCTGCGAAACACTGCAGGCAGATGCTGGATGCGGCAAGCAGAAGACAGGGCGTTATGGCGCTCATTAGGGGAGGCCTATGTTCAGCAGTGGACTATGATAGGTTGATGATGATGATGATGAATATTGTTACCCGACTGTGAAGTAGGTGTCGGTAATGCTTTTGGGGCAGTGAACGGAAAAACATAGAAGCATTCCTTGCGCTAGAAAATGACCCAAAAGCAAAGTATGCTGTGGTAGGCGGGGCGCTTGTAAACTATGCTGCGAACGAGTTTCATTTGCAAGGTGACTTGCGGTTGCAACTGGAGGGCCTTGTAGAAAATGACGTACGCGACTTACTTTTAGATTAAATTGTCAGTTAAGGTATACGACAATTTAATCTAAAATGTCGAGGGAATACAGTCGACTTTGAACTGAGCGTCCCAATTGTTAACAAATTTTTAACTAATCAGTGAAGGATATTTGACATGTAAGTTTGTTTGCAATATTGTGTCAAGTTGCACGCATATTTTCCTTGAAGGAAAGTTTCTATGTTTTCTCCGTTCACTGTTTTGGGTTGTATTCATATGTAGATATGTATGCAAGCTTTTTACCACTGTAAGTGCCTTTTTAAACTTTCCGGTTGCCGGGTACCCGGTGCCACCACCCGGCGGCGAACAATTTTATAGCATTATTACAGAATAAAAACGTAAACAAGCACTTACATCATGAACTTGATTCCGATTCAAGAACAGCACCTCCAGATCTTCAAATTCCACCTTCTTCTCGAACCTGATCTCTTCAATCACACAATCATTCAGACTTAACACTTTTAACCTCAACCTCCCAAGTTTCAACACTTCATACCACGATGAAATCGGGTTGCCATCCAGTTTTAAAATTGATAGGTTGTTTAGGCATACTCCTGTGTCAGATAGGGTAACAATCTTGTTGTACGCAGCTATAAGCTCTATTACGTTGGGCCAGAGGTGAGATAACGTTAGCAGGTCCTGCCATTGGTAGTTGCATACAGAGATGTTGAGTTTTTCAAGGTTTCTGAAGTGGATTGACATCTGGCTGAGAATTTGTTCTGGGAGGTCGATGACCATGCGGTTCTTGCTGGAATAGAAGAATTAAATGTATACAGTTCACTTCATGTATTAAACCATATGAACACACATTAGAACACTTGGTAATGTCAAATTTCCACTCTTGCTCGGAAAAGGTGATTTTGCTTGTCAAAAACAGTGAGCAAAATTTAGTTTTGCTATCATGTGTAAAATTGTTATTTGTTCAACAGTCATGTCAAATCCCGAGCTTGCGGAGCAGTCAAGAATAGTCACGAGCGTAGCTCTAAAATTGATAGCTTGAGCTAGCGAGTATGAGTTAGATTTAATTCAAGATTAAATTAAAATTTCATATTGCTTTATTGCTTTTAGACCTTACAAGACTAGCCCCACCCAAGCTAAGCAGAGCTTATGTTATGGGTACTAGGTAACTGGCGCAGCGCATCAGCATTGCCATACAGCGGGGCAATGCAGCCAGCGTCTTGGGGACGCTTCCGACTGGTATTGATATGGATCAGTTGAGCTACCTGTAGATTAATTGCAACAGTCTGCAGTTAGCTTAATTGTTTCAATTCTAAATATTAGTTTAATTGTTTTTATTATTGAATTGTAATTTTCTTTGTCAATAAAGACTTAAAAAAAAAGGTAACTGATATACTAATAAATAAATTCAAACAAATTGTCGAACATATTCTTGGGCATACAACAAAATATCAGATTATTGAAAAAATTATCAATAAATAATTTCAAACAAATTGTCAAACATATCCTTTGTAAAAAGGCTTACTACAAAATATCAGATTATCTAGAGGATAAAAAAGCTTGGGACGAATTTTGCTCCAACCCGAAAACTAACAATCTAACAAGGTAAAGGTTTCTTGTTCGCTTCTTTACTGTACCTTAAAGAGATTGAAGCAAACTAAAATCAATGTAATCACTTTATTTCCTAGTCATACATTAAGAAATATGATTTTTATGACGTGTCCAAGAGTCCTAGTATGAGTCAAGGTCTAAAGGTAATAAACTAATAAAGCACTGATATTTGGTATCATCGTCATCATCATCAACCTATCTTAGTCCACTGCTGGACATAGGCCTCCCCCAATGAGCGCCATAGCGCCCTGTCTTCAGCTTGCCGCATCCAGCATCTGCCTGCAGTCTTTCGCAGATCGTCATCCCACCTGGCCGGAGGGCGTCCTGCACTACGTTTGCCGAGACGCGGTCTCTACTCGAGAACACGTTTACCCTTGATATTTGGTATACTTAATACATTATACAATACAATACAAATATTCTTTATTGCACACCACATAATAATAAAAAAAGAAACATAGAACACAAAAACAAATTAAGAAAATGTACAATGGGCGGCCTTATCGCTAAGAGCGATCTCTTCCAGGCAACCTTAGGATGGACAAGAATTGACTGAAAAAGTATAGACGGTGGCAGCAATGAATATTATACTTAGACATAATTATATACTTAAACATAGATATACTAGTTTATATTACATAACATAAAATAAATGTAGTAAACATACAAAATTACTTAACGATACTACTTAACGAGATGTTAAGGTGAGGAAATATTCATAGACCATATTTTTGAATATAGGGAGAGACTTAGCATGTCTAATAGAAGTGGCTAGGGCATTCCACAGCTCTATGGCATGTACAGTAAAGGATGAGCTATAAGAATGGAAGGGGCGGAGAGTTTTCAGTTGAAGAGTGTGTGTTGAGCGGAGGAAGCGGCTATGGGTTAGATGATGACATTATACTACATAGATAGGTATTTTTTATTATGATTATGGTGTGATAGTGTGACTATCTTCCCTACCTAACATTCAGCTCCTCTAACTGTGGCAGCTGTGCAGACAAGTTGATGATCTCTTTCCAGCCGGACAGCAAGTTAGCAGACACGTCCATATGCCGCGCGCCCGGGCACAGCGCCGCCACGTGGCCAGACCGCGCCACGTTCTGATCGTGGACACAGATCTCTTGAAGGCGGTCAAACTTTCTGGAATTAATGAGTTAGAATGATAAACAGTTTCACTGCCAGGTCTGCAAGGCCGGTTGCTGCGCTACCAAGTCTCCAATATGCAATAGTAGATTGTTTGCAATGTTGCAAACAATCTACAGGTAGCTCAACTGATCCATATCAATACCAGTCGGAAGCGTCCCCAAGACGCTGGCTGCATTGCCCCGCTGTATGGCAATGCTGATGCGCTGCGCCAGATATCCGCCAGCTCTCGGGTCACGCGTCGCGTCGACCAGACGCTCAGATAACTTTTTAAAAACCCGGAGAGCCTCGGTACCCCACGGACCTAGGGTCTCGACCCCAAAGGTAGCAAATATGTAGGCTCTGTCGAGACCTGCATATTTGCGTCTCTTGAGATCCTCGGCCAAATTTGCCGCCGCACCAGCCCTCACGGATGTCCTCGGAAGATGGGAAGGCGCAAGTGTGTCGACGCATGTAGCGTCCCACACAATGGGCCTCCCCAACTCCCAATGGGCCTAGTGTCATGCCGTCAGGCCTCTTACCATCGTCACGCAACAGACCATTCGGTTCGAGAATAGCTGGTACGTTAGCGGTGACAAAGGCCCGCCGGATGACGTCGTTAAGGCTGGCATGACGAAATATCCGACCGGCGGCCCTAGTACACGATAATCCGTGATGACCAAGCTGTTCGACAGCAGTACCGCACTGGCATTGATGAGGCGCGCAACACATTGCACCCAACCGAAGACATGTCATGTTGCGATACGGAAAGTTAAAAAAATAAAAAAAAAAAAATACTAAAATACTACAAATACTCTTTGCTTGTATTTGTATTTGTAATTGTACCTATTTGTGTAATTGTATCTACTTATTAGTTATTGTCAAACCTGTACCTGCTTATGGCCAAATAAAAGTATCTTTATTTAATAGAAATTTTTTTTTTTTTGTTAGAGGCCATAACACAGAAATATATCTAGATAGAAGCAAAGAGTTTGAATGTTGTGTCCACCTTTTATAGGCATATGTATTAGAACCTGTCTCATGTTAACGTTTATTAGCATAATATGTGTACTGTTGTGTACCTATTTTAATAAATAAATAAGAGTTCGCCGATTTGCATGGAAACCGAGCGTGTAACATTTTGCATAGGTACTTTATCGTCACGAGTGTAATTTAGTGATGTAAAACACTCTTAAATTACACAATTTCCTTTTTTGGTGGTGTTTGAGTTAATTTATTGAACAACAAGGCATTTTGTTTTTATAACCTGACGTCTCACGTGGAAAGAGGTCGGGAGCGCACTGAATTTCGCGGCGAGCAAAGACGCTGTAGACCCTTTTATCGGCACGCGAGGTAAGTAAACTTTTTGCTTCTCTCTTCACATATTTCTGCGGCCATAACCTCCTCCTTTTTTCGAAGTCAGTTAAAAATTGTGGGAGTGCCGAATGCTTGGATACGTCATACAATCTCTAGTCCAGAATCACTTCTGATTGGATCCTCGAGCCACGGAGTTCACTTACAAGTCACATAAGAATGACAGGACAGGTTTAAAAACGCCTTCAAAACTGCCCCAAAACTTCAAAGGTATAGAAAATTGTGAGTAATGAATGCTTTAGGCTTCACAACCGCTATTCGTGGCGTCATTTTGGGTAGGCATATGTTTAGCAGCAGTAGTCCGTACTACTGCTGCCTCATAGGCCTCAGCCCGTGCTGATGAAAATGATGAATGAATTCCTTTGGGCATAGGGGCAATGCTAGCTTTAAATAAATAAAACTCACTGTTTCTGATGGATCTTCTCAAAGCCCACCATCTCAATGAAGGGAGCGCCCATCTCTCTTTTCCACTCATTGATTACAGTCTTGCGGTGAGCGGCCACAGTCTCATCCTGGAATCATTAAATATTAGTCTTTACTTAGAGTTTCACATGCTAACCCCAATGACTCGCTTATGGCTTATGGCCTACATGTGTCTCTAAAAAAGGTTATTCTGCAGGTTAAAACAGCAAGACAGGTAAAGCTATGTCAGCAGCTGTCTGAAAATACTGTCCAACAGCTTTGGACAGGTTTTTGTGGAAGGGGAATAGGTTGCTGTAGTTCTTCGATGAAAGCCCATCTTCAAGATAGCAGCATAAGCTTTCATCTGCCTCATCAACACATGCATCCAGTACTGAACATGCTTTTTGTTTTTAAAGTTCTTTATTTACAGAAAAGTTTTACATGCATAGATTAACTAAACACTGTTAAGAACCTAACTAAGTACAAGACCAATTAATAATTAATTAACTCAACAGGCTAAGGACGCCTTTAAAAGTTTTTTGATAAAGTTTCTATTTATAATAACTAACACTTAATAAATAATTAACCAATAAAATTATACAAAAATATTAGCCAGAACTTGCATACTAGTAGGTAGTATGAGCACTTTGTGTAGCGTGCATTTTTATAGATAAGTTTTATACTGAACATGCCATTCCCATACAAAGGGGGGTTTGCTACAACCTCCAGTTGATGTTGTTTTTATTTAGTTTCTTTGTTTACACTCGCACCACAATTAATTGTTGTTTACAGAATTGCTTGTGGTCAACACAGCTGATAATTCAGTACCTACCTACTTACTGAAACCCAATGGATTCCTGACCATACCTGATTTACCTTGTTGATAAAACCTGTGACCATCAGATTACTAATGCATTAACCATATCAAGAACAAAAACAATACTCCCACACAGGTAGTCATTGAAATGTAGGTGAATGGTGACTAATCTTAGTGAAGAATAAACAAGACTGTATAATTACAAAACTTAGTTATAACTTGATGTACACTTAGAAAACTTACCTCTCGGTCTCCATAGTACCGCCTTATAGCATCAGCACAGGACTTCATCGGAGCAATCTTGTTAGGGCGCACGAAAGACCCTGCTCCAGGTCGTGAAGTTTTGAAGTACTGGATATCATCCACGGAACCATCATGTTTCCCCCTAGATTCGTCATCCCATTCTACACCGTACCACATCCCCTTGTACCCAGAAACCTCCCCAATATACCTCACAGTACCAAAATCTTCCCCACACTTGATACGGCTACCAATATTCACTTGTATCTCAATATCATCGACTCCATTATGGCTGTCCATGGTACCGTTATAAAATTTTGGAATTAAGTTCACAGGCATTGCGCCCACCATTATTTTGTATTTTCGAAAATGGAACTATTTAGCAAAATGAAAACAGGCTGAAACAATTTTTACAAAAAAGCTGCTGAGCTGAAGTGCATCTGTCAGTTTTGTTGTGTCAAAGTGTCAAAACAAAAGCAAATACTAGTGATGTGCCTTTGCTTATTAAAATATCGATTACACCTCGGAGCTCGATTTTTTTTTATCGCTCCATCACTTCTTGCGTTCGATGTGCTGTCTGTGTTTGTATGGTGACAATAAACTTGCAAAGCGTAGGTAGGACAGGTAGACATTGTAATCATTTGTTTTATGTTGGTAGTGTATTGTATTAAAGTTTATACTTATCTAATTACCTACCATAGATAAATGAAAACTAGTACCTACCTATAAACCAAGCTCTGCTTAGCTTGGTGCTGTGTTAATCGTGCAACATTATTTATTTATTTAATGAGTTGGTTCATGTGTTGAGTTGTTTACATTGAGTTTTGAGTTTTTTTCATTCGATTCATTACGGGGATTCACAAATCGAGTGAAGTTAGAACAAAACAATCAGGTTAAATGCGTACAACCAATAATGGTATAGGATAACACAATAAAGGGTGTTTATTGTGTTACAATACAATAAACAGGTGTATTGTAACACAATAATACACCTGTTTATTAATGTGTTACAATAATAAAATGATTGAAATTTTATAATAATTTAAATATTATATAATACAGGATAGGTGTAATTAGAATAACACAATAAAGCATGTTTATTAATGTGTTACACTATTAAAATTATTGTTATTTGAATAATAAATGTGATTTATTATTATTAGTAAACAGAGGGTGTTCCATCTAATCATTGAAATAAGCCTATTGTAAAAAAAATGGCAAGCACAAATCATGCGAGCCCGAAAAAAACGTCAAACGAAGGTGTTCGGAAGAGCCATGCCATGGAATCTGCCCCATTAATATCAAAATCAAAAGAGGAACTTAATAGTCCCCAACAACAAAGCCGATGACCGATGTTTCGAAATGCTAGATAGGCCTACACAATACAAATTCAACCTACAAAAACTTATAAAACAGATGAAAGGGAAAAACCAAAGGCTAAAATAGTAAAATAGGTATGAATAGGGAGGCCATCAAGCGATTCAATGGGGCAATGCAGGCTGCTAATAAAAATACCTAGTATTACGCTTGCCCGCATAGAGGATTATTTAAATAAACTGCCAAGTGCGAGTCGACTCGCACACGAAGGGTTCCGTACCTTAAAAATCAGGCAACTTTTTCAAAGAACATCAAATTTTCACTTGTTTGGAGACCCCTTAAAATTTTCCACTTTATTTTATTTAAAGTACTTATTGTTATAACCGTTGAAGTGTAACTTATTTAAATTGCACATCACTACTCTGCACAGAAATCGAAGGCACAGAACGTGCTGCCGTCAAAATGACTCATGCAAATTAGTTTCATGAAATAGTACTAGATGGCGCTGCTAACCACTTTTCAGAACATAGTTCTAAGCGCTGATTGGCTATAAGCTCCAGGATTATAGTTCGACCAATTACGAAAGTAGTGCTTGACAGACAGGACGACTCAGAAAGGACGAAAATAACTGCATTTTGAACGAGCGAGATTCGCACTCACTTCGGCTGGAGTGAGGGGAGTGAGCTTGAGCTGTCAAAAACCGCGAAGTCGCGCGGGTGGAGGCTGAAGGGTTTTATTTATTTTCATCAGTTCTAGCTACGATAAATTATTTTCTTACTTTAATACCTACCTACAAAGGTGAACGACAGTGATTATTTTTAAAACAGCATGACTAGGGTGCAATGATCCACCTCAATTTACTACCATTCGTCGTTCCGCCGCCGCGCTAGCGTCATCTCCCTCGCAACTTTCCGAAATCGGGAATCGGGACGTGAATAGTGTTTTTTTTCAAAAAATGGCTACCGACCGGACTATTCCAGACGTGTTCGCTAAATTCTAACTTAAAAAATGCATGTGTGCGGAATAAATGTGGGTTTTATAAGTGAACATGTGTTATGTGCTGTGTAAATAAGTTTACGGATTGATCTTAACAAAGGCAGCTTCAAAATGAGGTACGTACAAGTTCATCGCTCCACCGTGCTTTAGTTAGCAAAACAAATAAATAATTACTCAGATCATGCACGCGTTGATCTATTTACGTACACAAGTAATTTACTGCTCTGCTGAGTTCAGTTTTTTCTTGCTCAGCATGTTCTTTTTACTGATACAACAACGTAAACAGACGGTGCGGTAGTTACTAGATAATGGTTAATCGATTATGCATTTATGTACTTATTCGAAATATTTACGATTTATGAATGAAACTGTAATTAGAAGTAGTATACGCACATTGCCTTTAACTTCCTAAAAGGTTTCAATTCAAAAATACAAGCCCAAAGTAGACCCACACGAAGAATATCAAATTTTGAATCGAACATTTTCTTTCTCGTATTTGTTTAATTTACGAAAACAATTTATTTCGTATAATTTAAAAGCTAATTTCGTAAAAGTAGGGCATGCATGGTTCATTAAGGACAGCTATAACACCACATGCGTTGTGTTTCGTCGAAATGGGGTGGACAGAGACCCCCCTACAAGGGTGTAACTTCTATTAATGTAAATGACTAATACACACAAAACATCTCTAAGAATTAACATGTACTTATTTAATTCCAAGAAGGTTTTGCTTCAATAAATTATCAGTATGATTTACATGACAGGTTTGTTATCAAAATGATTCTGATTAGGTAGGTAATAAATATATAAGTAGGTAACCAACAACTATAAGAGCAAATAATGATAATTAACTACTTACCTAATTAATTTGTTCCATAAATTATTTCATAATAATAAAATATGTATTTGTTTTTCCTTGCACATGTTTGTTATTATTGTGCAATATTGAACTTGATTTTGAGAGTTGCCCTATGAGTTTCGCAATTTAATTCAGCATGTAAATAATTTGACTTTTTCTATCCTGTGGTAGTTTTTGGGACATTAATGCACTTGTATGTATCGGTTTCCTGATAAAAACCTAGTTCATAATCTGTGTCATAACTACCAAATTACCTTTGGTCTAATGTTTTTCAGTAAAAACATATGCACGTAGCCTATGTCCGTCAGGGATAATGTAGCTATCAGGAACACTTATCACACTGGTGATTTGCGAGTGATTTCAAGGCGAGTGCACAGCAAGCTCGCTGTGATTACTAATTGCAGCGAGATAGCTGCAAACTCACCTCGCTTTGAAATCGCCAATCACCAGTGTGATTGATAAGGCAAAGGGAATCCTTTTTATCATTAGCCTACTACTGCTGGACACCAGCCTTATAAGCGGCATAGCACCCTATCTTCCATATAAGGCATCAACCATCTGCCTGCTGTCTTTCACAGGTGTTCATCCCACCTGGTTGGAGGGCATTCCTACATTCTAACCTTCGATCAACACCTACCTCAAGAACAGCAGCTTTTCAATATTATATGGAAACTGCATTAATTCTAGGTCAAGCACAGAATTAATAAATAGCAGACACACCAGTGTTGCAGTAATTAACAATAAGGTTGTTATGGCTCATCTTCGGCGATATAGCTCAATGCATCAACCTAGACCTTGCGCCATCCTATCCTATCCTACTTATTTATAAACACGAAAGTTTGTGCCGTTAAATGTTTGTCTGAAGACAATGCCAAAACTCTGGCTCTGGCTGAAATTTTGCACACATAGGTAAAGATCTGGACCTGGAATAATATATTTGCTACTTGTTAGGGTTCCGTACCCGAAGGTTCGAAACGGAACCCTATTACTGAGCTTCGCTGTCCGTCCGTCTGTCTGTCACGTGGCTATATCTCATGAACCGTAAGTGGTAGACAGTTGACATTTTCAGATAATGTGTATTTCTCTTGCCGCTATAACAACAAATAATAAAAATCACATAAATATCAAAATTAAAGGGGGCTTCCATACAACCAACTTGATTTTTTTGGCTAGTTTTGCTCTTAATTTGTCAAGGCTGTATCTCTTGAACTACAGTAGACACATAAAACTTTCTATAATTAAGAAACACTTCAACTGTAATAATAACGAATACTAAAAATAAAATAAACTTCAAAATTTAAAGGGGTCTCGGAACAAGTGAATATTTGATGTTCTATGAAAAAGTTGCCTGATTTTTACGGTACGGAACCCTTCGTCTGCGAGTCGATTCGCGCTTGGCGGTTTTATTATTCTTACTTATGATTTTATTAATTCAAAAAACGCGTGTGAAGCCGCGGGCAGAAGCTGGTTCTTTATACATTTTATCATCATCATCATCATCATCATCAACCTATCTTAGTCCACTGCTGGACATAGGCCTCCCCTTATGAGCGCCATAGCACTCTATCTTCAGCTTGCCGCAACCAGCTCCTACCTGCAGTCACAGTTTATACATATACCCAAATTGAATCTTGAAATTGATGTCGCTCATTTCCTGTTTACTAAGTTCTGTGGCTCAGGCACCGTAAATGGAACGTGGCCTCTAACGCAACGCTTCTCCGGGTTACTCGATCTAGTACGGTCTCTTTTAACTTCATTAAAAATTAGAAAGAAGAAAGAAAGAATAGAATAAGAACTAGAAAGAGTCTGTAATGTTGTCTGCTCCAGTAGAAGTCCAATCTGCGTTGACTATATCTTCATGTAACAGTCCACTGTTACACATAAACTTAAAGGTTTCAACATTTATGATCGCTTCTAAGCTTCAGCGATAAAGTCGCCCATTGTAATTGTGTCTTATGTTAATGTATTTTTGTTGGTGTACAATTATTTTGTATTGTATAATATGCCGAGAAGTTTTGTCCTATTTCCACTTTAACAATAAAAGTAAAATGACGCAAATGTTACCAAATTACCAGTCATTTCCACCGGCACGGTCTGAATTGGAGCAATTAACACATTACAAAACTATTCTGTTTTATAAATGGCTGTTTTGGTTAAAACTTTTTAAACTTTCGCGATCTGTTAACATATTAAAGATTATTTATCGCGTACCTTTTGATTTTTTTTTGGCGTACATACCCGATAAATAATTTTAAATAGGCTGTTTTAGTTGTTTAGTTGTTTTTAAATACCTACGTTCTGCCCTACGCAAGAGTTACAAAATCATGAGTACACAATTTAACCGTTTTGGAACCCTAAGGGCTAAAACTAGTTTCCAACGATTTTTTTAATTTTAATTAGCAATTTCTATTGAATCGTTGCTAGATGTTCGCAATGAATATCGCTATGCAGTTATAATCAAGTATGATAAAAATAATGTTTTTTTAAATCAAAAAAATCCAACTAATTTGATTAAAATCGGATTTATTTGATTTAAATCAGATTTTTTAGATTTTTATGATAATCGCTTTTGTCGATCCAGTTAGATAAGTAAGGTTTTTATGGGTAGTTACGAAAGGTAGGTTCAAAGGTTCACAATTAGTACTAGAATAAAGAGAAGACACTAAGATTGAAATATTTTCTTTTCTGTCTTACATGCTAGGTAGGTACAACAAATATCATTCTTTTTTTATTGATAACTACCATTTCATTCCATTCCATTTATTCTCTATTTAAATTAAACAGCTGCTATATAGCTGCTATATATAGGTTTATCTTCTTTTTTTCCGAAATTTTGCAGCAGATATTTAAATTTTATGGAACGAATGTATGAACGAAACTACAAAAATTCGTGAAAATTGTTAATTTAAGAGGATTCCCTGAATCCTCAACTAGGGGAGCATGTAGGTAAATTGTGCGTGTGCGCATTGAAGCTTAATTTGGACACACATTTGGTGAAAATCTTAATTTAAAAAATCACATGATTTACTATAAAGAAATATTTAAATCATCTCAAACATACACCACCTATGTTGTACCTTATTTACATGTATTTGATGCAATAAATTTTAATTTACTTTACTTTACTCAAACCTGCTTTTAATCATCTAACATTAGTATAATTTGACAATGAAAATTACAATTCAATAAAAAAAAACAAATTAGAACTAGTATTTACAATTGAAACAATTAAGCTAACTGCAGACTGTTGCAAACAATCTACAGGTAGATTGTTTGTGATCCATATCAATACCAGTCGGAAGCGTCCCCAAGACGCTGGCTGCATTGCCCCGCTGTATGGCAATGCTGATACGCTACACCAGATATCCGCCAGCTCTCGGGTCACGCGTCGCGTCGACCAGACTCTCAGATAACATTTTAAAAACCCGGAGAGCCTCGGTACCCTACTTTACTCGGTCTAGGGGGAGTATTCATCAAACACGACGCCAAAAAGAGAATTTTAGTGTTGTATCCTTTTTTTTTTTCTCCAAAATGGCTGAAGATAAAATGGAATGTCTAGTAGAGAGCTATTTAAGTACCTACCTCCTGCCTGCGGTATGCGAATAGCGAGAGTGAGAGGAAAAATACGAAAATTTTCTTAAAGCTTTATTTTTTCTTTAGTTGCGAAAGCTGCCAGTAATAATTTTTTCACTTCCTCCCCTCCCAGAGAAGTCTCGCCGCTCTCATACCTTTTACGCATATGAAGCTTAGAGCATTCAACCAGAACGGAGAAGTCACGCGCAACAATACATACCCAAAAAATTCTGCCGCTTTCAGCGGGGGGTGAGGTAACACACATAGACTTTTCAATCACGTCGCTATAAACGCACACAACATTATTATCGCACACAATCTTAAACTACACGCACACAATCGCATACTCACACAGTCGCACACGTAATGATGTCTGTCAGTATACAACACAATTGCAGCAATAATTAAATATGCTAGTGCTTGAAATTATCGATATTCGACTATCGATGAATTCTAAAGTTTATCAGGAACACTTGATTATTTTTACCCAATTGCCAAAAGAGCGGGGGGTAATAATTTTTGAATGTGTTTATGTATCATTCATTGGTTTCACCTGTAGTCTTAACGGCTGGACAGACTTTAAATATAAGGAATCATTGGATTTCTCTTTATCTGTAGTCTCGAAAGCCATAATATTTTACTAATATATGTGTAGTAGAATTTCATTTCGTCATAAACAACCCATCAAGTAGGGTGTCAGAATAAAGGGTTTTAATAACAAATACACTACATGTATGTTTAAACGTAATTTTAAAAAGACAAATTGGAAAGTAAAATTCTTCAGTTAGGTTTTCGTTTTCCTAACGTACATTGTTATTTGACAGGGGCTAATTAACTACGTATACAAAATTACTGCTTGACATTTTTTAAGCAATCTACTACTTGATGCCTATTTTAGAAAAAAACCTGAATATTGAGAAATCCTGTAAAAATACAGTGTCAGACAATCAGACACTACTGGATGCAGCAGCGTTATACACATAAAGGACAACATGCTTTTATTTGGTATTTTGTGGTCGAATAAAGTTTACCTTAATAGCTATTTAATTGTTCTCCTCGTTTTATAAAGCTTGCTAAGCTATTCTAAGATAACCTCTCATTAGCTATTAAAATTAATACCTATTTTTGCACCAAAAAACACTGCAACTCGGCATTTTTACCGGAGCTTCTTCTGCGCGCATTGCAATCCGGCAACTGGCGGCTTTTTTTTTTTTTTTTTTCGAAAGGACTACAATGCTGTTGACCGCAGATGGCCATGACAGCGTTACCGGACTTTTGGCGGGCGCAGAAGGCGCCTCGCCGGTAAAGTTATGATGGGGCAACACGCACAAGGGCCACCACTTAGGTGCGAGCCTCGGCTTGGGCTGTCGCCAGGTGCTACAAGAGGGAATGGAGGTTTCGCCAAGGTGCACGAATGCACCTATGGGCGGAAGCAGGGAATTCTTCGGCCCCGCATCCGGCGGGGTCGGTTTTTGGTCGGGTGTTTAGTGTGCGGAAGCGAATCGGTATCTGTCGCCGTCACCTCCGGGTTAGCGGCGGTGATTGGGTCAACGGGGTCACCGAGAACGTGTCTCGGTCTACGGAGGAGAGGCAACTGGCGGCCGACGCGCGGCAACTAGTTTTATATAACGGGTATGACCGCCGCTCTCGTACCTTTGGCAGAGGGGGAACGCCTATGAGTGTCGCCTCCGTTCTGGTTTAATGCTCTAAGATATGAAGTGACCAGGGTTTGTCAGAGCATATCTAATAGTACCTACCATGTACCTTATGCTGGAAATAGTCGGATTAGGGGTGATCGTCACGGGTTGGCGCGAGATGATTTTTTTTTGTGGTTTTTAATCTTTTCTGCTATAAGGAATAAAACTAACGGAAAAGTAAGTAGTTTGCCGCAAATCGTAAACCATTTTCTATTAACCTATGAAAAAACTAACTTCGATTTATTGGTATTTTTAGAGTATTTGGGAAAATAGTAAATTTTGGGCTAAAAATCAACTATTTCCCAAATGCTCCTAAAATACAATGGAATTGAATGTTGGCTTTATCATGGGTTCATAGAAAATTATTTACGATTTGCTGCAAATTACTTTTCCGTTACTTTTATTCCTTGAAGAACGCTGAAATAAATAAAAAAACCACAAAAAAAATAGAATCTCGCGCCAACCCGTGACGACCTTAAAACATAACTCTGTAACTGCGGTGAAATAAATTACATAATCCAACTGTGTTCTGCAGTTAAACGTAATTTGCAATGCAATTGCTGAGACTTACGTTATCAGTTCGTTCAGACGGTGTCTAGTGCTATTGAGTTTTATTTAGTCTAACTAAATGAAACTAACGCATAAGACACCGTTCCTAGCCGCTGAATCGTGAAAAAGATAACAGGCACTCAGACAAACAGAAAGGCACACACGCGGTATCTTGCCTTCCTGGGGAAAAATAGTCTCTCCTTTCTCATGAAATAATCTCCTCCTTGCATCGAGATAGAATCCTACCTTGCTAAGTTTTACTATCATCCGTACAAGTACAGCCTTTGAGCCGTGGAAAAATTACTTACGTTGAAACAGACACCAGTGTTTTCGTTCCTTCCCCATTTCGCCGTTCTTATACTATTTACCATAAATTTTATCTATTATTTGGTCATAGATCGCGTACAGTCGGGGTAAAAACAGAATTTCGTTACTGCGGTAGAGTAAATTACATAACCCAACTCAGTTCTGCAATGGAAGGTAATTTGCAATGCAATTGCTGAGACTAACGTTATCAGTTCGTGCAGACGGTGTCTTATGCGGTCTATTATGTCACTTGCTTTAGTCTGCGGCTTTTCTCACGTGGTATTTTCCGGGATAAAAATTGGTAGCCTTGTCTTTTCTCAGGATACTTTTTAACTGGTAAAATTCCATTGAGATCCGTTTAGCCGCTGGGTCGTGGAAAGGCAACAGACTAAGACGGAATTTCTTTCAGATGTATTAGAATAAAAAATGCACTCTATCTAGCTTTTTGCGCGATTTGCGATCATTTTACTCTAGAGAACGCGTGCGAAGCCACGGCCTGGATCCAGTAATGAATATGACTGTGTTATCGTAAACAAGGTGTCTGAGTATTTCCTATATACCCATATCAGTGTTTAAAATAGATAAATTGTACAATCACATTACTATCATCACATCACACCTTTATCCATACTAATATTATAAATTCGAAATAACCTTTTCACGCCTAAACGGCTGAACGAATTTCTATGAAATTTGGTAGGGAGGTAGATTTATCCCGAGGACGGACATAGGCTACTTTTTATCCCGGATAAAAGCGTGCGAAGCCTCGGGCAGCAGCTAGTTTTTATTTAAAGATTAATAATTGTCATTCATTTGACAAAATGTTAGATGTTCTCATCTAAGGCGACAATGTTCAAACTAAAATGAGCCCATAGAGATCTTACCTCTGTGTGAATTATATTAAAAGCGAAAGTTTAGACGTTTAGATGGACTTGGATTAACACTTGCAACTTTGTATTCCGGGAAAACGCGTCTGAAGCCGCGTGGAGAAGCTAGTGAAAAATAATAGTAAAACGTTATTTTTTTTCATTATTTTGAATTAAAAACATTCTTATTCTTATTCTTATTATTCTTATTCTTATATTATACCTACTGAATGAAGCGCACCAAAACGGGTGCGCTTCATCTAAGTGCGCTACGAGGAATGCCTCACCTTTTTGACTAGTACGTCACAAATGTTTGGTTATGTTCTGTCAGTTTTGCTTTGTTTTGAGATTTTGTTTGTATTCATATTCAGTTTCTATGGAAATAGAATTGTTTTATTAGGTAGGTATGTTTGTACAGTTCTTAAAGGTTATTCAAATTCAAATTCAAAGTGCTTTATTTCCTTTAGACCTTACAGGACTCTTGGACACGTCACAAATTCAAAGTGCTTTATTTCCTTTAGACCTTACAGGACTCTTGGACACGTCACAAATTCAAAGTGCTTTATTTCCTTTAGACCTTACAGGACTCTTGGACACGTCACAAAATTCAATTTGCATAAGTAAAACTGGGAAATAAAGTGATCACTTTGATTTTTGTTCACTTCATTTTTTTTAAGGTAAAGTAAAGAAGCGAGCGAACAAGAAACCTTTACCTTGTTAGGTTGTTAGTTTTCGAGTTGGAGCAAAAATTGTCTCAAGTTTTTTTATCTTCTAGATAATCTGATATTTTGTAGTAAGCCTTTTTACAAAGGATATGTTTGACAATTTGTTTGAAATTATTTATTGATAATTTTTTCAACACATTTGTTATTTTGTTGTAGAAGCGTATACATTGCCCTTTAAAAGATACATTAATCTTGTGTAGCCTAGTTGTGGGCACAGCGAGTTTTTTAAAAGAAAAAAAAAAAAATTTTTTTTAGTATTTTATGTCGCTATTTTTAGGAGGGAACCGATTGATATTCCTCTGAGTGTACAACAAGTTTTCATAAATATATTGACATGAAACTGTCATTATGTTTATTTCTTTGAACTTTTCACGTAGGGTTTCTCTGGGACCCATATTATAGAATATATTTATGTAATCCGCGAACCAGAGAACTAGCAACAGAAACGGACCAATCACAGATCTGTAATCGACGCTGTGCGTTTTCGCATAGTATATTCAAAGCCTACTGCCAATCGTTCTATACGGGCAGCCTTTGGGCTAGCTTAAATAAAAGATCGCTCAGCGCTCTAAATGTACAGTACAATAACGCCTTCAGGATGTTGTTGGGGCTGCCCCGCTTCTGCACCGCATACCTCATGTTTGCCGAGGCCCAGGTTGATGGCTTTCACGCCATCATTCGCAAGAAAACGGCCTCGCTGCTGCGCAGAACATGGGGCAGCACCAACACCATCCTACAGGTTATAGGCAGCAAGTTTGTTTCGCCCATCATGCAGTCTATCAACAGGGTCCTAACTCTTTAGACTCCTTATGTTAGGAATCTGTTGAAGGGCTGCGAAACTATTTTTACTGTATCATAGATTTTTTTTATTTTGTTTGTAGTAGTGTCGCTTGAGTGTTGTTTCTGAATGAAATGGCCTACCATGACGAACGCAGTGAGAAATGCCTTACTTAGCACAGTATTGCTTGCTTTACTAAGTATTGTTCTTGAATACGGATGTAGGTAAGTATTTTTATTTTTATCTCGCGTTTACCTGGCACAAACCATGTCACTTGTAATATTTATCGTTATGTCGTAACTCTGCTGTAAACGTTCATGTCACATAGATTGAACAATAGCTAGGTAACAGCTACAGCAGCGGGAATGGAACGTATAGCGTCATACGGATGTCCTGTTTGGCATAGTTAATGGTTGATAGTTACGTAGGGTTCGTTGGTAGGTAACGAGATGTACGAGCTCGTGTCAACATAGCATCGGTTTGAAGTAAGTTACGCGTCACCGGTTTTGGTATCCGAGTGTAAGCAGCGTACGAGGCGTCGGTATTTACAAAATGCCGGTAGGGTGCGTCTACTGCTTACGGATTTTTATCGGCAATATACTTATGTAGGTATTTTCGAAGGGCTCGAGATTGAAGATGACTCATACGCTATAATATCCTCGTAGTGACGAGGATATTGTTGCGGATGACGTCATCTGTAGAAATACCGAAGTCAGCGTGCAATGGCACGCTGTACCATAGAAATCAATACAAAGTAACAAATCGTTACGCTCACAAATCCAACTATAACCGAGCCTTAGGCATGTGTTCGAGAAGATAAAGGTAGATAAGTGGTACATACATGCATAGATAACTTTTTTATTGTACCACTCAAAGACAATATAATACAGCAGGAAATACTGAGAATCGGGGAAGTACAAAGGGCATTTGCGGCGGGGGGCGGCCCGCCCCGGGTACCAAGCTCCGGGGGTGCCATCTTGGCATCCGTCGGTGTACCAAGATGGTACCCCGAACCTGAAGGGTACCCCTTCAGGTTCGGGTTCCAACGAAAACTCACTCGCACAGCCAAATCACAGACATTATACGGCTCGCTTCGCTCGTTTAGCTCGTGTGACTCACTCCACTCGCCAATATTTATTTTGTTTTAGTTTAATTACTTACTTAACAATTTTCGCAGACGCCGCAAACTCCAAAATTTTCAAAATTCTCTTCGCTCGCTGTTATCTACTTTTTCATATTCTTCTTATCTTGTTTGTAATCAACCGAAAAAGTAACAAACATTTCGGCGGCTAGCTCCGCTCGCGTTATATCTTTTTCACTTTTTTTTTAATACTGACAAAGGGCGGGGCGACAAAGAGTGGGGTCGGCCATATAGCAACATTTATATATATTAGCTATGTCACTGTCGCGTGATCTACACGGACTCAACGACAACAAATTTATCAAAATCCATCCAGCCTTTTGGGCTACAAGGACACCACGGAACAAACCCACATACATACATACCAAAAACATTACCCTCATTCCCCACCAGTCAGGCAAAGAGGGTTTTAGAATCAATATGTTTGGCACCTAAGAAAGTCAAAGGCCTCCCCATAGATTTCCAAGCATCTACATCTTTTGCGGTCTCTTACTACTCAGGGTTAAAAGCAAATATTTTTAAGGTTTTTTTATTAGGTATAATGCGTAAGCGTGTTCTTGAGTAGAGACCACGACTCGGCTATCATATATAATAATGTATTATGTATACCAAAAATCTAGAGTAAACGTGTTCTCGAGTGGACACCGCGACTCGGCAAACGTAGTGTAGGACGCCCTCCGGTCAGGTGGGATGACGACCTGCGAAAAACTGCAGACATATGTTGGATGCGGCAAGCTGAAGACAGGGCGCTATGGCGGTCATTAGGGGAGGCCTATGTCCAGCAGTGGATTAATATAGATAGGCTGATGAGCCTTTGTGGCTAGTAGTATCCACCTATTATTACATTTTACAAACATTTTTAAACCAATTAATTAATTATAAACAGAATAATGCTTTTTTCGATCCACAGTAATAACCAAATCTAACCATCGATAATTCAAACTTTAATAATTCTTCGGTCCGTCGCGTGCCCGAGTTAAGTTTCTTGAATAAAAGATCCATTTCCCCAGCACATCGTGTCGAGAAGCGCCGAGTGGCACTCCTGGCATATTCTCGCAGCTCGCAGTTTCTACGAGAATTCACTGAATTTAACGAGAATAATGAAAAATCTCAGCAGACTTTTGAGAATCATGAGATGCAAAGTCAGAAATCAATTAAAGATTGAGAAGTTTGAATGTATTGAGAAATTTTACATTCCAACGTTTTTAGTGAACTGTCAACATAGTTTAGTTAGGTAGTATGGTTAATGTACTACCATGGTAATCGACACTAATGAACTAGCGCAGTGGACGAATGTCTTAAGGGGCGAACATAACGGGTTTGGTTGTCAAACTAAGCCTAAATCTCAGTATTCACAAGATCCCCGTGGTATAAAACTAGAATTACATGAAATTAAAATTTTTTCTTAGGTTCCTTGAATGTGAAGACACGAATAAAAAAAAAATACGATTCAAATGAACATGAAGCTGCACTGTTTCGCACATAATTTGGTCGAGATCTCAGGAACACTGCGGTCTATTGAAATGATTTATGTTTTGATTTGTAGGTTATTACTAATTATTTGGTTCCTTGAAGCAGTTTCTTCATAAGCTTTGTAGTTTTCTTGTAAATAAGCAAAAACTTGATTTTTGCGCTTACGCCGCTCTAAAAACGTATGCTCTGTCCCGCTCCTATGAACGCGAAATCCTATGCCTATCCTTTTCACAAAATGGCGTGTATTGCGCTCTATTAAGACGGAGGTTGTAGCATCCAAATGATCTTAAGCCAAATCAGGCTGTACCTAACAATCGTAACGCCATATCCGGGCTTCCTGTGTACAACGTGATGCAAATGTGTTGAGTAAGGTGCGTACGCGCATCTAGTGTCTGTGTTGTAAGCAGTTATTGGCCGGCTTAGCATAACAATCTAAAAACTTTCATACTAACATAAAGTTTTTTTGACGACTGCCTCGTTGGTCTAGCGGTTGCGTGATCTACCGCCGATAATGAGGCCCCGGGTTGAAATCCTGGGTCGAACCAAATGTTATTAATGAGGTTTTTCTTGGACCTCGGGAGTGCCTCGGAAAGCACGTTAAACCGTTGGTCCTGACCTCTGCGATCGTGTCGGTCTACCGTCCCATCATATTGCTGAATTATCTGCTTAGCTTGGGGCTAGATGATGCTCTGTGGATTGTCCAGCATTATTATTATTTTATATTATGAGGGAATAGAGAGTGCATCTTATCTAAAATACCGTTTTGAGTTTCTCCATCTGTCTGTCACAGTCCGATTTTGTCAGATTACTAATTAATGTATGGTTTATTTTTATATGTATATTTTTCTCTTCAACTTTGCTCATTTGGTAGACACTACCTGGGTAAAACGGCTTATAAAACTTTGTGAATTTAATTAAGGTTGAGTAAAAATATTTTTCAGAATCGCATCAGTAATTTCGAAGATTACCCAATAAATCCAAATTAAAAAAGTTTATGTACTCTTAAATCGATTATTTATTATTAGTTTAGGTAGAGAAGAAAGGGAGTCTCTGAAATATAATCAAACGATCAGCAGCTTGGGGCTAGATGATGTTGTGTTAATCGTACAGTTTTTTTTTTTTAAATATTTAGTTATACCCGGACCCGCCAACAACTCATGATGTTGCGATGTCAGTGTGGCCGCTTCTTCATCAAGTTTAGTGCTGTAATTTGAAAATATCATCATTAACCTATCTTAGTACATTGGTGGACATAGGCCTCCCCTAATAAGCGCCATAGCGCCCTGTCTTCAGCTAGCTGAATCCAGCATCTGCCTGCAGTCTTTAGCAGATCGTCATCCCACCTGGCCGGAGGGCGTCCTACACTACGTTTGCAGAGTCGCGGTCTCCACTCGAGACCACGTTTACCCATGCGGTTGTCGGTTCTTCGCGAGATATGGCCGGCCCATATCTCGCGAAGATCCTACAACCGCAGGCTCTGTCACTTCAGCTTGCTAATTCTTTGAGCTATGTCGATAACTTTAGTTCTCTGTCGGATGTATTCGTTACGAATCCTATCCGTCAGAGCCGTGAAAATATAAGAATTAAGAATAAAGCTGTGCGTGTGTTTCCACCGAATCGGAATCGGAACGTACGCGGCGTCGGTATTTACAATATGCCTGATATCGGTATCTTCAGATATGCCGATCCGGCGCATGCTGTACCGTAGAAATCAATACAACAAATCCTGCTGCGTACAATGCCTCAATTCCGATGTAGTGCACGCACAGCTCCAAGGCCCGTATTATGAAAGCTTGCTCAGTTATCTATCTATGTTTGAGTGATGTTTATGCTATAGAAAATCGTTACTGAAGCATAGATCGATGAGTCAACAAGCTTTCATAAAAGTCAAAGTCAAAAAGTCTTTATTTCCATAAATACAATAAATGTACACTTAGAAAAGGTCAAATATATAATATATATATAAAAGAAAGTCGTGTTAGTTACACTATTTATAACTCAAGAACTGCTGAACGGATCTCGGTGAAATTTGGCAGCGAGGTAGATGGTATCCAGGGGCTGGACATAGGCTACCTTTTATTCCGGAAAAAAGCGTGCGAAGCCGCGGGCTGCAGCTAGTTCTTAATAATTAAACACTGACACGGAAATAAAGTGATATTTTTCATTTCAGTCGCTTCGGTATGTAGACTAAAGTAAAGAAGCATAATACAACACACTAAATGTAGTTTCGTCGTTAAATGTACTAAAAATTCGTTTGTAAAGTCAATATCTGTTAAGTCAATATCTACATATATATCGTCGAATTAAATTTAATCATTTGATTATCTTTAATAGAAGACATCGTATAATTTATAATCCCTACCTAGCAATTTACCTATATACATAGGTCTCTTCCTCTATATATCCCACACCACACCTAGTTTATATTAAATACTGATAGTATTTAATATAAACAAGAAAAGTTCTAATTAAAACAGAATACCTATCGCTATGAGTTTACTTAATGACGCATCGAGACGTGATTAAAGGCAGAGTAATCTGTCCTTGACAAGGGTTCCGTATGTATGACACGTTTGTTTACTTTTCCATGTAATCTTACGATGAAGCAAGATTATTTTATACTTATAAAGTAAAAAGGTAAGTTGGTTTAAAACATCGTAAATCAGTTAAGAAAAACTGAGCAACGGAAATTGGTCAAATTTAATAAATATACAATATGAGGAAAACCGAGCGATACACAGAAGATATAGGAAAATTGTCTTGGGATTTTCCCAGGAAAATATGTTTTCCTGGGAAAATTATTATGGGGTAAAACAAATTAGGCTAGCGTAAGTTCCCTGTTGTGTTGTGACTTGTGAGTTGATCACTAAAAATATGTAAAATAAATTTTAATAATATATGCCGATCAACTCCGTTTTCTGTACGGCTCATTTTATTGCATCGGAAGAAAAAATCTGAATAGCGGAAGTTAACTTAATTTGATGAAATATGTGTCTCGTTCTCATTTACACCTGGCACTGAGTGCACAGCTGCCCTTGTCCACAAAGTATTTTACATGGTTCATATTCCTAATTATTCTAAACTGTGTGAATGTTGTAAAAATTGTGCATGCAAATGATTATTATTATTAATACAACAATTTTTTTATGCCAACCAGATCGTTTTATAAAGCGTGATTGAAGTCGTAGGTAGTACCAGGGACAGAAAAAATATGAGATTTTTTTTTATCGCGTCCAACATCCACTGCCAAGGGACGCGCCGCTGCGCTGCCGGACGGAGGTGGAGATGATGATGATGCATGTGTGTGAATGTGTTAAAGTGTAGGTAGGAACAACCGCAGTCTCTTATATCAAATTTTATTTTAATTCTTATTTTATATATCTATATAATGTGTTGTATTTAGTATATCAGTCATCTGCACTTCTGCCGCGGAGTGGGCGTTAGGTTTTTACAAACCTAACGCAGGCACCAGTCTCGCGCAATATTGCTTTTATAGTTATACTTACTATTTTAGTTGTAAATGTAAGCTTATTGTGTGAAGAGAACAATAAATGATTTATTATTATTAGTCATCTAGTAGGTACACATAACACAAGCTCTGGCTTAGCTTGGGGCTAGATGATGCTGTGTGGATTGTCCAGCATTACTTACCTATTTGATTTTCTGCTTCTAAGATTAAGACTAACGTCTTAATCTAGACTTCTCGAAAAACTAGATCGTAGTAATTACTACGAACATCAGTAATAAGAGTTTTATGAACGGAGAAAATTTTATGGACCGAGAAAATAATGAAAAAATCTAGTTCTCGAGAAAATTAATGTTATTAGCTATTAAATCATTCGAAAAGCTGATTCGTAATCTCTTCTGTTTCACAACATCATACCTATAAAAGGTGTCACAAAATATGTACAAAGCCGGGAAAGGGTGATTGGATCGGGGGGGACCCATGGTTTTATTTCAACTGACACATAATTTGTGGGACCTTGTTCGAAACTTACACCTATGGTTCAGCGACCCGAAGTGTATCTTGGCCTCCGTTAAGAGAAGTCGCCATCCTGCCCTGTGCAGTTTCCCATCAGTGCGAAATCCATTCTAAACTCGGGTTTGAACTGTTTGAAATTGAATGAAAACATGAAAATCAGCATTAAATTTTTATTAATAAGGTGTGTTCGCTCCCCTAGCCCGAATGACTGCTTTCATCCGTTTTGTCATTGACTTTACTAAAGTTTTAACAAATTCTTGCGGCATGGTCTCCCTTTCTTCTACGATTGCCTGTTGCAGCTCCTGGAGACTGCTCGGGGCAGTGTCTCGGGCCCGGACTCTTCTTTTTAGCTCGTCCCATAAATGTTCGTTCAGATTGAGGTCCGGGCTGCGAGCCGGCCACTCCATAACGGGCACAGCGATCTCTTCAAGGTACTGCATCACAATGCGAGCAGTGTGCGTTCTTGCATGAAGATGAAGTTTTCTCCTATATATCCTGCAAATGGTACAACGTAGTCCTCGAGTACCTTTGAGATGTGAGTCCTTTTGATCGGCGGCCAGGATTCGCTCCGGTGATGAAGGCAATCTTTGCCTCCAGTGATATGCCTCCCCAGAACATGCATGATCCACCGCCGAGACTCGTCAATGCAGCATTGTTGAAATCGCTCTCCTGGCCTTCGGTAGACTCTTCCTCTTCCATCGTCGTATGTAGGTACATCCTGCACTCGTCAGAGAACAGGACTGCGCTCCGTTGATCTTCAGTCCATTCCAAATGCTATCGAGCGAACTGAAGACGGGCTTGTCTTTAACCTCGGGTCAGTTTCGGTCCATTTGCTGGTCTGTGCGCAGTCAGATTCCCTTCTCGAAGTCGTCTTCTAACTGTCCACCGGCTGACTTAGACTTCTCGCGCTTCTTGGAGGTGCTGTCTCAATTGAACTGCATTGAAACGACGATTGCGCAATGCAGTCGTCACGATGAAACGGTCGTCACGCCGTGTTGTGGCACGGGGTTGGCCAGATCCTTGGCACCATTTGAAGCCGCCAATCTCTTGATACCTCTACCATACTCGACGGACAGAGAACCGGCTTAGGTTCAGTAGTCTTGCCACTTTAGTGTTTGGTTCTTCCCTGATTCAAGTAGTGCAACCACTTGAGCGGCTACTTCTGACGTGGTACTTATTTTTTTGATGTGGTTTAAGACGTAATCGGTAGAGGACTGTTCAAGAAAAAAGTTGATGTGCGAATGAGGCCATCACCCTCAAAATGCACCCTTTTATACCTGCGACAAGTAGTGCCATCGGTCTACCTGGAACGAGCGATTTCGGGGTATGCTGTTAAAGGTTAATAGCCACTCCATAAGTGTCACTCAAACGCCTAGGTGTGCATTTTAATTTCGTGGTAGTTACAATTTTGTAGCAACGATAAAATCTAAAAAAATTTAGCTTAAAGTCAAAATGCTGCAAAAGTGCGAATTTTTTGCACCCAAGTGTAGTAATATAAGTTCGAAAGTAACTCGTCTGTCTGATACTTTTTCACGCTTAAAAGGATGTCATTGAAATTTGACAGGGAGGTAAACGGTATCCCAGGGACTGACATAGGCTAGTTTTCATCCCGGTAAAGTGCGTGCGAAGCCGCGGGCACAAGCTAGTATTAAATATTTATTTCCTAAAATAATATAGGAATTTGCCTAACACTAAATCTAGGGCAATACTGAATTTTGTATGGAAAATCAAGCCTCAAAACCTATTCGCGAAAACGCCCAAAACGGTTATAAGCTCCCTTGTTTTTACTCGTAATTGATTGAGTGAAAAGTACAAACGACCACCAGGTGACTTTGCCTTTCGGCCACCGCCACCTGCCCACTTGACCTTGGGTGGCCCTTCAATCCAACCCCTTCACCTTGAACGGAACCCTACATTTTGGAAGTTCCTACTTAAGTTACGCGTCCGCTGGATCGTATCAGAGCGTAAGGATGTTTTGCATTGCATTGATTTATATGGTACAGCGCGCATTGGATCAGCATATCTGCCGATATCGGAGTCTGGTATTTCTGCTGATGTGGTCATCCGCAACAGTATCCTCATAGTGGCGAGGATATTGTTACAATTCGAGCGCTTTAAAAGACCTACTTATATTGCCGATGCAAAATTCGAAAGCAGTGGACGGAATCGCGAAATTTATTTATTTATTGGTATACAAAACAGAAGACAATTGAATCATGGCAAATAAAAGTTATAACTATGGTTCTTATACTAGATTGAGTTTCGAAACATACAACACGATTTTACAATAGAGCAGTGGAAGCATACAATATCAAAATAACAAAAATGCAGTTAAAAAGTTGGATACATACTTAATACAATAAGTAATAATTAAATAAATTTTACAAATCATAAAAAAATAATCGGAATCTAAAAACAAACATGCATTACCTATTAATGTAAAATTGTAAACAATTGGCGAACTATGTAGCTGGTATGGCCTGAGCAAATTTTTGAAACTTAGATAATAAATAAGCTACTTACAACTACAACAATGTCTACATTTTCATCGATTAACAATAAATAATTAAATAATCGACTCATTCTAACAAAGGGATTGTAATAAGCCGTGTTATTTTTGTAAACCCATACCTAGGGGAAAGTATTCAGGAATGGTTGTCTTGACCTTGGCACAATATTATGCTAAGTTGTGGAAGCAGATAATGGTGTCAATTCAGATGTTTCCAAAACTGACCTAAACTAATTTAACAGGTCTTTAAATGTTGCAGTCTCTTTCATAACAATCAAAATAAAAAAGGATGGCGTCATTGTTAGTGCTGTAAAATTTTGTAGTTTTGTTTTGGCGACGTCTGAATAGACACCATTGAGAATCAATGTAAGAGCGAATGATTTTGTATTAATTAGATCGTGATATTTTCGACGATATTCCAGAGCTTGTAAATATTATTAGCTGTAAATACCGAGCAGCACTGCGCGCTGCGTACGCTTCGATTCCGATCCGATGGACGAACACCTTAAATTCTTTACGTTCCTACTTACACAAGCATATGGGCTAGTCATCTGTATACGTGAAATATAAGCGAGGTGCGAAAATTAAGTGAAAAGAGAAATACTGGCAGCGACGACCTCTATAGTACAGGACGTTGCGGGTTCCTGCATCAAATTGGACAAATTTTTGTACGATCTGGCGATATTTGTTCAAGGTGTTCTGGGGTTTTCTATGTGTGTATAATAAAAAATATATATCTATGTAGTGTATTATGTATATCAGTTACCTAGTACACAAGCTCTGCTTAGCTTGGGGCTAGAAGATGCTGTGTGAATTGTCCGGCATTTTATTTGTATTTATTTTCAAAAATAAAGGCACGCTCATCGACTTTTTTGTAAACTGCCAGTATTTTTTTTTCACGATCTCGGCGCGGCGCTTGCATACCGCAGTTGGTGACTAGGACTCGTGAGCGATATATAGCAATGAGTAACTGAATTATGTTTGGCTTAAAATAAAGGGCTGATTTCACGCGTTGTTTTAAGGATTAGTGAGTCTTCTGATGAAAATATCTCAATCACTTACATTGTTTGTGGGTTTTGTAAATGTGAAGAATAAGATCTTTGCGTCATATTTTGGTAACTTTAGAAGTCAAAGTTGACTTTTTAAATGCTTTTATTAAACTGCCTGTTTGTTAGTTAGTGTGTGTACATTGTACAATGTATATGTATGTGTGAGGCAAATCTTGCAACAGAATTTCAGATTAGTTATTCACAACCGATTGAGCTGAAATTTGGCATACTTATGTAAGTTAGGTGACAATGCAATGTTATGATACGATCGAGCTGGTCTGATGATGGGGACAGAAGCTGGCTTTGGGAACTCTTAAACGAAACCACGTAACCCCGTCGAGGTTGGGTTCGTTGGATTTGTCTTCCCAAGCACTATGGAATTTTAAACAAACGCTTGTTTCAAAAAAAAATTTTTTAATGTTATTTATTATACACATGCCTTTTTCCTTTTGCCATTCCTCTTTTTTTCCAGTGGCCTAAGATGACGGCTATAAGAAAGGCCGATCGTACGATAATGGAGATAGGTAGATAATTTTAAAGTGATCTGGACGGTTTTTCCCACAATAGCTAAAGCAAGCATGACAATCCGACAAGAAGTCGTCCAAGCGACTATCACGACGCCTTTGTCTGCGTGAGTGATGGTAGACTGAGTGAACGTGCGTCCATTTGTAGTGGAAACGAAAGGGCTAGATTTGATTTATTATGGGGCTTTTGAAGAAAGTGGTTCGAAGCGGTTTGTCGTAGATTGGTTTTGAGTGCCATGTTATATGATATTTGTAGAAATACACATAATGACAGTACCATGTCAATATATTTATGAAAAATTGTTGAACATTCATAGGAATTTCAATCGGTTCCCTGATCGGTTCCACGTGCATATAGTTTAAATACTAGAAATCAGAATAAACTCGCTGTGCCCATAATTTTTTTAACTAATTTGGTATTTTGTTGTAGAAGCGTATACCTCTAAAAGATACATTAATCTTGTGTAGCCTAGTTGTGGGCACAGCGAGTTTATTATCTCTAGTATTTAAATTATGTATGTCGCTATTTTTAGGGGACCGAATTAATTACTCTGACAAGGAGCCCTCATCTTCAGCCCACTGACACCCTCTGCTGGGTATAGGCATCCTCTTTTACACGCCAGCTAACTCCAGCCAGCCTCATTGGCTACACTAAGGCAGTTGTCCCACCGCCGGCGCCGGCAAGGAAGCGACTAACTATCGGCTATTTTCTCGCTCAAGAAACGTACAATAGATATACATTCCGTATAAACAAAAGAGATGCGTATATATTAATAGTTGATCGCTGACTGTTTTCACTGCCGGCGAGGACTCGCTCCACTAGTTTGTCGCTGAGCGACAAAAGCTATCAAAGATAATTCTCGCTCAGCGATACTTCAACGACAAATAAATAATACAAAACGACAAAGAATACGACAAAACTGGTCGGGCGGTGGGACAACTGCCTAAAGTTGGGCTCTACATCGGCGGTTAGTCTCATAAATCAAATTTTGTTTTTATTCCGAAAGCTTTCGGCTTTCTTTCTTCCGGCCACCCCGACGATATCATGACTTGTTCGATGTTTGAGTGATTTAAAGTAATGAAATTTATAAAATTAAAAAAAAAATGTTAATCATCCGACCATCTGGCAGGTGGTCTGCCTCGAGGACGCCTCGCCCTTACCTGGTTCCACGACAGTCATATGTCACAATTTTAGTATAAGACGCGTAGATAGAGAATGCGATTGAGAAGGGCAGCGGGGCAGCATGCTCCCATTCCAGCCAACTTCATATGTTGTCGCAGATGTAGAACAATTTACGAAATTTCACGCCGATTTATTCAGTAGTTTTTAGCAACCACATATTTATAAACTTTCCACTTCATAAAAATGTATTATCTATACTAATTTATTTATTTATTTGTAACTAACACGATTATTTACAACCAATTACATTAGAACATAAGAACATAACATTTAACAATTAAGTACATAATTAAAAAATAATCAATTTACAAAATATCATGCGAAAAAATACTTAAAATAAATCAACCTTAAATCACTATAACCTACAACCGTAAATAAATTACATTTTCACATTAAATAGATAAAAGTACAAAAACAAAATAATATAAACAAAACAAGCATGCATCCATATTATAAATTCGAAAGTACCACTATCTATCTGCTACCTTTTCACGGCTAAGCGGCTGGACGGATCTTAATAATATTTGGCAGGGAGGTAGACGGTATCCCAGGGACCTAGGCCTTTTTTTTTAGTATGCCACTAAAGTGCGTGCGAAGCCGCGGGCAGAAGCTAGAGTATAATTAAGTATGAATTCTTTCAAGTCTTATGATATTAAGAGACGACCTCCGACGACGCAGGAGGTTGCGGGTTCGATTCCCGCCTCTCGACAAATGTTTGTACGATCTGCAGATATTTGTTAAGGGTGTTTTGGATGTTTTCTGTGGATAAAAAAAACAAATTGTAGTGTATTGTACTATATCAGCTATCTAGTACCCATAACACAAGCTCTGTTTAGCTTGAGGCCAGATACTCGCAATGATGTGGGCAACTATGCTGGACGTATTATTTTTTTTATTTGTTATTCTACCTAATTAGGAGAACACCACCCTTCCTGAAAAGGTAAAACACATGATTACTAAATATAGTCTACAAAATTAACAACAATGGGCAATTAATAATCAACACTATGCTTCATAATTAATTAATTTAATCATAAAACGGGTTATTAGGTCAATAACAAATCAACAATAATTGTATGAGACATAGTTTTTAGGTTAAAATATTTTTTTCACGGTATTTTATCGCGTTTGACCTAAATTTATCTTGATACCAGTTTATTATTAACTAGCTGCTGCCCGCGGCTTCGCACGCGCTTTTTAAGTTATCTATATCTGTTGCCGGGAAACCATTAACCTCCCTGCCAAATGTCATTGAGATCCGTTCAGCCGGTTTAGGCGTGAAAAAGTTCAGTTCAGTTATATTTTAATAAGAACAATTTCTTACGTATGTCAAACACATCAAAACAACTTAGCTAGGGACAAAATAATGTAAAAAGTAAGGAGTAAATAATAGTTTTCCTTGGTAATCTTACCAAGAGTATTTAAATATTATATTATAAGTGTGGATCTGCGACATCAGCGCCAACAAATTTGTTTGATGTGAACTAAAATCAAAGTCATTACTTTATTTCCTAGTTTTACTTATGTAATTTGAATTTTGTGACGTGTCCAAGTGTCCTGTCAGGTCTAAAGGAAATAAAGCACTTTGAATTTGAATTCGTCATAATCATAATCACTTTATTGCAAGAAAAATGGTATTATAAAGGTCTTAGGCCTTAAATAATGTCACATAATTCACCGGTAAATTCGGCATGCAAAATTGACACAAAATATAAATTTAAATTGAGCAGAATATAAAATACATGTAAATATATGTACATACAAGTCGGTTTTTAATTATTTCAAAACAGTTAACTTATAAGAATAAAACAATTACAACTAGTATATACACTTAATATCTATTTCATAAAAATCTAAGCCGTCACCAGAAGGCAGAGTGCCCAGAATGCTAGCAGGTAAATTAAGTGTAAAAAAAATATATTAATGAGTTATAAGTTTATAATGTCATTTTCGATGGCTAAGGAATTCAGATACATTATAGAACGATTCAATCATTGTCAATAAAGAACTCTTCAAAACTACAGTAAGCCCTGTCCACTAAAAAAAAAATATTGCTGTCGACGTGGTACTTGTTATAGAGTCAGGCAGTTTAAGTAACAGACAGACAGAGTTACTTTCGAATTTATAATATTAGTATGGATGGTTTTATTAAATCTGCTGGTTTTCGAAATGAAATGAAATGAAATGAAATGAAATGAAATAGCATTTATTTGCATAAATATAGGTTTGCAATGGTGGTTTTACAATAGAGTTTCACTATATTTGACCTTTGAGTCGTGCAAATGTTTAAACTTAAAAATAACTATGAATAAAGAATAATAGATTAAATAACATTAAGTAAGTACTATAATGTCAAAATAAAAATTATGTGCATTTAAATTTCAAATAATCACTTATATTATAAAAACAGTTAACACAAAGCCAGTTATATAATTTACGATTAAATTCATTATCTGTCAGTTCTCTCATGTCAAGTGGAAGTTTGTTATATAACTGTATGGCCATTGCGTAACAGTTCTTTTTACACATTTCTAGTCTAAATTGAGGCACCTTTAGTGGTTTTTGTACTATTTTTCTTCTGTATATAAACTTTTCATCCCTCTCAAACAATGTTATGTTATTTCTGACAAATTTTAGCATCTCGAAAATATAGAGTGAAGGAAAAGTTAACAGTTTATGCTTCATAAATAAAGGTCTACAAGAATCTCTCCGTTTAATGCCAAATATGGCCCGAATACACTTTTTCTGCGCAACGAAAGCTCTCTGAGCATCCGTTGAGTTGCCCCATATTATGACGCCATATCTCAAAATAGAGCAGACATGACTATGGTAAACTGTCAATGCAGTTTCAATATTAGAGAGGTCCTTTATTCTTCTCAGTGCAAATATAAATTTATTAATTTTCTTACACACATTATCAATTTGTTTCTTCCAATTTAAATGTCTATCAATAATCATTCCTAAAAATTTTATGTTCGTATAGATTCGTATAGACTAGAGATTTCCATTTCGTTTGTTCTCACAAGTTCGATCGTCGAACTAGTGAGTTTTCTTTTTTGAACCTTGTTTTAGCTAAATCATCATCGTCAGCCTGTTAATCTGGCCTGTTAATCTGTGTCATCAACGACAGATGATTTAGGTGGTATCAGTTTGGTTGTGAATCAGCCTCAGTATTGAAGATTATGAAGAGGTAAAGTTTGATTTTAGGGTTCAGTATCCGAAGGGTGAAGACTACTTTTTCTAGTAAAAAATAGCTCTAGTATCTAATCGAGTGTCCGCTTGTGCTGAAATTATAGTTTTTGGGGTTCCGTACCCGAAAGGTAAAAACGGGACCCTATTACAAAGCCTCCGCTGTCCGTCCGTCCGTCTGTCACAGGGCTCTATTTCATGAACCGTAAGAGGTAGACAGTTGACATTTTCAGAGAATGTGTATTTCTCTTGCCGCTATAACAAAAAATAAAATAAATATCCAAATTAAAGGGGGCTTCTTCCATACAAAAAACATGTTTTTTTTGGCTATTTTTGCTCTTTGTTTCTCAAGGCTCTTGAACCACTAGTAACACTTCAACTGTAATAACAACGTAGGTACTAAAAATATAATAAAGTAAAAAATTTAGAGGGGTTTTAGAACAAATGAAAATATGATGTTCTTTGAAAAAGTTGCCTGATTTTTACGGTAGCCTTCGTGTGCGGGTCGATTCGCACTTGGTGGTTTATTTTACAAGAGAAAATCCCAGAAACTACAATTCCGATTTTTCTAAAATCACTAGTTGGAACCAACACGCAATGTCGCAAAAGCTACTAAGTATTAGCATTAGCTATAAGTTAGATTTCTTGCTCATCGGTTCGTAAAGTGCAGTACATAATGATGTACTGCCTACCAGATATGTACCTATGTGGTTAGATAATGATCTAACCACATAGGTACATATCTGGTAGGTAAAACATCTAAAATAGATGCAAAGGCCTGACTACGCAGATTTCACAAAACCAGTTAATTTTCCAACTTGTCACATGCAAAAAGACTAGTTACTCAGTTATTACGGATGGTCAATTTTTTAGCTGCCCACTCAACGCTCAGTGACTTTATAAGGTTTGTGATAGGAGGGAGCGACGAGCGAGTGCGATTTTTTATCACCGGGCGGCCGCGCCGTGTTGTCGTATTTCCTTATAAAGACAAAGAAAGAAAATAATATGGCCGCTTGAATCGCGAAATTAATAAATAAAATTTGTTTATTTCAATGCGTGAAATGTCGGCCACTATTTTTGTATTTTCCCTGTAATTTGTCATCTATTTTGTTGTTAAAAGTAACTTTTGTAGTTATAACTTGGTGCATGGCGCTGTGACAATAATACCATTGTTAACATTTAATTCTAAATCCGAAACACTAAATTACATGTTTTAAATGGTCGGCCTACTCCCAAAGTAATATCTATCATTCATTTCTATGAAAACGCTACTCGCTTCCGCTTACCACTATCTCCCAATGTACAGTTACGGTCCTTGACCAAATAGAATCATCCGACCGGACGGTCACTTTAGCGCTTCCACAGAACCGAATATTCAGACCCCAGTTATTTGTTTAGTTAAATACTAAACTGCCGAAAAAATGCCTATTTGTTTGGCCTCTGGAACAAAGTCGGGCAAGCACAGGGATTGTCCTCTATGGTAGAATAGATAATGACATCACAGCTTCATACATTGGGTATTATTTAAGTTGCAGGAATTAATGTCAAATAATTTACGCATTCGATGAGAAAGTGACGTAATTTTTCCCTAGACAACAACTAGCCAACTATTCGTCTACTACACCACGAAGGCTGTCACTGCCGGCCCTTGTATATGTTTCCCATTATCTGACGATTCACCGTCGATGTCTATCTCAAATCGGTCCTAGATCTCTCTCATTATCACATTTGCGGAGAGCAAATGAGATAATGTGAAGCCTGCTAATGTCCTAGAGATATTCTTCGCGTTTGGTCGGAGTTATGCTGGTTATTTTTTTTTTGAACCACCTACGTAAGATCCATACTAATATTATAAATTCGAATGTCGTGTCTGACTGTCTATCTTTCTGTCTGTTACCTTTTCACGGCAAAACGGCTGAACGGATCTCAATCAAATTTGGCAGGGAGGTAACTATTTACCTCCCTGCCAAATTTGATTGAGATCTATGTTTGTCCTCGGGATAATAGTATCCCGAGGACAGACATAGACTACTTAAAAAGCGTGTGCGAAGCCGCAGGCAGCAGCTAGCACACCATAAATTTCAGTTAATTATACCTACTAGCTAGACAATGACACCCATGCATTCGTATACTAATATGTAGGTATAATATTTCGAAAGTTACTGTGTCTGTTTATTTGCCTGTAGGTCTGTCTGTCACCTTTTCACGCCTAAACGGCTGAACTGATCTTAATTAAATTTGGCTTGGAGATAGATGGTATCTGGGGGACGGACATAGGCTACTTTATATTTGCGAAAAGAGCGTGCGAAGCCGCGGGCAGCAGCTAGTACAACATAAATTTTGAGTCCAAAAGCGGTAATGGATATAAATACGAAAAATATCGTTTAACAAAATTCCATCGTTCTCACTTAGTGCTATGCGGAACCCGGAACGCATTCTTAACGCGTTCTCATCAACTAACCAACTCTGTGATCAATGTTATTGCGTTAAAGTTGAAGGAAAGATAAATCAATGAACACATTATTAACATACTTCGAGAAAAGAAGTATGTTCTATGTAGAAGTGTGTCTAGTATGGCTGTATAAAGTATGCTCGTCGATTTTTCCGTCAATTATGGATCGATTTCATAAATTATTTCGCTTTTGCATAGATAAATGATCCCGGGGTGGTCCCATACAAAAAATATTCCCGAGGGATTAACTACTATTAGTCTCGCAAAACTTAAAAACAGTGTTTTGTTTTGTTTTGTTTGGGAAATATACAGTAAATAATACGTTACGTTAGAAACGTAAGATTAACATAAACCAAAGGAATTTCCGCCATTAAATAACACAATTACAGCTAAGAAGAAATTGTAGAATTCAGGGATTTCAATTTGCATTTTGCTTTTTATTTTCAAAACAATCAAATTATTTCTTATCACTATTTGGTTAATAATTTACTTGTATAGGTGCTTTTTTAGTTTGTAAGGCTAAGGAAATAAACGCTATATTGATTCTTATCTAAAAAATCCTACCTATTAGACTTCGTACATTACAACAGCTGGTAATTTAGCTACCAGATACCGACCACAGATGTCGCCTGTTCTAATGAGGTGGAAAAGTTGAAGCCGTTCCAATGTTTTTGCTAATGCCTTCTGTTTTTATTCACAGAACAATTACGCAGGCTGGCAAGTACGTTGGTATTTTTAATTAAATTCTTTCAATAATTAAGCATTTTGTTTTTGCGCGTTGGGTACTACATAGTAAAAGTAGCTGGAAAGAATTAAAATACGTCTATTTTATACCAGCAGATGATGATGATTAAGACACTTTATCTCCAAGCCATGCAAGTATGGCATTTTCAACGTATTTCTTTCTAAACTTATATTAAGTTAAAACATTACAACAAAATCAGAAGCTATATTTGCATCTGAATTTAACTTGTTTCAGAAGAGAATAAAGTGCGAAAGATTCAATTCACTCACAATAATTTAAAGCTTGAGTAAAGATAGTAAAATACTGATCTTCATAAGTTTCTAAGCTAACGAAAGCCATATGACGACGAATGTGTATAAAGTAAACTTTGTTATGACAGGTGTTCCTTCACGCATCGCAAGCGCATAATTTTGCGACTAGCTAGCTAGAGAGGATCCGTGCTGCCATCTAGTAGCGCACTGACACGACTGGCCGGCAACGTAAAATGCATTATAATTAATAAACCTACCTACTTACATAATAATAAATGTATTATAAATGTCTTGTCTGCTCAAAATTCAAATATTATAGGTACTCAATATAAACCTAAATTGAAACCTGAAAAATCAAGGGATTAGTAGCTAAAAACAATGGAAAAATCTTTCTCAGGATAATTTTTTGTACTTAGAAGTTAACAAACTCTCCTAAGGTTTTTCTTAAAAAAAATAACTTGCAAAGTACAAATTCTTAACCAACCAATAAGTAAAAAATAATTTTCGGGTAATATATACTTTGTGAACTATTTTTATATAATGTATTAGTTGACATATTAATAACCGCTATCAATAAATAAATTGAATCTGTTTAACATTTCAGGTTACTTTTTAAATCAAAAACGTGACCAGCAGACTACAATGGGGACATGGAAATATATAAAAGCCGTAGAAACTCAAATCTGAAAACCATTAAAATGTAAACAGAGAATAAAGCGGGTAACGAACCTGCACGCGCTGGGCGGAAATTACGCTGCATCGGGGAACGGGCGATGCTCTAGTTACTGATATAATGCGCGCGCGGTCAGAATGGGACGGGAACCTACCTCGAGCAATGGATGGGCCTACAAACTTCCATGTGGCTAAAGTATCCACAAATACATATCTTGAAATAAATAAACTGTAGCATTGCATGGCGGTGCAATGCAGCCAACGTGGGGGACGCTTCCGACTGGTATTGTGATGGATCGGTTATTTCAGTTGTCATGCATAAAAAATATACTTGCGGGTAAAAATAAAGTCTTTCTCGTGTCTTAAAGCAAGAATGATTATTTGTAGCTTAGCTATCGTTCACGTTTATTAATTAACATATTTCACTTATAACGTTATCCCTTATTACTTGGTGGAATGAAACGAAACATAAGTCTCATCTAACGAAGCTTATTTTAATAAAGCCACAGATGTGACTGGCTCTTAAGGCTGGTGAGAAAAATACTCAAAATCAACAGCGTTTGAAGAAATATCCAAATATTCAAAATAAAAAAAAATAAAATGAAATATGTATGTTTGAGTATTTTTCTTTCACTCAAATATTTCTCAAAATATTTTACACAAATTGAACATGTCACGAATATAACAAATTATTTATACGGCTACAGATAATTAGTTTGTGTTGTCAAGGCCATTGGGCCATACACCAGCCTTAAACTGCTCCATTTGACTCTACGACCGTCAAGGGGTATGTTGATCGAGCCGGTCGTGGCGTAAGAATCGACCCCACCAACTCAGCCCGTCGATTAAATAAATAAATAATGCTGGAAAATTCACAATGCATCATCTAGCCCTAAGCTAAGCAGATCTCGTAAGAGTCGACTGAGGAAACCTAACAGAAGAAGGTAGCTTCCTTCTGTGTAGTAACACCTCCACTGCGAATACCAATCCGCCTGCCGAGCGTGGTGGTTATGGCAAAAACTCCTTGTTTGGAGGCATGTTCAGCTGTGGACGTATGTTTGCTGATGAGGAGCGAAGCCGCGTGCAGAACCTACTGTTTTAATAAAGCCACATACATGACTAGCTCTCATAAAGCCCCATTTGATTGTATGACTGTCAAGGGGATATTAAATTAAAACCTGGAGCCTGAAGGAATTTTAATGCGAGACTTCACCGCCTCATACGAGTAACTGCTTTCATAATGGCGGAGCCTCAACCAGTAAATAGGCGAACGTATACACTAGCCAAACCCGATGTCCAATGTTTGTAAACAAACCGCCCATACTTAAGTTAAAATTCACTCTGTTGTCGCGTCTTTTTATACGCAATTTACATTACTTGTCGATTTGAGATCCTTCCTTCAATAAATATTGCTTACAATTTTATCGGACTCGACGCCAAGCGAGTTTTAGTTATTTGTGTTGTGGTTTGTTTACAAACATTTTACATCGAGTTTGGCTAGTATATGTACTTGGACGTAACATAAAACTGTACGCATAATATGCATCCCGAGTCCTTTTAGAGTCGTTGAGTCGTTGGTTTCGCAAACCAACGCTCAAGTATGAGTTGTGCGTTGGTTTGCGATGACGACAAAAGTTTTCGTCTCTTTCCATACATTTGGCGCCTTGCAGCGCCTCTACCGGATAGTGGAACTATTTTTCGTAGATTGACAGCAGTTGAATAGTTTCACACGAACTCTAATATAGTTTTCGAATGGTTTTGAGGCTATTTTCACGGAATATTTTATTTGTCTTATTCTTTTTTTTGTACGTGTAAGCGAGATAGAAGTTAAAATCAATCGAGCTCTCGAAAACCTTTTTTCTTAATCGTGTTGAGCACACTCACTAAGCATACTGGTCTGAATAAAGTCCTTTAAATACAAGCATATCGTTCTACTTTCAGCGTCTAGTTGTGCTTTATATTGTTGTGGACTCATTCAGAAAGCTCAGCAGTGGCTCATTTGTATTTCCATACAAATGTATGGGCTCCGTTTTGTATACAGGGTTACTGGTTAAGTCGACCTAGATCCTTGAGAAGGTTGGAGTTGCCATCATTACTGAGTGACCTCCTACCTTATCCTTCTTCTTACTATAAGCTAAAATGAGTGTAGCTCACAGAGGTGCTAGTCCCATGTAAATTCCGAACCTGATGTTTGAGAGATTATTTAAAGATGGCGCTATCCGCCTAGAAGAATGGTCTTCACAAGCTAACTTGTCAAGGTACAAATAAAAATGGCGATGCCTTCAGTGAGAAAGCCGAAATCCCCTGGTGCAGATCGCGTAGTTTATTCTTTTTTTCGGCGCCGACCAGAATAAAGAACCCATAACATATTAAACCATCGAAATTGAGTACAGCATTCTGAATTCAAATAACTTTTTTCAACAAGTTGAATTATTATTTTATTCCACATGCGAGCCAAACCCGTTTTTGCTCACTGTTTTTGAGAAGTAAAGTCACCGTTTTTGAGCGGGAGTGGTGAAAAGTATATTTTCATTGAAGAATAATTAAAAAAACAATTATGGCAGTATCGATGCAGATGCACGTAAGAATATCAACGTTTCTTCAGCTATTCAACAAAGTATAACAGTCTTGACTTAGGCTCGTATTATGAAAGCTTGCTCAGTCATAGATCTATGCTTGAGTGACGTATATTCCATAGACAAGCGTTACTGAGTATAGATCGAAGACTGAGCAGGCTTTCATAATATGGGCCTTAGAGTATTGTCAGAATTCATAGGAAAAACTTGATCTAATGCTCTCAGGTAGTAACTAAACGCCCTCCGGCCAGGTGGGATGACGATCTGCGAAAGACTGCAGGCAGACGCTGGCTGGATGCGGCAAGCTGAAGACAGGGCGCTATGGCGCTCATTGGGGAGGCCTATGTCCAGCAGTGGGGTTGATGATGATGACATTAACACATTAACCAATCTTTATTTGGCTACTACTGGATTACCTTAGCCACAATCGTATGTAGCCCAACTGTAAAATTCAGACCCCTTTGACAGATTCAGGTGTAAACTAGTTTATATTTGTTTTCTCGCAGGATACAGTTTATTTACGGTCGGATGACACGTTTACACGCCATTATTGTGGGTTTATTGGGCTGTTAACAATGGCCTACAGAGAATACGTGTGGGGATTAAGAGGGCACATTGCACGGCATGTTGTGAAAAGGATCGACATTGGATTTCCCGGACAGAGTATAAGTTTTTGGAAAGACGTAAGCACAAAAATCAAGTTATTGATTATTTATATAACAATGCAACTAATTAAGAAACTGGCTTAGAGGAACCAAATAATTAGTAAAATCACACGAAGCAAAACATAAGTCATCCCAATAGACCGCAGGGTTCCTGAGATCTTGACCAAATTATGTGTGAAACGGTGCACTTTCATATTTTTTTATCCTCAATCGTGTTTTTACATTATAATGTTGAATCACCAAAGAAATGATGTTGAATTTTATTTAAATCATATATAATCTGAATAATCTGTATAAAACAAGCGTAAAACGCTTGCGATACCAACACATTCTCGGCGCATTAGAGGAATAAATATATTTGACTATACTACCCTTTTTCTAGTAAAAAATAGCTCTAGTATCTAATCGAGTGTCCGCTTGTGCAGAAATTATAGTTTTTGGGGTTCCGTACCCGAAGGATAAAAACGTGACCCTATTAGGTACTAAGCCTCCGCTGTCCGTCTGTCTGTCACAGGGCTCTCATAAACCGTAAGAGGTAGACAGTTGTAATTTTCAGTGAATTAGTGTCTCTTGCCGCTTTAAAAGCAAATAATAAAAATAAAATAAATATGCAAACTAAAGTGTCCATTCAATCCAGTCCATACAAAAAAAAGTGATTTTTTGGATATATTTGCTCTTAGTTTTTCAAGGCATCTTTTGAATCACTATAGGTAGACACATTAAACTTTCTATAAATAAGTAACACTTCAACTGTAGGTAATAACAATACTAAAAAAATTATTAAAAAAAAATTAAAGGGGTCTCCAAACAAGTAAAAATTTGATGTCCTTTGAAAAAGTTGCCTGATTTTTACGCCACGGAATGCTTCGTGTGCGAGTCGACTCGTTCTTGGCTGTTTATTCTATTATATTCAAAACTATTAGGTACACCAAATTATTTAAGCTTTTAGACAACAGCGTTTATGTACTTGTTGCAAGTTGCAACATTGTAAAACTCTTCCAGGTGGGATGACGATCTGCGAAAGACTGTAAGCAGATGCTGGATGCGGCAAGCTGAAGACAGAGCTATGGCGCTCATTAGGGAGGCCTATGTCCAGCAATGGACTAATAGGTTGATGATGATGAAAACTCTTTAACTCTTCGTAAAAATCTTGTGAAATAGATGTGGCTTTTGTAATTCCTCGATATTATGCATAATATGTAACAAAAGCTACCATCCTCTTTGAAAACTATTAAAAATTCACGCCCGTATTCCACAAACAACGAAAGCCTTTAAAACCAAAATGAAAGAGTCAGTCTTTACAATTTGCATCCAGCGCTGCTGGCGGTTTGCTTCCTTTGACGACAGAATCCTCCTGCTATAAAAATTTAGAGCAAAGACCTTCGCAGAAAAACGTTATATAGTTTTTCATTTCATTTATTTCACATCATTTACTTATTCGCAAACAATATTTAGATTGTGTCGGAATTTTTCTTAAAATTATTATAGTTATAATTTACACATTGTTATAATTTATGAGACTTAAGATTCCATTTAAATAAATAAAAAAAAACATTAAAATAGTGAGATATTAAATAAATTTTATACAAAAAAAAAACATTTTTTTAGAATGTACAACATGAAATCAAAATTATTGTACAGCTAGCTGCGCCCCGCGGCTTCGCCCGCGTGGAAATTGATTGCACACACACTAGGGGAAGTTTTAAAAAAAAAAAATATTAGGTCCTTACATATGAAATTGGCGTTTTGTATGGGAGGAACAAAAAGTCGAATATTTTTTAATATAATATATTTAATTAATCAAAGTATGAACCATTATTTTCTATGCACTTTTGCCATCTTATAGGTAGTTCATTGATCCCTTTACTAAAAAAACCAGTCGGACGGGAAACAATAAAATCTTTGAAGGCGATTTGGACTGCCCCATCGGAGTTGAATTTTTTCCCTTGCAAGAAGTTATCCAAATTTCGAAAAAAATGGTAATCTGTTGGAGCAAGGTCCGGGGAGTACGGAGGATGTCTTAGACTTTCCAATTGAAGCTCTTCTAATTTAGTAGCCGTCTGTTGCGCAGTGTGTGGTCTAGCGTTGTCGTGAAGCAGCAGTGGCGTGGAGCGATTGACCAGCCTAGGTTGTTAAGCCGCTAGCTTTTCCATCATGGTTTGCAATTGCTGACAATAGACATCAGCCGTAATAGTCTGGCCAGATTTGAGGAAACTGTAATGAACAATACCGGCACTAGTCCACCAAACGCTTACAAGTAACTTTTTTGGGGTTAATTTTCGCTTGGGGCAGGATTTGGCTGGCTGGGCAGGATCCAACCATTGCGCTGAGCGCTTCCGATTATCGTAAAGAACCCATTTTTCATCACAGGTAATGATTCGGTTTAAAATACCTTCATTATTGTGCCGGTTTAGTAATGTAACGCAGCAGTCGACGCGCGTTTGCCGGTTTGCTTCAGCCAATTCGTGAGGTACCCACCTTTCAAGCTTTTTAATCTTCCCAATTTGCTTCAAGTGAATTAAAACAGTTTTATCACTAACATCGCAGCCTGCAGCTAACTCGGACGTGGTTTGCGATGGATCCGCTTCCACAATAGCCTTCAACTCTTCATTATCAACTTGAGTCTCAGGCCGTCCACGGGGCTTGTTCTGCAGGTCAAAATTTCCAGAACGAAAACGTTGGAACCAAAAACGAACTGTGTTTTCTTTTGCAACACGACCGCCATACACATCATTCACCCTTCGAGTTGTTTCCGCAGCACTAGTGCCACGGCGGAACTCGTACTCGTAAATAATGCGATATTTTAAGTTTTCCATTTTGTAAAATGAGTGACGCAAACAGAAAAAAACAGAAGAAAAAAAACAAATGAATGACGATCATCGAAGCACAAATACATGAGTCTATAGCTGTACAAATTTGAATTTGGAATTCCTTACCAAAGAGGAGAAATTTGTGATTAAAGTGGCCAGTACGAAAAACGCCAATTTCATATGTAAGGACCTAATACGTGTATCATTAATCATTATCTTAACATTAAATTCTGAGAAATTATCCTACTTATGTATAAAATATTTCATGATTAGGTGTGTAGCATACCTACATTCCAGAGTGCCAAAAAAGTTTTCGTTTTGTATTCCTAAAGGAGGATACTGACCGGCGGCGGCGCGGCGTTACGGGCCGTAATGTAACGCGGCACACAGCGAGCGCTCGTGCAGTCTTTATTTATTTATTTATTAATTCACAAATCAGATAACAATCGAATTATATATAAACTTATAGTACTTTTACAATTTTGATCTAGATTGAAATCAATCATTCAGTACGGGGACAAATTAAGATCAAAAATAGCCAACTACATATTTTTGATCTTAATTTGTCAAACTTTCTATAATTAAGTAACACTTCAACTGTAATAATAACAAATACTAAAAATAAAGTTGAAAATTTAAAGGGAACTCCGAACAAGTGAAAATTTGATGTTCTTTGAAAAAGTTACCTGATTTTTACGGTGCGGTGGTACTCTTCGTGTGCGAGTCGACTCGCACTTGGCGGTTTATTTATTAGTTATCAAGGTGCATCCAATCAGCTGCGAAAACACTCACATGTGTACATCTGGTATCGGAATTGACCAGCTGGGCATAGGCCTCCCCCAAATTCTCATAATAATGACATAGATACTGATTTTAGCGTAATAGGTACGGTCATTGTGGCTATCTCTGGGGACGGCCATTGTCCAGCGAAAGTCTTATTATTTATTTTATTTTTATTTCTTAAGGATAACAAACCACACTTACACATTTTTGCTGTTCCCTGAGCGAAGTTCAAAGGGCTTTGTTATATACTCGTATATGTATTAATGTTATTGACTAAGGAGTGAAATTAATTATTTTATGCTATTTTTTTAAATGGTTATTTGAGTTTTTATGGGATTTTATTATATAATTTATTGTATTTTGATTAATTAGGTTTCACGAATTTTATCATTTAATGTTATGAAATGGTATTCACTTTTATTAACACTGTAACATAATATAAATGTAGGTTTTTTTTATGATAATGGTATAACGAATTTTAATCCATACTTACTTATATTATAAATTGTAAAGTAACTCTGTCTGTCTATCTATATATCTGTCTGTTACCTTTTCACGGCTGAACGGATCTTAATGAAATTTGGCATGGAGATAGATGGTATCCCGGGGACACACAAAGGCTACTTTCGATCTCGGAAAAGAGCATGCGAAGCCGCGGGCATCAGCTAGTGTTAAATAACGTTAAGACTATTGCGTTGGGTACCTACGCCTGTAAGAATAGCAGTACATGTTTAAAGAATAAATACAAATTATTAACCATTAGGTAGATGTAAGAGGTTAGGATCTTAAATATTCAAATTTCTAAGGCCCGTATAATGAAAGCTTGCTCAGTCATAGATCTATGCCTGAGTGACGTTTACGCCATAGAAAAGCGTTACTCAATCAAACAGAGATCGATGACTGAGCAAGCTTTCATTCATTTCTAATGTTTAACCAGCCCCGTTATCCGACCTTATCTTTTGGTTGAGATGATGTAGCTAAAGAACTATTGTGTAATTAATACACAATAGTTCTTTAGCTACATCATTACATCATTACTACATAATTACTTACGTTTTTTCTCTTTTCAGGTATGTTCTTCAGGGGATTTTGGCCGCATATGTAGAATTCAACTTCATAGCAGTATTCGAATCCACCTAACCGTAAGTACAGTTAAGTGAATAAGGCTATGTGCTTAGTGAGGCTCGAAAAAAACGGGTTTTTACTATTTATCGTTGGTGTTCTTCCAACACACATAAGGTTCGTAGTTAACCCAAACGGGTTAACTACGAACCTTAATTGTAAACTGTGTGACATTTTCGACACAGTCGAAACAGTTTTAGAAAGTCACAATTTAAAAAATATTACCCTAGGAGTAGAAATTTAGAAATGTTTATTTCCAAACGGCAAATACATAGATCGTCACTAAAAACCAAATCACGTTGGAGCAACAAACGAACGATGTAACTACAAATTACAGTCTCCCACTGCTTAGTTTTGTATCCGCACCGGCTGGTCCAATTATGATGTAATTCGAGGATACAGCATGAACTGCATCCCACCAGTGCCGTGTCGTTGACCGACTTACCTGGGGGGATACTGTGAAACGTGCTGTCGTTTTGATATCGCTAAACCTGTGGCAATGTTCAGCAAAATTGCACAACACACAGATTTGTACATACAATATTACATTAATAGAATAGTACATTAAACTTTGATCCGGTCTCGTAACCACCTTTTAAGGTAGATGGTCGCGAGTTGGCGCGAGATTAAAATTTTTTCGTGGTTTACTTTATTTCTGCGTTGAAACATTTTCATTTCTAAATTGTAAAACATTTTCTATGAACCCGTGATAAATACAACTTCGATTCAATTGTATTTTGGGAGCATTTAGGAAAATGTTGATTTCCAGCCCAAAATTTTCTATTTTCCCAAATGCTCTAAAAATACCAGTGAAACGAAGTAATTTTTTTCATAGGTTAATAGAAAATGGTTTATGATTTGCGGCAAATTACTTTTCCGTTAGTTTTATTCCATATAGAAAGCAGAAAAAATGCAAAACTACAAAACAATTTGAATCTCGCGCCAACCCGTGACGATCACCCTCAAGTATAAAATACCTGTATTAGGTAGGAGGCAACGCCTTATCATAGATTACGTTATTAATATGCGAAGAGTAGCTCTGGTAGAAAAGAGGACTCGTCCTTCTGGTCTTCTTGGATGTATTCGTGACGGGACCACTATTTTCGCCCTCATTGGTTATTTTTAGGGTTCCGTACCCGAAGGGTCAAAACGGAACCCTATTATTAAGCCTCCCCTATATGTCAGTCCGTCTGTCACGTGGCTATATCTCATGAACCGTAAGAGGTAGACAATATAAATTTTTAGATAATGTGCATTTCTCTTGCCGCTATAACAACAAATAATAAAAATAAAATAAATATCAAAATTAAAGGGGCTCCCATACAACAAACGTGCTTTTTTTGGCTATTTTTGCTTATAATTTGTGAAGGCTGTATATCTTGAACTACAATAACTTTCACTAAACTCATATTAAACTTTCTATAATTAAGTCACACTTCAACTGTAATAATAACAAATACTATAAATAAAATAAAGTTGAAAATTTAAAGGGGTCGCCAAACAAGTGAAAATTTGATGTTCTTTAAAAAAAGTTGCCTGATTTTTACGGTACGGAACCCTTCGTGTGCGAGTCGACTCGCACTTGGCGGTTTATTTTTATTCGTAATCAAAATGCAGCCTATGAGCGGCGAAAATAGTATGTGTGATACACTCAAGAATATATCTGAGTATGTTACTAACTGGGTATCCCGATAGGCTTCGGGGTCTGACGACCTCTGTGGCGCAGTGTACTAAGGTCCACCCGCCTAAGACGAAGGTTGCTGGTTCTATTCCCATCGCGACAATAAATGTTTACACGATCTGCAAACATTGTTTCACAAAACTGATGATTTGTAAAATAAAATGTTACAGTATTAATCCATAATTATTTCTAAAACATTTGCGACGCCATTATTTTCTCTTGCTCTTCGAATAAATAGTTTTTTCAATTATAAGTTACTTACTTATGTGTTCATTTCTGTAATCATATTTAATTAATGTAATTGGTTGTGTATACCGTGTTAATTAAATTAAATTAAAAAAATAAATAAATTAGCTCCTAAGTACTTTTATATTTGTAACTTATCCATAAATGTTATTTATGTTGCTAAATAAATCATTTTGTATTTGTTTTAAATGTGCTATATCGATGATCTATAGACAATGCGCAGTCAAATAAATAAATCTCGCTTAGCATGGCGTAAGACAATGCTTATGTCTAAAACAATAGATAAAAATGCGGAGAACGCCTAGAATGTCTCCACTTAATGTCATGTAGGTATTCAAAACAGCAATTATTTAAACCTACGCTATTGGTTATCAATGTTATTATAAATCAGCGTAATAATATAAATAGAAAAACACTGGATATATCGTATTTTCTTTTCTTTATTCTTTTCGAAACGTTCATGTCGCGTGGGCTCGTAAATGAATAATGATGTTTGAGACCATACAATTTAAGGAAATAAACAATTTCGTGCACCATTATCACCGACGACAACCATGGCGAAGAACGAATCATGCAGTGTTCGTATCTAGGCATTCAAGTCTGTGAGTTAAATTTTTGTTATTATTTTCAACCGAGTTCAAAAATGGAGGAGTTTCTCATTTCGGCTGGTTACTCGATTTTTTCGCCAAATGAAAACAGCAAAACGTTTTTTGGTAACATTTGGCATCTGATTTTTATAATTCTTTCGCTTTTGTATTAAAAATTATCCCTCGTTGGTCCTATAAACGTTTTCAGAATATGTACTGTTTCTTTTTTATTTTACGGAACAAATCCGAATAATTGGGGGTTGTTTTTAGTTTTTGTAAAAAATATCAAATTATTTAGTTTCACAGTAGCCCCCCAACCACCCACTATCAATTTGAACCCTAATTCAATGGCCATAAGATATGTTTCCTACAACAAAATTCCAAGCGGTTATCGGGCGTTATCGTATAATAATGTTGTTTTAATAGGATTGTATTAGATAACACTTGCTTTTTACTTAACGAGAGATTAATGGGGTCAGAATACTTTACAAAAGGTTAAAGGAACTAAAGGAAGTGTCAAGGTTTTTAGGGTTCCGTAGGTATCTAAAGGGTGCCAACGGGACCTTATAATTACGCTGCGCCGCGCCGTCTGTCTGTCTGTATGTCCGTATGTCACAGCTTCACTGGCGTTCCTTTTGATTATTGTAACGAGTAAATACCTATAATAAATAATAATTTTATAATAATAAATAATAATTTTCCACAGAATATGTTATATTATGGCTACTATCACGACAAATAATAATAATTTAAATAAAAACCTGATAAAAACAGGGTACGCAATGTCCTTCATACGATTTTTTCTACGTCCACGTCAAAGTGCATTAAGATGCGTTCAGCCTTTTTGAAAATAACTCTGTCTGTTAGTCAATCTGTCTGTCTGTTACCTTTTAACGCCTAAACGGTTGAACAAATCTTAATGAAATTTGGCATGGAGATAGATAGTATCCCGGGGACGGACATAGGCTACTTTCTATCTCGGAAAAGAGCGAGCGAAGCCGCGGGTAGCAGCTAGTACAACATAAAAGTCAATACCTATCATCTGTATCACTACCAGCTTGATCCTGATAACATAAAATCTCGTATGACAGCTACATCCACCGCAGATTCATCTCAATAAAGTACATGTCGTTTGACGTAAACATTGTCATAGATAAGGTTACTTTTAAGTTAGATGTATGGGACACATGGTACAGGAGGGAAAAAGTTAGCTACAAAGATTTATTGATCTTAATAAACTATAGGCGTTTGAAGGAAACATTGTCATAGATGAGGTTAGGTTGAAGTAGCAGACAGATAGAACTAGACTTAAAAGTTTCCTACAAAGATGGATCTGCAATCTCATAATCATATCTTTATCTGATATCTTTATCTCATCGTTAGGTTAGGTTGAAGTATCTGAGAGGGTTGGTCTCTTTATCTTAATCTCACAGACAAGGAAACGTTCCTACGAAATTAGAATTGTTAAGAAAACGTAGCGAAAATGTTAAAGTTTTACTTAAAAACCTGCGTTCTGAGACTCATTTCAATACATTCTAAATAATAAATAAATACATTCTAAAAATAATTCTAAATAAATAAATTCAAAAAATTCATCTCCCTGACAAAACCTGTTCAGAAGGCCAGCTCTGTTTTTATATAAATTGTGAAAGCTTAACTCGAATAAAACCGAGTTCACGTCATTAAAACTGAAACTTGTTTAAACAATCCCGCTGTCATTGTGGGATATCCAACGTTTTAAACTGAATTAACTTGCCTCGTTTTAAAGTTTTAGCGTTCACATACGTCATATAAGTTACGCCAGACAGCCGTCAGGGGGCAACGCGGTATTGTGGTTTTCAACTAGCTTTACTTAAACTTGAATGTGCGATTTAACACTTATACGTCACGCGCGTAATCTAAAATTAGGTTTTTTTATTTCCTTGGTTCTACAAGCAATTCAACTCGTAGCATTAGCAGAAAGGTAGTTTTGCCACCATTGTAAGCCATTTGTTATGTATGAACTTTTGCTAAAATAAACTTCGAATTTATATTCGTTTTGGAGTGAACATTATGTTGATATTAATAATAAATCTTACATTTGACTTCAAAACGACAATTTATTATAAGTTTGCTTTAGCAAGGGTTCATAATAAATGGCATAAAATGGACACATCCTCAATGAGTTCCCTGTCGTGTAGGCATATTTTTCACCACCATCTGTCGCCTACTCACAAACACCACAGCAAAATCAAATAACAATCCATCCCTCTCGCTCTAGTTCCTTCAGTAGCTCGATCGACTCCCGCGCATGTCGACGTGTATTGTGGATCTATAGATGTTTTATATAGATCCATAGATCTTTTATGTAGATCTATCGATCTTCGAAGTGCAGTTTACTGTGTGACAATCGTGCTATTGTGCACATGTTACGGTGTTGGTGTGAAGTTTTTATTGATCGGTTCTTGACGGAATTACTGGTAATTTTGTATTGCGAAGCTGGTTATTGCTGTTTCTTTATATTTTTTTATTGGACTAACAAAAACATAACATGAAATATATTTATTTGCAGCAAAAACAATCATATTAGCATATTTTAGGCACCAATTATAAAACTGATAATACAAGTTATTGCTGAAGGCTTAAAGACTATAATTTTAAAAACATATTAAAAAAAATCCACAGCCGTTAAGAACTATAATTTACAAACATATTCACAAAATATGACCAATACAGTATTTAGGTACTTTTTGTAAAATTTAAAACAAATTGACTACCTATCACTATTAAATAAAATTAAAATAAGCGAAAAAAAATATCAATAAAAAAGTTATCTTGAATATAGTATGGTTTATTGTCAAAAGTATGAGCTATATCAAAAATATCATAGGAAAATCCCTATGCTTTAGTCACCAAAATCAAGATACTCATGTATATTCTCATGTATAAAGTTTCCTGTTAGAACTGTCGCTTTAAAGTAGTCAACTTCATTGATATTATGTAGTTCTAATTATTTAATAGTTGCGTTTGATATGTCTTCACATCATCATTATTTCAAGATATTTTTCGATCGAATATAAATTTTAAAAGCCATCAAAAAGTTCTTGATAATACAGAGTTACCCTCAAGGATCACACCCTCCATAGAGTATAAATTCACCTCGAGTTGGACGCTTGACGGCAGGGACGACTCCATGTAGACCAATAAGACCGCTTGGTCGTTTCAGGGTTGAAGTTGGTATCTAGTATCATCGGGCCTCTCGAGTTGGACGCTTGACGGCAGGGACGACTCCATGACGACCAATAAGACCGCTTGGTTGTTTCAGGGTTGAAGTTGGTATCTAGTACCATCGGGCCTCTCGAGTTGGACGCTTGACGGCAGGGACGACTCCATGACGACCAATAAGACCGCTTGGTTGTTTCAGGGTTGAAGTTGGTATCTAGTACCATCGGGCCTCTCGAGTTGGACGCTTGACGGCAGGGACGACTCCATGTAAACCAATAAGACCGCTTGGTCGTTTCAGGGTTGAAGTTGGTATCTAGTACCATCGGGCCTCTCGAGTTGGACGCTTGACGGCAGGGACGACTCCATGACGACCAATAAGACCGCTTGGTCGTTTCAGGGTTGAAGTTGGTATCTAGTACCATCGGGCCTCTCGAGTTGGACGCTTGACGGCAGGGACGACTCCATGACGACCAATAAGACCGCTTGGTCGTTTCAGGGTGGAAGTTGGTATCTAGTATCATCGGGCCTCTCGAGTTGGACGCTTGACGGCAGGGACGACTCCATGACGACCAATAAGACCGCTTGGTTGTTTCAGGGTTGAAGTTGGTATCTAGTACCATCGGGCCTCTCGAGTTGGACGCTTGACGGCAGGGACGACTCCATGTAGACCAATAAGACCGCTTGGTCGTTTCAGGGTTGAAGTTGGTATCTAGTACCATCGGGCCTCTCGAGTTGGACGCTTGACGGCAGGGACGACTCCATGACGACCAATAAGACCGCTTGGTCGTTTCAGGGTTGAAGTTGGTATCTAGTACCATCGGGCCTCTCGAGTTGGACGCTTGACGGCAGGGACGACTCCATGACGACCAATAAGACCGCTTGGTCGTTTCAGGGTTGAAGTTGGTATCTAGTACCATCGGGCTTCTCGAGTTGGACGCTTGACGGCAGGGACGACTCCATGACGACCAATAAGACTGCTTGGTCGTTTCAGGGTTGAAGTTGGTATCTAGTACCATCGGGCCTCTCGAGTTGGACGCTTGACGGCAGGGACGACTCCATGACGACCAATAAGACCGCTTGGTCGTTTCAGGGTTGAAGTTGGTATCTAGTACCATCGGGCCTCTCGAGTTGGACGCTTGACGGCAGGGACGACTCCATGACGACCAATAAGACCGCTTGGTCGTTTCAGGGTTGAAGTTGGTATCTAGTACCATCGGGCTTCTCGAGTTGGACGCTTGACGGCAGGGACGACTCCATGACGACCAATAAGACTGCTTGGTCGTTTCAGGGTTGAAGTTGGTATCTAGTACCATCGGGCCTCTCGAGTTGGACGCTTGACGGCAGGGACGACTCCATGACGACCAATAAGACCGCTTGGTCGTTTCAGGGTTGAAGTTGGTATCTAGTACCATCGGGCCTCTCGAGTTGGACGCTTGACGGCAGGGACGACTCCATGACGACCAATAAGACCGCTTGGTCGTTTCAGGGTTGAAGTTTGTATCTAGTACCATCGGGCTTCTCGAGTTGGACGCTTGACGGCAGGGACGACTCCATGACGACCAATAAGACTGCTTGGTCGTTTCAGGGTTGAAGTTGGTATCTAGTACCATCGGGCCTCTCGAGTTGGACGCTTGACGGCAGGGACGACTCCATGACGACCAATAAGATAGCTTGGTCGTTTCAGGGTCAAAATTGGTATCAAGTACCATCGGGCCTCTCGAGTTGGACGCTTGACGGCAGGGACGACTCCAAGTAGACCAATAAGACCGCTTGGTCGTTTCAGGGTTGAAGTTGGTATCTAGTACCATCGGGCCTCTCGAGTTGGACGCTTGACGGCAGGCACGACTCCATGACGACCAATAAGACCGCTTGGTCGTTTCAGGGTTGAAGTTGGTATCTAGTACCATCGGGCCTCTCGAGTTGGACGCTTGACGGCAGGGACGACTCAAAGTAGACCAATAAGACCGCTTGGTCGTTTCAGGGTTGAAGTTGGTATCTAGTACCATCGGGCCTCTCGAGTTGGACGCTTGACGGCAGGGACGACTCCAAGTAGACCAATAAGACCGCTTGGTCGTTTCAGGGTTGAAGTTGGTATCTAGTACCATCGGGCCTCTCGAGTTGGACGCTTGACGGCAGGGACGACTCCAAGTAGACCAATATGACCGCTTGGTCGTTTCAGGGTTGAAGTTGGTATCTAGCACCATCGGGCCTCTCGAGTTGGACGCTTGACGGCAGGGACGACTCCATGTAGACCAATAAGACCGCTTGGTCGTTTCAGGGTTGAAGTTGGTATCTAGTACCAAACTTCTGAGTAAACATCGTTTCTAGATAAGTAGGGTACACAAATATGGAAGTCTATTAGACAGATAAGAATAGAAACAATATTATTGTCTATTTACCCAACCTGCATAACTAAAGTATTTGTCTACCATAGATATAAGGAAAATCTGTAGATTCGTTCTCCCAGCGCATACTCAACAACTGGCCTGTGTTACAACTACACGCAAACACTCGCTCACAGTTAGGTAAATTACAATTTTGTGCAATAATTATAATGAACAAAAGAGGGGATTGCTGTAGTCTTTTAGTCAATAAATCACACTAAAGTACGTCGTAGCAAGCACGCGTAACACGAACGTCGCGGCGTCGGTCCGACTATGACTGAGGTGGGGGAGCCTAATTGGACCTAATTTGAGCCTTCGAGAAGCTAGTGCCTCATCTCCCCTTTTTTACTTTTATCGAAGTTGTCTGTGCTTTATTATGTTATGACGTCATAACGACGTACTAGGTATACATAAGACCCTTCAAGTAGGGAATCATTGTCATTACATCAGACTGAGATCCATCACTATTGAGCGCTGACTTAAGCATGAGCGCTGCATTAATCCAATACCACAGCTAACAGTCCACAAAAACGTGCATTCAAATATGTGTTTAAGCTCGTTATCTTTAGATACATTTTACAATGACAAAATGGGTTCCCACAAGCTTTAAACGAGTGGTCCACGAGCTGTTGTCATCTGATGCCGTCAATATAAAAATCATCTAAATCTTAAAGCTCATATTTGAATGCACGTATCTGTACTGTGCTGCAGCGGTGCTGTCCGACAAACTGTAAAGGCCTCCATTTGCCAGCTTTCCTCTGTTCTCTCGCATTGCCCATTTTTATTATTATTATCCTTGGTCATCCCACTGCTGGTCCAAAGGCCTATTCCCTCCTCCAGCCAGACAATGAGACCCTGAGCCGCCTCCGTCCAATCAGCCAGGAATTTGTTCAATTCCTCGCGCCATCTTCGTCTAGCTTTGTTCCCTTGCCACTCTTCGTCTATACACTAGCCAAAGTCGATGTAGAATGTTTGTAAACAAACCACGAAATAACTAAAAGTCACTTGGTGTCGAGTTTCAGATATAATTGTCAGCAATATTTATGGAAGAAACGATCTCAAATCGACAAGTAATGTAAATAGCGTATAAAAAGACGCGGCAACAGAGTGAGTTTTTGGTTAAGTATGGGCGGTTTGTTTACAAACATTCTACATCGAGTTTGGCTAGTGTATAGGTTTGTTTCGCCGCTTAAATTGATATTGGTCGCTTAATAACACTTGGACAAGTTTTTCACAATCGATTTATATTGTTCACCGTTTTTTTTTATAATTATAATGGAGGGTTAGGTAATGTTAGGTAACTTTAGTCTAAATGTTAATAAGCGACTGACGCTTTTGCGTCACAAGGTATAATAATAATAGTTATTTTTGTCAGTGATTCAATTCAATAATAATATTCAGGAAAACAATTTATTCCTCTATGATACTATAATAATATTTACATATTTATCTAACGTATTTTCTGAACTAGACAAGAAATGGGTTTCAGTAGGCACCGGGAGCTGATTAGCGGTCAGTCTTCTGTCAGGGCGAGAGTTGCTAAGTTGAAAACTAGATAGGTACTCAGAAATTCGCTAAAGATTCTAGACACGCGTAACATAACGGACTTCCATTGTTTTATTGTTAAAAGCCTGTCGACAACAGACGGATACTATTCTGTGGCGAACGCTTTAGGCTAAAAAGAATTTAATTTAGTGGTCCAAAATATACAACATACTGTAACACCTTATTGCACCTCACCGAGGGAGCCTACTATGGCATAAAGGATTATCTCTCAGATCATAAATTTTGGAACGACATTGCATGAGTCAGCAATACTTTGTTATATTATTTTTTTATTTTTCTCTCTTGATACTATGTACCTATACCTAATATTTTAATTTATTTGTAAGACTTTCTTAAGTGCAATGTAATGTGCCTATGGGAAATAAATGAATGAAATGAAAACGAAAATGTAGGTAACTTGCTCAAAATTATTACATACTTAATTATATCTAAAAGTACCAGTCAAGTGGATTAGAAGGCCCTAGGAATATTATAATAATGGTGTCGATTCGGTTGGTACAATACAAAACAACAACACCAGTCTTATATAAAAGCAGTCCATTGCTGGACCCCGTCTAATAAATGCTTCTGCCCTGATGTCCTAATAAACGCCTTATTGGCTGGGGTTATGCCATAATTTCCATGCTGGGCATGTTGGGGATCGCAAAGCATAGCTTTTTTCGCACTGTCGACGCTGCTGCCCGTTGCCAGCCAAAGGATGAATAAATAAATATTGCTGGACAATCCACACAGCATCATCTAACCCCAAGCTAAGCAGAGCTTGTGTTAGGGTATTAGATGACTATACATAATACAATACTTTACATAGATATATATATTTTTATTATGCATAGAAAATACCCAGAACACTGAACAAATATCTGCAGATCATGCATACATTTGTCCCGATGATGTATGTTGATTAATGTAACTAGACTTTATAGGCTGTGTTATACCGCAATCGGCCGGTCCAAAAATGTTATAATCTATCTAAAAGTGTCACACTATCATCTATTTAGATCGCAAAGAAACCAGTTAAGTACAACCTAAACCAAAAGTAGAAAAAGACGCTCCATAAAATAAATGCATAACTAACACATTAAAACAGCCATGTTGATTGATCTGGGCATGAGGATTCCTTAATGCCGCCCGCATTTTTATACGATGCCATGATGGTAAACTTGGTAACACGATCACCGACATATTTGTGCGCATATAAGGGTAGCTTGCTTAAACATTCCTTGTTAATTTAATGTAAAGGTCATGTATTAATAGCAATTTATGACGCATCGTTTCGGTTTATTTTAGATTTTATTTTATGTAATCTCCCATTGTTTCATGTGTTCTAAAATAATTCTTTATTTACGATCACAACTCCATATAGCGAATATAAAAAAACATAATACATAACTTATTTGGTAATGCTGTATGCACCGCAAGCCACCGAATTTTGCGCTTTCATAAGTCTTCCTTAACACTTGGGCAGCATGTTTCTGTTAGCAAAAAACTCGAGTTGAAGTCTGACCCCATATGGTTAACCAGTACTTTTTGCTAACACAAAAACAGTCCCACAGTTTTGCGGCTCCATATCGTAGATTCAAATATCGGGACTAACATAGTAGGGTTGGTAGGGTTGGACTTTCGTATGTAGGTAAGTTGTTCAGTGATGTTGAAAGGTGTCGACGTAAAAGTTGCCCGAAGTTTCTCAATCAGCAACTTAAACGGTTTTGGAGGTTACATTTTAAATGTTGCAAAAACGTATTTCTTGCATGTGTTGTGTTGCACCATCTGGCATATTAATCTTTGACATATCTTTTGTTAGGTGTAGGTAGTTATAATTTATGCAAAATATTTCTTGGGTGGTTAAGTTGAAAGCGCCCCTATGTTCTAAAAAAAACTTCTCTTTTGAGCTTTATTTTTAGTCGTTCAGCTAAGACTAAACATAATCCCAAGGAAATTAACACAGTGAAGTCGATAAATTGTATGACTCATTATTTATCGAAGCACAGTGAATAGAAAATACGTTAAATTAAGAAATGGTTCTAAACCTTACTAACAGCCAGTTTCGTGGACGTTAAATAGTTGATATGACAACCACCCTAGAAGGCCTTATTCTAGAAAGAACCCCAAAATGCCGATTGAAACGAGATGTTATCATTGAGCAATGGTTTGACTAATAAATATTCAACTAATCTGATCGAAATCAACCCAATATGCCCTTGAAAAGAAATTTGACCATTGATTATATTCCACGTATTAATACTGTCAACGAAATAGTTTGACTGACAACCAAATACTAAATAAAAATAAATTGTCATGCTTTACCGATGTTGGGTGACAATCGATTTTTTTTCATGAAGAAGTTGTAATTAATTTTGTTAGTATTGCTCAACATTTTGTATTATTTTACAGACGTACTCAGACGTCTAAATGATATTATTTTTAGAATCAGAATATATTTAACAATAGTAAAATAGTATTATTTTTGTGGTTACATTTACCTTTTTTTTGTTGTTGTTTACTTCTACCCCCCGCCATTACACGCGTATTGCCGGGATAGAAAGTATAACACAGACTGATTTACTGCGGTAAACTTTTTTTTTATACTATTTTCGACAGACAGATTCGCATCTCTATTGTTGAAAGGAACTGTGTTTATGAAATATTTAATTCTTTCATTCAGTCTTCATTCTCTCATCTGCCAACAATAAGGTACTTCATAAGTGTGCATGTGTCACAACAACACAAAGGTAATAAATGCGTGGAATGCGTATAGTTAGGTAATTTAAATACATTCGAGGATCAGGCTGCAAAACTAGCAAAAGGGTTTCGAGATATTATTATCTCTTTTTTAATAGTAAATTCTGTTATCATATTTGAACAATTTGTACAACGAAATCGGTCGGTCGCCGGTAGTAATGAGGGCATAGATAATGGCATAATATTTCGCATAGATAACTTATCATCAGTGGGTGTAACTATAGTCTATTCACCCGACCAAATGAAATAACGTGAACAAACCATAAAAAAGGTTCGTTATAAAACAAACTTTCAAGTCACCTTTGACGAACAAAACCTAGACTGGACCGAAGTACTCTATAGAATGTTCTATATTGACACCGTCTCTATGCAATGATTACACTAAAAAGAACCTAAAAATACAAGGATAATCAAACTTTCGTTGCATTTGACGACCGATGTGGCGCGGCGGGCGAAGGTCCCCCTGCGACGCAGAAGGTTGCGGGTTCGATTCCCGCCTTGGGACAAATGTTTGTACGATCTGCAAATATTTGTTCTGGGTGTTCTGGGTATTTTCTATAATATAATAAAAATATCCATCTATGTTATGTATTGTATTAAGTTTATCAGTACCCATAACACAAGCTCTGCTTACTTTGGGGCTAGATGATGCTGTGTGGATTGTCCAGCATTATTTATTTATTATTTATAACTCTAGTAAATAATACAGTAAAAGCTCCTTATTCGCGGGGTATACGTTCCATAAATATGCCGAGAATACAGAAACCGTGGATACGGAACCGTATTTTGTATAGGAATGTAGGTAACGTATCCCACGTTCCAAGATCTCAAAATAAAAGAAAAAATATATACTAAAAATCAATTTAATCACATAACGTAACTCGTTTTTTTAACAATACCTACTAATTATTATCTGGCTTAGAAAAAGGTTTAAAAAACTTAGTAATTTTCTCTTCGCGAAATATTTATCCGCGAATACTGGAAAGGAGTTGCAATTTATTTACCCGCGAACAGCGAAATCGCGAATAAGAGCTTTTACTGTAATGAACAGTAAAAGTAGCCAATTTACATGCGTGTGGCATGCTTTTAATTTTTTTCTTTCTCGTAGCTGTATGTACAAAATAATCCAGGAACATAAACGCACAGGCGGCCTGGCGGCGCCACCACCCTCACAACACCACAGCTTTCCATTTATAAGCAATTGAACTCATCCGGAGTTCAATTTGAGTGCAATAAGATGAAAAATGGATTTAATTTAAAAAAAAAGTTGCCAACAATTGACAAAGTTTTAATAAAAAGATACAGGCAAATCCAAAAATTCATACTACATATATTGCGAAAAAAAGTTTGATAACCATTGATTCTTTGTTTACGTTATTTCTTTTGCTCGGTTGAATAGACTATAGTGAGTCTAGTGACGTAGTCATTTAACTATGATTATTGTTAGACTAATAAAGTAGAACACATGCTTAATAATAAACCGCCAAGTGCGAGTCGACTCGCACACAAAGGGTTCCGTACGTACCGTAAAAATCAGGCAACTTTTTCAAAGAACAAATTTGGATTTGGAAATTTGGAATTTAAATTTGGTTTTGGAGAGAATTTTCACTTGTTCGGAGACCCCTTTAAATTTTCTTTATTTTTAGTATTTGTTGTTATTACAGTTGAAGTGTTACTTATTTCTAGAAATTTTCTTGTGCCTACCTTCAAGAGATATAGCCTTGACAAATTAAGAGCAAAAAGGCAAAACATCTGGTATGGGAGCCCCCTTAAATTTTGATATTAATTTTATTTTTATTATTTGTTGTTCTAGCACCAAGAAAAATACACATTCTCTGAAAATTTCAACTGTCCTCTTAAGGTTCAAGAGATAGAGCCCTGTGACAGACAGACGGACGGACGGACAGCGGAGGCTTAGTTAGCTAGGGCTCCGTTTTCACCCTTCGGGTACGGAACCCTAAAAAAGAAACCCCCTAGCTTGTCAGTGCAAAAATTTTACTTTATGTAGGTACTATGCTGCCCCCAGCTTCGCACGCTCTTTTGCGAAATAGAAAGTAGCCTATGGCCGTCCCCGGGATACCATCTATCTCCATGCCATATTTCATTAAGATCCGTTCAGCCGTTTAGGCGTGAAAAGGTAACAGACAGATAGATAGTTACTTTCGAATTTATAATTCTAGTATTTAGGTGTGGGTATACACGCATAGAATGCTTCAATTTCATCAACCTAGATATAAACCAAATTGATAATTTGGAATCTAGACCGGCTTAATGAATTAACCGTTTCGCGAATACTATTAAATAATTAAATTAAGTTGTTAAAAAATCACTAGAGCATGGGACACGCAAGAGTTTACGCACTAGTATTTTAATAGAGCTTTTTTATAGGTTTCCGTGGCGGTTCTGTGGGATGGTTGCTTGTTCCGCAAATTAGAATTAAAATAACTTCTATAGGCCAAAACATTAAGCCTATGTCGCCCTGCTCCACTCTGATTATACTGAACAAACCCATTGATGGATTCTTGTATTCCGTACGTATAATACAATAAAATAATCTAAAATTTCTTACTTTTGGTAAAATAAAGATAAAGGTATATGAACACGAACACCAGCCAGCATCTTGGGGACGACGCTTCCGACTATGGATTATTTGCAACAGTCTGCAGTTAGCTCATTTGTTTCAATTGCAAATACTAGTTCTAATTTGTTTCTATTATTTGAATGTAATTTTCTTTGTTAATAAAGAACACCAAATATTGTAAAACCAAACTTGGAAGCTGTCGGGGGATTAACTTTGGATGAACGTCACTGTGCCTATACTAGACGACATCGTTTTTCGAACCACCATTCGTGCCAAGTGTGGTTATAGTCTCAGACTCTGCAACACACATATCCCGGGCGAATTAGCATGGCACCTGGCTCGGAACTCGATACTTCCCCCGCCGCCCAGCGCGGCGCCCCGTCGTCGCCGTGCGAGGGCTGTAGCGATAGCATCACAATTACCCTCGCACGTTTAAAATTTTCGAGTTATTCTCTTACTGTTAATTGTTATAATTGGATTTTCGTTAAGTATTTCTTCGAACAATTCGCCTGGATCGCTTGCAATACCTACGTATCGCTTCTAGCCATAGGGCAAGACAATGGCAATGGGCCTTAGCCGCCCATTGCCAAGTATACCTCATTGACGCCATCCTCTATTTTTCTCACCATCGTTTTGGTTGCCTGGAAGAAATCGCTTTAAGCGATAAGGCAGCCAGTTCCATTGTTTTTCCCTACATTATGTGTAATGAGTACTATCCTGTTTTATAAGGTGATGAATAAAGCGTTATCTATGTATCTTTTGACAATTGCAACAGATAAAGATGGTCGCTGATATTTTGAGTAAAATATGTGGATAAAAATAAAGATTAGTGTAAATATATGTTTTTTCGATTTAGTTTTGAATTAAGTCTATCCAGCCCGTAGCTACAACAAATATCGACTACATCAATCCCTAACCATTTATATTTCAGACTAGCTGTCCCGACAGACGTTGTCCTGTCTTAACTATGAATATTGAAAACGAATTAGTATTATGGTCGTTAAGTTATCTTAAATTTTCTTATTTTTGGTTGCCTGGAAGAAATCGCTTTAAGCGATAAGGCCGCCAATTCTGTTACCTTCTGTACCATACTGTTTTGTATATACCTCTAAGTTTCTGTGAATAAAGTATTATCATCTATCTATTTTCCGCGCAACTTTCTTAATTTTTTCTTTTATAAATAAAAACCTTCTCCTGACAATAACAAACATAACAAAAAAAGAATTAGCGAAATTGGTCCAGCCGTTCACGCGTGATGCCGTGACCAAGGGAAATAGGGATTCATACTAATATTATAAATTCGAAAGTAACTCTTGTCTGTCTGTTTGTTACCTATTCACGCCTAAACGGCTGAACGGATCTCAGTGATATTTGGTAGGGAGGTAGATGGTATCCCGGGGACGGACATAGGCTACTTTTTACTCCGGATAAAAGCGTGCGAAGCCGCGGGCAGCAGCTAGTTTTTATTTAAAGATAAATAATTGTCAATTATTTGACACATGTTAGTTGTTCTCATCTAAGGCGACAATGTTCTAACTAAAATGAGCACTCCATAGAGATCTTACCTCTGTGTGAAGTATAATCCATTTCTTTCGCACCTATTGATAGTTTGGCGATACGTAGGTATCGCAAGCAGGTATGTGTGTCGGTCTGTAACGCTAGTGAGAAGCCCTCCCACAGTACACATACACGTGAACTGATTAACCGACCCTAATGACCTTGAAATTGTTTTTATTGTGGCCTTTTGGTGTAGGTCTAGTGTTGACATGATTTATTATACGAAACTGAAGCGGAGCGGATTCATTCGCAAGAGTAAACTGCATACTTGTATTTCAACCAACAAATAGTCGAGCGGTAAGGACTGAGCGAGCAGAAAGCGTTGAAATTAACTCCGCCCAGTCATCTCTGTTCCCGCTCATTACCCTTTCGCGGTGGAAATCCGGCTTGACATTTGTACGTGTGCGTTTATCGTACGATCTATCAATTGTGGTAGTCTACGGTTGTTGGTGGTAACATTATACCTCTATGGATAGAGGCAGGGAGCACAAGGATTGTCTGTGGGCAGTGGCACTTTACGGAAAATGGACAAAGCTGGAAAAGACGCAATAAACCGATTATTACAAGAACGTCTTTTATTTGAAAAACTACATCAATGAAGTCAGAAGTTCTTTGGCAGGCCTATTTTAATTTTATTTATTCAGGACAAGCTAAATAAATTCAGGAAAAGCTAACAGTTACAAAATGTATAGTTATATAACTGGATTAGAATATGATAGTTGATAATCTACTATATAAAAATAAGTCGGCTTTTCCTTCCTGACGCTATAACTCCAGAACGCACGAACCGATTTCCACGGTTTTGCATTCGTTGGAAAGGTCTCGGGCTCGGTGAGGAGCTATTTCTATTTCTATTTCTTTATATTAAAGAAAATTCGGGAAAAATTTAAAAAGAAAAGCGGGAAAATCTTTTAGATAAAACGAATCCATCTGGTGGCGAAACGGAGTTCGCCGGGTTTGCTAGTCTTAGATAATAATGCAGCCGACGACGCGACGATGCAATTCACAGATTACTGTATGATCTAGTTACTAAAAGTTCCACTGAAGTAAACAAACAGAACAAACGTTGAATATTTAAATGTTGAAATGTAAAAGTTCAAAAATAAATTACTTAGTTGGAAAACAAATAAAAATAAAAGTACAAAGAATTAAAGCAAATTTAAACTTGAATTGTAGCAATTCATTTTAGACCTTGCAGGACTCTTGGACACGTCACAAAATTCAAATTACATAAGTAAAACTAGGGAATAAAGTGATCACTTTGATTTTTGTTCACATCAATATTTTTAAGGTAAAGTAAAGAAGCGAATAAGAAACCTTTACCTTGTTAGGTTGTTTGTTTTCGAGTTGGAGCAAAACTTGTCCCAAGCTTTTTTATCCTCTAGATAATCTGATATTTTGTAGTAAGCCTTTTTACAAAGGATATGTTTGACAATTTGTTTGAATTTATTTATTGATAAAAGAAAAAGATACATAAAATTTATGAAAATAGTAATTAATTTTTTATGAAAGCATTTATATATTGACATGGTACCTACTGTCATTATGTTTATCTCTTTGAATTTTTCACGTAGAGTTTCTCTGGGACCCATATTATAGATTGCACGAACAGCCCTCTTCTGCAGCACAAATATAAATATAGTTTGTGTATGATAAGCTTTTTAAATTGACTCTCACTGCACAAAAACATATTAATGTCTAGGAAATATTTGTTATATGACTCTATTATTCTTCTAATTGGTGTACGCAATCCTGAGTTAATGCGGCACGTATTGAGTGCAAATAAGCGACCGGCACGCACTTTTCTTATATGTAATGTTCTGGGGGCAGCGTAACCGCCTATACGCGAGAGGTTGACCCAGAATAACTATCATCATATCATATTAATCATACTAATAATTATAAATGCTAAAGTTCGTGTGAATGTTTGTTACCACGTACATATCTCCGTAACTACTTAACCTATTTAGATGAAATTAGGTAGGTATGTAGATAGTTTAAGTTCTAGAATGACACAGAGGCTAATATGATCTAACAAAAAAAATTAATTTTCAAAAATTAACCTCTGCGGGGTTTAAAAAGGGTGGTAAAGTTTCTATGGAAAATTATTCCTTGGTTCGATTCACTCAAAACTCGGTATAAATAAACTATACCTAAAGTAAATAATCGTATGTTTTATTTTTACAAAACTACTCCTAGGGGGTGTGCTATTAAATTCCACGCGGGAGAAGCCGCGGGGCGCAGCTAGTTAGCTTATAATGTGTAAAAGGCGTCTCAGAATATGATTTTGTATTTTTGACGAATAAACCGGGGTTTTCTATGCCATTGACTGTGAGCACGCTTATGAGCTTATCCCTGACTTCCTGGAAAAAATATTGAAACAAGTCTCAAAAAAATTAAGGTCTAATTAAGGTCTAAAATAAAAGTCTAATTTGTAGGTCAATCAAATTTATTGATAAAAAATTTCCTATACCGAAGGACGCACTCAAATAAATTGTCCATCAAGTTAATATGCATCAATTGATAGCTAACGCACTATCAATTTCATATAGCAAATGGTATGCTTTGCCAATTGGCCTTCAATGTCGTTTACGGCCCATCCGGAGCACTTATGGTCGGTCCACACGTTGGACAATCATCACACCACCCTGCCACATCGGGCCGAAACCATACTCCCAAAATATCGCTGTCCTAGTGCGAGACATAAGGTCATCCATCACTCATTGGAGCCTCCCGGCACCCGACCCGCACCGCCTCGCTTCGTGCGGTTAGTATTCTTTATGCGGTAGAACTCTATGGGTATGCGCTCACTACATCAACTCCGGATCGCCCCGATCGCAAGCTGTCAACGCGTTGCCGGCGGGTTGACCACCTGCCATCCACGCGCGGGGGGCGCGTGGATAGCTCACCGCTCGCATACTTTCCTTGCGTTGACAGCGCGCCACCCAAGCACGCGAGGTTCGCTGGTTGACCGCGCGTCGACCACCCGCCGACGCCGCGGCGGCGTCCGCACTCGGTGAGGCGGTTCGGGTCGGGTGCCCGATGGCTCCAATGAGTGATGACCTTTAAGTTGCTTTGCTACTAGGGTAGCATAGGCTGGGCGGTCGCGGCGTAAGCATCGCCTCTCCAACTCAACCAGTGGATGTCGTAACAGTCGACTAAAGGTTGTCGCAGATCAGAGCCGCAACGCTTCAGCACAGCACAAAAATGTGCATTCAGATATGGGCATTAATTCGTAACATTTAGATGTATTTTATATTAACGGTATTAGATGACGACAGCTCGCGAACCACTCGTTTGAAGCTTGTGGGGAGCAATGTTGTCACTGTAAGTAAAATGTATCTAAAGTTTAAGCTTATATTTGAATGCACATTTTTGTGCTGTGCGCTAGCGGTGTTGGAATAATGTGCGCAGAGCTCTAGAAAGCCTACGGGAAGGACAGCAGCTTCTTTCTTGTGTATTTTCAACACCTCTACTGCGATCAACAATCCGCCTGCCAAGCGTGGTGATTAAGCGCGACCGCCATCTACATACCAAACCAATCTAAATATTCAAATAGCTTTTCCATTCATTCAAAATGTCGTTAAATCCCAATCAAACAAACCTTCGTTTTGGCTGCCTGGAAAAAATCGCTTTAAGCGATAAGGCCGCCAGTTCCATTGCTATTCCCTATAATATGTTTAATTAAGTAGGTATTATCTGTTTTAAAATGTAATGCATAAAGTATTACCTATCTACAAATATGGTGATTGAACAAATCATTTCGTCTCATCTTTGTAAATATATCTCAATTATAAATAAATCAAAGATTTTTTTAATATGAACGTGCCGTTATTTCCATACCACCAAATAAGTACAGAACCTGTAAATTACAGAAACAAATAAAATCGACGGCACTCCACCCACGCTTCGATTTATTTGCTGATGTGGGTAGCCCGATAATCGAATTTGAATTTGGAAGGTGAATGTGTCAGTTGTGCGTTGGCGGTGAAGATGGCTAGACGTTTTTATGAGAGCGCTTATGGTTTTATTTGATTAGGTATTCCAAATGAAGAGTTCATTTCGAAATACATTCTCTGAATCGGACTATGATTGCTTCACTTTAGAATCTGAGATGGTTCGACTGAGTAGGCGGATGGTAGACTGGTATCACATTCTTTTAATATGAAAGTCACGGCTTCCGTCATGTAGCGGTTCTTTTGACTCGCGGCGTTTTCAATTGTAAGTTTGCTCAGTTTTGGCCATTTATTGTATGACAATAGACAGTCAATAGCATATACATATACCTTCGACAATTTACGCTTTTATTAATCATAAAAGCATATTACACGATTGAAGAATATTTAAACGAATAATAAGAAATATGCTAACGATACCTAACCTGTTAAAAATTACGTCCTCTTCTCTCCATACATATTGTGTGCCCAGCAGTAATAATTAATTATGTAGATTATAATCCCCTCTGTACACCAATAAATGATTGAGTATTGAGTGGCAACTTTCTGCGACATCCTCTAAAATCTTAACAACCTAACTAGGTAAAGGTTTATTGTTCACTTCTTGTTTCTTTGCTTTACCTTAAAAAGATTGAAGTAGACAAAAATCAAAGAGATCACTTTATATCCTAGTTTTTTAGATAGGTCCCATAATTTATTGATTTGGATTTCTGACATGTCCAAGAGTACTGTAGGTCCTACTCCTAAGGTCTAAACGAAATTAACGACTGTAATTCTGTAAGATTTAATAGGTTTCGTTTACTCTTATTTTGATTCCAAATTAACATTTTCTGTCTTATTATCAGTTAGGTTTCTACTAGAGTTACCTTACAGGTTCAGACATTAAAAGTCAAGCACAAACTATCCGCTCGATGCAGCCGTCTAGACGTTGTAGGTGTACTGAGCTAGACTTTCAATTCACACTAGCTACAGTCGGCGGTTCTGTTCGTGTTGGTTATATTTTGCATTTCCGGTGGACAGCAAAAGTGGTAGCCCATTTTGTGACAATTTTGAAAGACTGAAATGGCGCGGCGGGTTATATTTTCTTTGAAATTAAGTCTCGAAAAACTGCTCTCGTTGCCCACCGAAAATGTACAGAGCACCCATAGAGTTCATCTGAGAATAGTTTTGAGATCTGTTGATTAATGCTATTTCCATGAGTTGTGTTGTGATCATCAAACTAAGAGCAATATCAATATCTCAATGGAAAATGACCATCTATAACAGCATATGTTCATCTTATGTAACACTAGCTTCTGCCTGCGGCTTTGCACGCGCTTTTGGAATAAAAAGCAGCCTATATGTTATTCGAAGTCCAGATCTTTATGTGTGCAAATTTTCAGCCAGATCCATTTAGTAGTTTTGACTTTGTCTACGGCCAAACATTTTCACAACTATATAACGAATTTATAATATTTGTAGGATTTAACTGTTTTAGTAATCGAACCCGCTCACGAATGCTGGCTACTCGCCCACTCTGCCACCGAAACTGTCAGTCTGAAGTATAGTTTTTAACCGCAACGTAATCACAATACCCTTTTCAAAGCTTCTAGATTACCAACTACATTTTCCCGGAAATTTCAGCTTAATCACAAGAAACTCAACTCTGTTTCAAAGGAAATAAGGGTTTTGTCTGCCGTAGTATTGGATGTGGTATTGCAGCATCTGTAGCGGAACAGAAGTGACTTAAGTCTGGTGATTTCAAGCGAAACTAGTTTGGTACATTGTACATTGTGAGAGGAAGCTTTGGGGAAATCAGGGATATAGTAGGGTTAAAATGTAACATGACAAATTGATTTTAAAAGTCATACTCATTCACAGCTCCACCCTCACTAATTCACTCTCGCGCTTCTTTAAGTCCCTTAAAGGAGTAGCTCACCTTTCGAGCCAATGATATTTTTTTAATAATTTACCGTATGAAATCTCACACTCGTCCGCGCCGATCAGACAAAATGGTAAAATTTTTGTTGTTATTGTAGATGTTAAAGCGTTTGAACACGACACGATCTCACTCAATAAAGTGAGGATGTGGCCTAAGATGGAGCACGCTTTCCCAGAAGGAACTTATTCACTCTGGGTTTGACTCCGAGATTGTACTCCACCTGGAAAACAGACGTGAAGTTATTTCCACTCATTCATTCCTCATTCATTTCCTTCGGCTGATTCTTCAGTTTGGACCTTTATTTCGTACAACCTCACAACATGTCGCTCTCACAACCTAGACTAGGCTAGAAGTACAAAGAAAATCAACTGTATCTTAACCATCCTAAGCTAAAACCAAACCAAACATTTGTCTGATGACGTGACTTTATTAGGACACTTTTGGTACCTGAATCTGAAAGGCACTGACTTTAATAATATCTAGAAACTACTGGTTGAAAACTAAAACAAGTCTTGTGCATCAAAGTCCTTCTCCCAGATTAGTTTCAAGCTAGATATAATTGCTTCCACTTATGCCTTACACCGTTAGTCGACACAATGGATGTTTTTCCCATAGTTTCGTTGGTCACGCTGGATTCTTGAGACTGGCATGTTGGATAAAGCAAATTACTATATCATTGTTTATTAGTCTCAATCTAGCGCCATTCGCGCCAACAATATTGTAGACGCGATTGGCACTATTGTTGTTGGTTGGTGGTTGTTTACGACGATATGTAAATATGAAGATAATATATTTGCAAAAACAAGTGTAATCAAAGATGGTAAGTAATTTATGTACATACTTAGTAGCAAAATATTTGACCAATTTCTATCGGTATGCAAAAAATATGTCGAGAGTATATGAGATGCAGATCTAAATTTTAAAACTAATTTTAGGTTAAAATAGGTAAAAATTCATTCAGATTTAATATATTATCATATCACAGACAATAATATTATTATATTGTGTCGGGATTTTTGTATAAGGTTGAGGAAACCCAGGCTCTTTCTTTGGCTTTGGAAAACACATATATGAACTTACTCTTGCGTTACATTAAATGTAGCATAGAGATTCGGATTTATCTAGCATGCTGCTAAGATAAGTTCGTCTATGTGTCGAATCTAGAACATAAGGTTCCTTGTCTACCGCCACATTGAAACTATTTTTCTAGCTCTTTATTTTAACCATTAATTGACAAAACAATGGGTATCAAAAACATCTTATAACCGACATAAATATCTTTTAAATAAATAAATATCTTTTACTTTACTTTACATATAAAATGACTAAAAACATGTAGTGTCCCAATGCAGATAAATTTTCGGTATTCTGTTTAGTATTTATTATCAGGGACCACGTTAGTGGCCTTGCCTAGTCGATGGCCGCCACCGAGAATCCTTTTCTCGAACCATTTCGAGGCACGTTTCAGCTGTATAATATATATTCTCTGATTTTGTAAATAGGGGGCCATTTGCTCTGCATATCACGCAAATAATACCAGTTATCAAACGTAACACAGGATTCAGTTGTGCCACAAGTAGATTCCCTATTATATAAGTGTATTAGTACATAAGTTAACTATGTTATTTTTTTTTATGTATTTTTTTGTCTTTTTTGTACTGTGGTGTGAGCAGAAAGAAAATGATTGTCTATGTCTACCTCGTGTGTTCATAAGTCTTGAGACACAGTAAAACTAAAATATTTTTGGAGCTAAGTTGAGTATTCATTTATTGGATATTAAAATTAAAACTACTGACATCTAGATCTGTATTTAAAAATAAATCATTCAAAATGGCCGCCTTTGCATTCAATGCAGGCCTTCTAACGCGTGCGCCATTCATCTATGGCGGCACGAATCTTTTCAATGGGAATCCGTTTCGATTATTTAATAAGGGCTCGCTTGAGAGAATCCAGGTTTGGGTGAGACTTTCTGCATGCCCTCAGCTCCAATTCCGTCCATAAAGAATAATCCAAAGGATTCAAGTCAGGGCTTGACGAGGGCCAATCTTCGCTCCGAATGAAACCTGGCAAATTGGCCTCCAGCCAACGTTGGGTAATCTTAGCTTTATGGGAGGGAGCAGAGTCCTGTTGGAAAACCCAGTATTTTCCAACGAATAGCGTATCATTTAATGGTTTAACCACCGCTTCCAATATGTCGGTTTGGTAATTTTGTGCCTTCACCTTGACGCCTTGCTGGCAAAAATGAAGCGAAGTGACCCCCTCGTAGGAAACACCCCACCAAACCATCACACTTGCTGGATGATGAGTGCGCTGGACATTGCGTACAGATGGCTGGACGTCCTTTGAACTTCTGGCGTAAACCTTATTGTTCTGCCGGTTAAACTTTTCTTCCACCGTGAAGATCTTTTCATCGGTAAACAGGATATTTTTTGGATCGTGTCTCCTCAATAGGTTCCGACATCGTTCCAGTCGCAATTTACGAAGACGCTCGTTTAAATAATGCACTTTCCTTCGACTGTAGGCCTTTAGTTTAAGATCATATTTAAGTATCCTGTTCACCGATATTCGCGAAATGTTGGTCTGCAGAGCTAATTTCTTTTAAGTCGGGCAAGAGTTGCGACGAATTCGCTCTCTGATTACTTTGATGTTGGCGGGCGTCCTTACAGACCGCGGGCGGCCACATCTTCCACGGTCTTCTAAAGAGCCGGTCTCTTGTACCTCTTTATGGTATAATACACGAAGTTCCGACTACATCCCAAACTTTGGATTTCACTAAAAACTTGCATTGGTTTTTTTCCTGCTTGAAACAGTGAAATTACAGTCGCACGCAAATCTTTTGTTGGCCCAATTTTCACGGAGAATGAAACAAATATTCAAATGTATATTTTTTCTGATTCAAAACATTCGAAATTTAAAATTTTAAATGTTTAAAAAAGGTTGCATGAATTACTTTCTTTTTAAATTAATTAAATAAGTTCGTCTCAAAACTTATGAACACACGAGGTATTATATTCTACTGTAACTACACGATCGTCATTCTGTAACTTTAGACACGCTGGATTCCAGAACTGCTATCCAACCTGTGGCAAACGACAAGGTATCGCGTCTAGGTATCAAGGACACTATTCAATCAACATTCCGGTGAAATAGGCTCTGTCAACGACAAACTTCTATTATACTACCTAGGGTTACCAGACGTCTGAATTTTTTCCTGGCATGTCAGGATCTTCAGGCATTTGTCAGGATTCCGGGGTTTTTTTTAAAAACGTGTATGTTTTTAGTGAAATACCTAAGAAGTAAGTATCACACACTTAACATAAAAAAAAACAACTTTAAATCATAGCATTAACATAAATAGCAGTTTGCAACTCACTTGCTAGAACCCAAAGCCGCGAGCAAAAGATTGTCTATTTAGTAAACGGAAATATACACTATTTTCAAGGTTGTCTGGGAGAGATCTCTCTTGAGCGATAAGACCGCCAATTGTCGCTTATTCTTAATTATTCTTTTGTAAATTATTTCTAAGTCAAGTGTGCAATAAAGTATTATCTATCTATTATCTATTTTTTGCTCAGGGCAATAATGTCGGATATTTTGATAGAAATCAGGCTTTTTATCAGGTTTTTTCAGTAAGACATCTGGTTACCCTAATTGTACCACGGTTGAGGTGAAATAGGCTGTAGACGACAAACTTCTATTAATACTGACTCTGAAGCGACTTAGTGACATGACCTTGGAAAATTTGGATAGATTGAGTTTTAAGGGATAGAGTCAAGTGAATGTATAAAGGTCCGTAAATTCAACAAATTCCTGAGCTGTTAAATATATCTTGAACGCCTCAAAGAAGATTCAATTTTATTTCAACTTGTATGGTCTTTACAAAATTGCATTTTGTTTGATCTTAACAGATAATGTTTTACGCGGAATAGTTACTAAATATTTATGTTATCCAAATATTTTGCAATGGATTTCTGCAAAGTAACACCTGAATTATTTTGGCAGGTACATGATTACCATCTAGGCATAAAGTCAATCAAAGTCGGCGGCAGATTTGGCCGAGGATCTCAAGAGACGCAAATATACAGGTCTCGGCAAAGCCTACGCATTTGCTCCCCTTAGAGTCGAGGCCTTAGGTCCGAGGGGTAAACAGGCCATCCGGGTTTTAAAAAAAAATATGTGACGCTTGTCGAATCTACGCGTGACTCGAATGCTGGTGGGTATCTGGCGCAGCGCATCAGCATTGCCATACAGCGGGGCAATGCAACCAGCAGCGTCTTGGGGACGCTTCCGACTGGTATAGATATGGATCAGTTGAGCTACCTGTAGATTGTTTGCAACAGTCTGCAGTACGCTCAATTGTAAATACTAATTCTAAATTGTTTCTATTATGTGATTGTAATTTTCTTTGTTAATCAAAGTCAAAAATAACAAACCTATTGACAGACGACGCCGACGTACCACATCTCAATTAAGAATTTCTCCAAGGCGTGAACAAGTTATTTACTACACTGAACCACTGAACAAACTAATTCAACAATTAGATACACGAAGATGATTTCCAATCGAAAGTGTGGACACGTATCATTAAACGTGATCGGTAAGTCTTGTTACAGACTATTACATCATGGAATTTGTGTACTAAACTGCCCTGATATGTTATGGCTATTCGACCTATATTTACTCAAACATAACATGTAATCTACTGATTATTTCGACAACCTTCTTTGAGCAAAGTCAACCTTTCGAGCCTAACCGAACACGCGGACAGTAACAGTATTACTGTCCGCTCTATGCGGCCCGTAATGTATTTCGAATTCTATTTTGTTTTGATAATAGTTAGGTGCATAAAGGTTTTATGCATACTGAGCAGTACAAGCTTCACTGGCTGGTTAGAATAAAAAAGGAAATGCGGGAAACTGACAAAAGAGCAACGCGCTAAACTTTTTGTATGATAAGTTCTAATAAATTTTCGTGAATAAATTGTGAAAACGAACTCTTCAAGCGACGAATCCTTCAATTCAATGACTTTTAAATTACTCGCATTGTTTGAGTAAAGCACTATACAAGCCTCGGTTCGCAATGACTGGCCCGCGCTGGCCACAATTAGCTGGCCTCAAGCTAAGCTTGCTATGCTTGTCTTCAAGCTTGGTCATCATTGCAGCCCTTGCTGTCCGCGCTATAAAGGCCTCGACCTTCGGTTTCGGCCTTCATTTCAGCTTGGCCATCAAGGGCTGCACCGCTGACCGCGCTGTGATGGCCTGGACCTGCGCTACGCTTCGCTTTCAGCCATCTTCAGCCGCGGCCAGCAACCCAACCATTACAGACCATGGACGTAATGTAGGTACTATTATTAAAATAAATAGAGCTTGAAATAACTACAGATAGCTTACAAAAGGCGTTCTCAGTCACTGATAGAAACTAAGTAATCTTAGGCTTGGTGAATAATTTCAATATTTGACCAAGAAACTCCTTATCCTGGTTTTATTGTTCAGAAACCGCCATTAAATCTAGAGAATTTGAAACTTATCCTAATTTCAACTCTTTTTTTTTGTTTTGGCAATGGTCTTTAATAACAAAGAAAATTACAATAAAATAATACAAACCAATTAGAACTAGTATTTACAATTGAAACAACTGCAGACTGTTGTAAACAAAGGACAGGTAGCTCAACTAATCCATATCAATCAAACCAGTCGGAAGTATGGCAATGCTGATGCGCTGCGCCAGATACCCACCAGCTCTCTGGTCACGCGTCGCTTGACTTTTCAAACTCATTCAATATGCGACTGCAAATCAAGAAAAGGCTTGCTTACATAATACAGACGCACACAAACCCCATTATTGTGATCCAGCCCTAGAAGCCTGTAAATCAAAATCCCAAACCATGACCTATTTATCACAAACGGTCCAGCTAGCGCCACAAATCATAATCGGTAGCGCTATCCTGCGCGTAGTTTTATCTCATAACTCAAATTTTCAGTCATGAAATATGCCTATATCAACCCAATCTACAATCAATCAATCAATCAATCTGTAGGCCTCCCAAATTTGCATTATTTTGGCGTGTCCTCAAAGTCAATACAATATTATTTTTATTTTCATAAACTATCATAGACTTGGCGGCGGTCGTCTTGGCGTAAAAATCGACCCCTCGAACTCAACCCTTGAATGTCGTAAGAGTTGTCTAAAGGAATCTGAGGAACGACCGTAGCTGCCTCATTTGCATTTTAACACCTCTACTGCGATCACAACCGCCTGCCAGCCAAGCGTAGTGATTATGGCAAAACCTTGTTTGGGGAAGCAAGTTCAACAGTGGGCGTATGTGTTTGGAGACTAAGGAAAAATCCTAACATCACAATAATAGGTAAGTATTTGACACCACCTTGAAACATCGAATATTTTAAAATTTCCCTGAGTCAATTTATATGAAAGTTTAAAACCTTCTTCCTTTTTTACCACATCAACGAATTTATGTCAAAGAATTTTTTTACAAGAATTTTATGATCGTTGTCGGAGAATTTTATGTTATTATTATTATCTATGTTTCTATCAAATTATTGTTATTTTGACTTGCCAATGTCATGTACCGAAATGGTTAAATATATAAATATGAAATTTGAATTTCGACTTTGTCGCATTTTAGCTTCGACTGGATCCTTACGATAACATAATATGCTGACGAGCTCGAATTTAAGAGTAGTCTTAAGATGGTAGATATCTTGAACATTGGAGACAGTGGAATGTGTGAAGAGGAAACCATGCCATATTTGCGATGGTGTCGTTATTTCACTCCCAAGAAATATTGCTTGACACGCGTGACGTTACCAACTGAAATGGTTTACGTCAATAACTCATCATGCTTCATTTGTTTGCATTGTTCCAATTCTATAACCTATCCAAGTATAAGTAATCAGTTTCTATTATAAGAAGTGTAAATTAATTTTTTATAATTTGACTGCCTTTTATATAAAAAAAAAATTATAAAAAGTAAATCCGTTTTGGGCCGTAAGTTTTGATAAAGTCAAAGTCAAAGTGCTTTATTTCCTTTAGACCTTACAGGACTCTTGGACACGTCACAAAATTCTAATTACATAAGTAAAACTAGGAAATAAAGTGACAACTTTGATTTTTCTTCACTTCAATCTTTTTAAGGTAAAGTAAAGAAGTGAACAAGAAACCTTTAACTTGTTAGGTTGTTAGTTTTCGAATTGGAGCAAAACTTATCCCAAGCTTTTTTATCCTCTAGATAATCTGATATTTTGTAGTAAGCCTTTTTACAAAGGATGTGACAATTTGTTTGAATTTATTTATTGATAATTTTTTCAACTGTTTTGGTATTTTGTTGTAAAAGCGTATTCATTGCCCTTTAAAAGATACATTAATCTTGTGTAGCCTAGTTGTGGGCACAGCGAGTTTATTCTTATTTCTAGTATATAAATTATGTCTACGCTATTTTTAAGGAACCGATTGATATTCCTATGGTACTGTCATTATGTTTATCTCTTTGAATTTTTCACGTAGAGTTTCTCTGGGACCCATATTATAGATTGCACGAACAGCCCTCTTCTGCAGCACAAATACGGTGTTAATATCTGCAGCGTTCCACCACAGCAGTATGCCATAAGACATAACACTATGGAAGTAGCTGAATTAGACTAGTCTAGAAGTATCAACGTCTGTAAAGATGACGGATTTTTTTGACTGCATACGCTGCAGGACTAAGTCTCTTCGATAGCTTGTCTATATGTGGGTCCCATTGAAGTTTACTATCTCAGGTTATTCCTAAGAATACGGTATTGTTAACAATTTCTAACGTTTCTCCTTTGACGTTTACATCAGCCTTAACTTGTTTTACATTAGGTAGGATAAATCTTGTACATATCGTTTTGATTTCATTAAGCAAAAGGTGGTTGGTTAAGCAATGGACTACTTTTGAGATTGCATTATTCACATCGCCGAAATTTGTGTTTTGTCGTTTCATTTTAAAAATTAATGAAGTAGCATCAGCAAACAATACGATCTCGTGGTTATCCTTTACAAGATGAGGCAGGTAATTAATAATAATTAATAATTAAGCCATTTATTAACAAAGAATAAATTAAAGCTATTACATAATTAAATCATATCTATGATTGAACATTATTATAGAATTTGAACATTATTAAATAAGATAAGTAGGCTATTATTCTCATGAACCGTAAGATGTAGACAGTTGAAATTTTCAGATAATGTGTATTTCTCTTGCCGCTATAACAACAAATAAGAAAAATAAATAAATATCAAAATTAAAGGGGGCTCTCATACAACAAACGTGATTTTTTTGGCTATTTTTGCTTTTAATTTGTCAAGACTGTATCTCTTGAACTACACTAAGTAGACACATGAAACTTTCTATAAAAAAGTAACACTTCAACTGTAATAATTACAAATACATAAAATAAATTTGAAAATTTGATGTTCTTTGAAAAAGATGCCTGTGTTTTACGGTACGGAACCCCTCGTGTGCGAGTCGATTCACACTTGGCGGTTTATTTTTATACGTAATCAAAATGCAGCCTATGAGCGGCGAAAATAGTATGCATGATACACTCAAGAATATATCTGAGTATGTTACTAGCTGGTGTTATTATTATGTTTTGCTGGACAAATACTAATCGCGAAGAATTTTTTTATGGGACCATATCAGTATCATTCTACAATAGCAATATAATCATTAAAATCGGATCATAATTGACGGCGAAATCGGCGAAAAAATGTACATAAACAAAAAAACATACGTACAGCCAAACATAGAACATCCTCTTTCTTGGAAGTCTGTAAAAAGACTGCAGCTGGACCTTCGTGCGTGAGAGACATCGTCGGCCAAATCGTAAACGACGATTTATTCACGATAGGAAAAACTCAGTTGTATAATGAATTCTTTGCAACAGAGCCAGGACCGAGAATCGGCTCGCTCTGTTTAACCGAACCGGCGCTAATTATGAAAAACATGACATAATGCCTTGTTCAGTGATGCGTTAAGTTCACTGACTTGATACCCAGTTCGGATTTGACTTTTTCACATAAATGGTGTTACAAAAATATCTTCCATCCAGCCTTCGAATTAAGCCTGATTTACACTTTGTTAAGTAACAAGTGCGAGTGAAAAGTGTAAGTGTTAAGCGATTAGTAAATTCAGCTTGTAATTGTAAACGGATGAGATTTACTAATCACTGATTACTGCAGTTGTCAGTCGCACTTGCTGCTTAAACAATGTGTAACGGACCCATTAATGACGTTATCTAAGTGCTTATACAATTCAATTCGTATTTAAACAAGAACATGCGTTCCTAACCTAACAAACCTAAATGTCTAAAGTCGTTACTAAATCGTTCAAATCAAATTGTTCAATACCTACAAACATGACAACGATGCATGTCCGACTTTGTCCTAAAAATTACAAATTAAGAACTTTATTTTCAGTACGTTAAAACTTCAATTATCCTAGCTAACCTCCCGTGTAAATAAAACCTCCCCCATTCATAGCAATACTGAATCGACTATGTGGTTCGTCTTAGCTATACATACCTCCATATAACGCCGCGCCGCGCCGCCGCGATGACGGTCTGACTACGACTGAGGTGGATGGACCTTATTGAACCTAATTTGATCCTTCCATTTTCAAGAAACTAGTATCTCCCTTTTTTTAGATCGATGCTCAGATATCGATTTTCTACCTCCTTTTTCCAACCACCCACATAACTGAAGAATAATCTAGATTCTACAGTCTTCGTCTAGATTAGTACCTAGATTGCTAAAACGCGCCATCTGTTGAATGGTTGTTCATTTAAGTCGTGCAGATTGAATTGTAAGTCCCGAGGGTTTAAAATTAAAAAAATACTGAATCGACTATGTGGTTCGTCTTAGCTATACATACCTCCATATAACGCCGCGCCGCGCCGCCGCCGCGATGACGGTCTGACTACGACTGAGGTGGATGGACCTAATTGAACCTAATTTGATCCTTCCATTTTCAAGAAACTAGTATCTCCCTTTTTTTAGATCGATGCTCAGATATCGATTTTCTACCTCCTTTTTCCAACCACCCACATAACTGAAGAATAATCTAGATTCTACAGTCTTCGTCTAGATTAGTACCTAGATTGCTAAAACGCGCCATCTGTTGAATGGTTGTTCATTTAAGTCGTGCAGATTGAATTTTAAACCCTCGGGACTTACAATTCACCCCAAACAGAACAAGCTAGCGCCATCTTGGGAGAACAGTTGCAAGGGATGCCACCTTGGGGAACTAGCGATCAACGCTATTCGCAAGGATGGTTTCGCTATGCACCTCTGAGTATTTACAAGGGATGCACTGTTTTAAATACTCAATAGCGCCACCTAGGGAAGCTATTTATTTAGATATAAAAGCATGGGTAGTTCCGGAGTGCCTCGTTTTGCACCAATGAGTTACCTACACGGTGCGTGGCTCTAGAACTTAAAATGTTTCCTAGTAACGCCATCTAGCTACAACTCAATCAAATTGGAGGTTGGGGTTTCGCTGCAGTTTGGTTAGAGAATGCAAGGGTTGTGGTTCTGATTTCAAATCTAGTCTCGCCATCTCCTGACCGTTTTTTGCAGCATTTGGAGCTTGTTGCAAGCAAGCTTTTGAATTGCATGCAGGTAAGCCCTTTAGTAACAATTTGTGACTCACACTACAGATGGCTCTCAGGTCCTGTTAGTGTTTCCTGGACCTAGGTTATCCAGTATCTCATTCCGGGGCCTGCTGTATTGATTTTATTCCTCAACTCTGTGGTGGTAACAGACAGAATTGGAAATGGATAGTCATATTTTAAACAAGTTTTATGTCCGTATTAAAAAAGCTTGCTCATTCATCGATCTATGCTTGAGTCATGTTTCTGCAATAGAAAAGCGTTACTCAGGCATAGATCGATACTGAGCAAGCTTTCATAATACAGCTTAACAGCGTAGTATCTAGACAAACCACACAGCATTATCTAGCCATCGTCAATATCTTATTTCAATTTGTTAGACAACTTGGTGGTACAAAAAAGCTGTCAAAAGCAAAAGGTCGATTGCATTGCATAAAATAACACTTTACTCTCAGATTCCCGGTCTGCAAAGCAAAGCTGTGCCAATGAGCTTAAAACAATTATACACAGGAAACCGAACTGCTACTGGACGCAGGAAGTGGGTAATCACAAAAAAATTGACGCTTAGGTAGGATGGGTTGTGTATTGTGTAGGTTGTGTGATGAGAGGACAGCTAGGCTAGGTCTGATAGATTGTGCACATTTGTTAGTGAGTGCAGCATCGTGATTTTCTGTTATGCAGTTCGTCCAATTCTTACTTATGTATCACTGGTCTGTGTATGATGATTTGATGACATAGATTCTATGTCAAGATAAACCATTATCTTTTGCCCGACTGCGAAGGAAAGTAGGTAAAGTTCTTGGGTTGTCTGTACTATGTTGTTTAATGAAGTATTTTCGATGGGCAAGATATTCTTTTATGTACGTATATTCGCCGATTGCTCCGTCAATTGTGAGCCGATTTTGATAGATAGAGAGATAGAAAATACTTTATTTGCTCACTTAAAACTAAGAAATAATAAACAAATGAATGAATTATAACATAAAGTGAGTCAATTGCCGGTCTTATCGCTCAAGAGCGATCTCTGCCCGACAACCTGGTATGGATAGGATCGTCGGAAATACATGGGATAAGAATTGTGTGCATCTGATGATATGGTACTACTTAAAAATAAATATTAACATACTACAATATAAATTACAGAAAATACACACATATCTACTCCTATAAATATAAATATTTACATACCTACGTATATTATGGAAACAAGGGCGTGTTCAGACAGCAGGAGAAATAGTGTTCCTTTACCATATCTTTGAAAATTGGTAGTGACTTCGCACACCTTACAGTAACCGGCAATGCGTTCCATAGCTGGACAGCCCGGACAGTAAATGTGTTGCCGTAGATGGAAGTAGAGTGGACGGGTATTTGAAGCAAAAGGGTTTCAGAGGAGCGGAGAGAACGAGAATGAGAAAGATAAAAAATGTTAAACGTGTTTTGAGAAAAGGAGGTGCCGAAGATAGAAAAAAGATTGTTGTTTTTTCTATAAAAATGACAAGAGTCGGTGGTTAAAGTGCAAAAGTGTGTGCGCAATACACATGTCCTGTGCACCTGCGCACCTGGCTAGTCTCAGTTGAAACTGGTCGCGCTGTGGCCGAAATTCGGCCACGAGGATATCACCAATAAACATTTCAAAATTATAACAAACCAAACCGGACAGAATCAAGTACCATTTCACCATGGACATCCATGTTAATTAGCGTCCAATGGAAGATTGTCGACTTCCGCCCAGCTTGGTTTCCGGCTTGTAATTGTCTGGCAGAACTGCTTATTGACTTTCTAGCTGTATTTGTCTGGGCATTGAGATGATGCTGGGATATTCGACCTGGTTTTAAATAAGTCACGCTGTACCTATACTTGGTTCTAAAATCCAAGATATATTTTTGTAAGCAAAGTGGTTACAAAAGTAAAGTAATATTAGGTCCTTACATATGAAATTGGCGTTTTTCGTACTGGCCACTTTAATCACAAATTTCTCCTCTTTGGTAAGGAATTCCAAATTCAAATTTGTACAGCTATAGACTCATGTATTTGTGCTTCGATGATCGTCATTCATTTGTTTTGTTTTCTTCTGTTTTTTTCTGTTTGCGTCACTCATTTTACAAAATGGAAAACTTAAAATATCGCATTATTTACGAGTACGAGTTCCGCCGTGGCACTAGTGCTGCGGAAACCACTCGAAGGGTGAATGATGTGTATGGCGGTCGTGTTGCAAAAGAAAACACAGTTCGTTTTTGGTTCCAACGTTTTCGTTCTGGAAATTTTGACCTGCAGAACAAGCCCCGTGGACGGCCTGAGACTCAAGTTGATAATGAAGAGTTGAAGGCTATTGTGGAAGCGGATCCATCGCAAACCACGTCCGAGTTAGCTGCAGGCTGCGATGTTAGTGATAAAACTGTTTTAATTCACTTGAAGCAAATTGGGAAGATTAAAAAGCTTGAAAGGTGGGTACCTCACGAATTGACTGAAGCAAACCGGCAAACGCGCGTCGACTGCTGCGTTACATTACTAAACCGGCACAATAATGAAGGTATTTTAAACCGAATCATTACCTGTGATGAAAAATGGGTTGTTTACGATAATCGGAAGCGCTCAGCGCAATGGTTGGATCCTGGCCAGCCAGCCAAATCCTGCCGCAGCAGTCGACGCGCGTTTGCCGGTTTGCTTCAGTCAATTCGTGAGGTACCCACCTTTCAAGCTTTTTAATCTTCCCAATTTGCTTCAAGTGAATTAAAACAGTTTTATCACTAACATCGCAGCCTGCAGCTAACTCGGACGTGGTTTGCGATGGATCCGCTTCCACAATAGCCTTCAACTCTTCATTATCAACTTGAGTCTCAGGCCGTCCACGGGGCTTGTTCTGCAGGTCAAAATTTCCAGAACGAAAACGTTGGAACCAAAAACGAACTGTGTTTTCTTTTGCAACACGACCGCCATACACATCATTCACCCTTCGAGTGGTTTCCGCAGCACTAGTGCCACGGCGGAACTCGTACTCGTAAATAATGCGATATTTTAAGTTTTCCATTTTGTAAAATGAGTGACGCAAACAGAAAAAAACAGAAGAAAAAAAACAAATGAATGACGATCATCGAAGCACAAATACATGAGTCTATAGCTGTACAAATTTGAATTTGGAATTCCTTACCAAAGAGGAGAAATTTGTGATTAAAGTGGCCAGTACGAAAAACGCCAATTTCATATGTAAGGACCTAATATTACCGTAGCAAATTACAGAAGAAACAATTTTTGCTTTTGACAGCTTTCATTCATAATAGGTTCTCAGTTCGTCTGGATGTTTTTTTTATGTATATATGTTACTTGATATCTCCGCCTATGGGTAACCGATTTTACTGATTCTTTCACTATTGTATAGAGAATGATCCCGAGGTGGTCCCATAACATTAACATTTTTATTCCCGAGGGATTAGTATTTATCCCGTTAAACTTAAAAAGCAACATAATATTTTTGGAGAATCACGACTAGCTACAACAGTTTTGGTGATATCTGCGCCAATTGTTTAATTTTGATGATTCTTTCGTTGTTGTATAAAAATTGATTTTGGGGTCCTATAAGTTTGATTCTCGAGGAATCGCTATGTGCGACGTAAAACGTAGGTTTGTAAAATTCTTCAGAATATGATAATTTCATTATCACCTAATTAATGTTTTCCGTGGGAACTTCATCCATGTGTCATCAAACTAAATTAGACTTGAATAATAACTACATGTCGCCAAAGTTAACGCATTTTTTGCACGTGAACATAGACTTTCGGTCAGGAAAAGTAAGGGAGGGGTGATTTCGTTCGTCCGAGACATAGATGAATATTATCTATAAACCGGAATTTGAAGTCGGTTTATCGTTTTTTAAAACACGCCAAATTATTCAAACTCAAAGTCGCACCATTTACGCTGCACATGTGCAATTATGTTTTCTTACAATTTTGTGATGATGAATTTTTTATGGTTAGACATTGCTGAGACTTGCTTGCTGTTATCTGTTATTTTTATCAGTTTTCTTTAAGTTACATAAACTATCTTCGATTTTAGAACGATTAACTGTTCCAACACAAACCTATTGTGGTTTAATGGTACAACATTATAAACACATATGTATACTTTGTAAATAATAGATATTCTATCTATTCTATTATTTATTTGTTACGTCACGTAAACTCATAAAAAAACAGTGTGAAATTAAGGAGTTCGAAGTTGGTTTTTTATTTTTTAAAACAATCAACAAATTATTTTATTGTTAGTATGGAAATGTATATTTATATAAACACTTAATTGCACTATGGTACAACGGTTAGGCTTAATACCGTTAATGTGCTTAATATATTGGTCAAATGATGAATGTAAATATGCTAGTTCTAATATACTAGATTGTAAACAAATACATCATACAGCATAGTTATTCAGTCCTTATCATGTTGCCACATTTGATTTCCGCTTGTACCGTTATGATAATAACATAAAAATGTATGACACGACACTGCATAAAAATAATTTCCAAATAACACGTTATCCTGTTCTTACTTCATACAATTTATAGAAGTTGGCTTTACCAATTGGTGCTGTTGCATTTTGTCTGTATCTTGATTTCTATTGAAACCCCTGTGACGCTGCGACATATATACACGGTAGTTTTTAAACTACGAAATAAGAACAAAAAAAAACAGGTGTTGTACGAGCAATGTGTTTATTTAATTTACATAAACCATTTCGCCAATCGCGTAGACACATCAGCAGGGTGTTCAGAAACTCACGAGTGTCAAGAGCTAGTTTTTGACGCGTTCGACCGCGAGCAAGTAAACGCGAATTTGTATGAAGAAAATGACAGTCCCCCTAGCGGCGAGTTAACATCACCATTTCTTCAAACAAATTCATATTTATTTGCTCGCGGTCGAACGCGTAAAAAACTCGCACTTGGCACTCTGTATCCGAGTCTTCGACACAGAATCTAACATAGATTCGGGCGAAATTACAATATTTTCAGCGTTTTTAATTTTTTCGAATAGGTAAGTGCTTTTTTTTGTACACAGTTTCGACAGCAAATAACATTTAATCTTTTCAAGGATGCAGATTGACACATCAAAACGTGAAATTTGTGAAATGTTTACACAACGAATACGTTCCGTTTACATTATATTTATCTCGATTCTATTGGAATATAATATGATATGTATCACGGAACTTACGATTAAGCTCTGATTCATAAAAATATCGATCGTGATTTGTGATTCACCATCGACTCATATTATGACGAGTTTTCTCAGAAATGGTAATTTTGTGAAAGAAATACAATTAAGCTCTATTAGCCAACTTTCTGCAGGAATTGATGCTAGTTCGTTCATACTCATACTCGTTGAAATGAGTGGGTACGGCCAGGGTACACAGAAAGTGTTTTACGATTTACGTGAAACTACTTTTCCGCTATTTAAGTATATTCTTTGTATAACGCAAAAAATATTAAAAACCGCTAAAATATTTGAATTTCCCGCGAATCTGTGTCAGATTCCGTGTCGAAGACTCGAAGTGGAATTTCTGAATATCCCTGCCTGGTCCGATAACCATCTCAAAAACAATGCTTGCCGCATCCAGCCATCTCGTTGAATGCGGCAAGCTGAAGTCAGGGATATCTCTGGTGCTCATTAGAAGAGGCCGCCGCCGTTAAGCAGTGGACTGACTGCCATAGTCTGATAACGAATCTCACTATCTTTCTATACGTCTGTTAAAAGATCAAGCACAGATCATCACGAAATGCCCCCATTAATCCCCCTATCAGCTCCATCAAGCGCTTGCCTAATTGGCGTAGATCGAAACACTTGGCTTGATCAAGACATTAGCTCATCCAGATGCAGAACGATTTAGATGAATAGATTGCGTGAAAGTGGACTTGATTTTAGTTGCTGTTTTTAACCGACTTCGAAAAAAGGAGGAGGTTCTATGTTTGGTCGTATCCGTCTTTTTAATGTAAGTTCGTCGATTGCTTCGTCAATATTGGAACGATTTTGAAAATTCTTCGCTATTGTATGGACTTAATTCCGATGTGGTCCTATAAAAAAACTTAGGGATTAGTATTTATCCCGCAAAACTTAAAAACAGTGTAAAATTAAAGGATTCTAGTTTTTTTTTTCAACAAATTATAAGCCTGATTATTGCTTAGGACTTAGTAAGATAACTAGGTGATTTATAAAGCATCAGCGTGCTTATTGGAACAACGGGTTTTCTAAGAACCTTTATTGTTGATGAAGAACACTTAGGTTTCAAATACGTAGAACATCATGTTAAGTATTGTATCAAACCATGAAAGTTATAATATAAGTAGAATATAATTTAATTTCTCATAAAAATCTAATTAATTAATCAGCTATTGGTCTAAAGTCATTGGCAACTGGATATTTACCATGATTTGAGTTTTTAGCTTTCCAATATTTCGGCACAGTTTCATGCGCCATGATCGCGGAATAACTGAAGGCACTGTGCGTTAATAACCATAATAGTTCTAAAAGTTTTATCAGCTATTATTTTCTGTATGCCGCGGAAACTGGGACTTTTGCAGGTTTTCAAAAAAATCTGTTAAAAACTCGCTCCTGCTCGACACCGAGAAACAATCTACTCAGATGATCAAACTGCGTATTTCAATAACTCCGAACAGTCCTAAAATGTTCTTGTCTTGCGGCATAAAGTCTTTTTCCTATGCTTGTTTCAAGTAGGTAGCAATTTCAACCCAAACAAAACTTTCTAGGAAAACACTAATTTAATAGTAAATTACGCGAAACTAATCTCTAATCCCTTGCAACATGATTCATAGAACAGCATAACTAGCAAATGCAACCGATCCGTCATTGTCCCTTTAAACGACTCTATTACTAAAGATACTTAGCCTATTATTCATGGATTTTATGTTCTGTGTCGTAAGGTTCACAATACGCCTTTGTATCGCCTGTTAAGTGAAAGATAACGGGGCATCAAGGCTGCCTTCTGTCTTTGAAAGAGTGATAAAAACTGCCATTCTCGCTGCGTACGCGCGCGCGCACAGTTGTGTTATTGCGTTAAGTCGTGGGTGGCAGGAAAACACTATATCTGCAGTTCATTTAACGTTGAAATAATAAGGAAAGTAATTCTGTGTAGGATGTTTTGATGATGATGTCAAATCAAAAGTTCAGTCAGTGTTAGATGAGCAACCATAAATGATGTCTGGAGGGTCAGTTTTTCGCTAAGAACCCGTCAGTAAAATCAGTGTCTGTGATAGCTCAAGTGATCTGTGATAGCGACATTCCAAAATGCGTCGCTCAAAATTAAACATAGACCCCGATCTTGGAGATCTAGAGGAAATGTTAGCCAACGTGCAAACCCAACTCGAATACGAGATAGACATGGAAAAGGACAACAAAATGCCTTTCCTAACCAGCGTCCAAGAATCCCCGAAACTACCTAAACGCAATAAAGCGGACACCTTCTCCTACCGTCCGAAGAACCGTCCACCGCTCATCATGAATGATGACCACCACTACGCGAACAGCTATAGCGAGTACCAGCAGCCTATGGTCAACCTCCGTGGTTCGCAAAGCAGTTTGCAGTCCGATGAGGTCGGATCACAGTGCAGCCTGCAGTCCTTTCGCTCGGAACCTGCTCGGAACCTAGAGAGGTTGTCTATGGCTAGTTTGCCGGAGAAGCGAGGGTCGGCGTCTGCTCCTAATGGAAGGTCGAGGACTGCTACGTTGCCGAGAGGGTACGGTTCGAGTAAGAAGCAGGAAGAGCCGAAGAAGACCTGGGAGGATTATTGGGCCAAGTAAGTGTTAGATGTAAGAATCACAGGGATGTAAAGTACACCAGATAGATAGATATTTTATAAGGATCACTCAAGAAAAACAAACAGAAACAGTAATTTAGGCCTACCTTCCTTTTATTGTTACCTATGTAGGCATAAGAGGAAGCAAGCTGAGCCCAAAAGGGTCAGTCTCAGCTGTATGCTGTTCTGCACCTACTATTTCTCTAGGGTGCTTCTCCACGAGAGCTAAGCTAAGATAGCGCAACCAATAAGCTCGCTCGATTTTCCTTACTTGTGTTACACATTTCGCTGCTTTCTATGCAGGCGGTTTCTATGCGGACGCTTGGAAGGGTACCATAAACACATACATACACGTAGAGTGCCCAGTGATTAGGACCCTTGTGTAGCGGCGTTAAAAGTCGTAAATTTTAAAAATAACACGTGCAATAAATGTTGGAGCTTAGCTACCGAACAAATACATAAATACATACATCAAAAGTAATTCTGTCTTACCTTTTAACGACGAAACTGCCAACTGAATCTCATTGAAATTTGGAGAAGAACATAAGATAAGATAAGATAATTTTTATTGGTTCACAACTTACAACACACAAGAAAATACAATTTTAAAAGAATTAAAGAAAAAAAACAATGTGAGACCAAAAGGCTGCCAAGATAATTTTTATTGGTTCACAACTTACAACACACAAGAAAATACAATATTAAAAGAATTAAAGAAAAAAAACAATGTGAGACCAAAAGGCTGCCGCTCAGCGTCATATTCTACTTTTTATCCCGGAATAGAGCGGGCGAAGCCGCGGTTGAAACTTTGGCTTTAAAAATACTTTAAGGTATATAAATTGTTTTCAATTTAAAAGTCCTTTGAATACTGTGTAGCTAATACATTGCTCTTGATTATATCGCTATAAATATAATTGAACAGGATAATAAATGTAACAACTTCGCTTATAATAATATCTTGCTTAACAAACAAGGAAATTTAAATGTTGTACACATTATTGTGTACAACACCTTTAAAGGCTCGTAAAAATAAACTAAAAATTTATTTTATTCCATTCAAATTGCGCTGCAGTAACGCAATTGGTAAAACATGATAATAATATCTCATATAACTCCTTTTGATTATTTGACATCCACATCTTTCTTTATCTTGAGTGATCTGAGGCATAAATGTTCAGTTAACTCGTGTTCGAATAACCTTGATTCAATTTAAATGTTAACCCATCTTAGAATCGCATCAATAACGATTTATTTTGATTAAGCTTACAAAAAAAATTGGGGATACGTCAAATAAACGAAATATTAACCATTCGGAAATAGTTAATGATGCGTTTTGTTTATCTACATTTTTTTTGACTAAAAGCACCATATTTTCAATATGGCGCTTTTACTTTGAATGGTGGAGTCATATCAACCTGCACAGGTTGACATGACTCCACCAAAACCTAATCTACCATCTATTTAGGTAAAGGAAAACGCCTCATAGACCTTCTCCCGCTACGCGCCGCAGATGTCGTCGAAGAAAAGGCTATTTTAGCCAGTATAGCCTCTTATTATAAAACTCTAGTTGCTAGGCCATCTAAGGTTCAATCAAGAAAGTGTATAACAGTTTCCTGTTTTGAACGCGAGCGCGAGTTTAGTAAACATCTTCGTCTCATGTTTACATATCTAAGACCTATCACGATTGATGGAGATCATATCATAACAGTATTGTATCTAGTTATGCCTCTTTACTTTCCTAAGCCGTATTGAGATGGTCTATCTTATGTGAGATGCATCCTTGGACTTTAGAGGATCATGCGAATCACGTTTCCACTCCACTCCAGTGACCCAGTTTCTACATACTAAATGATTAGATAATTAAATTGTTTTGAAAAAAATTAAAATCGAATTCTAATTCCTTAATGTTTACGCAGCCTTATCTTTAAGTTTTGCAAGACTAACACGAATAAAATTTTTTTATTCCCTCGGGAATAAATATTTTATGGGACCATGTTGGGATAATTTTTTATACAATAGAAAAAAAAATATTATCGAAATCTGTCCGCAACTGACCGAGTAATCGGCGATCATACATACAGCCGAACATAAAACCTTCTTCTTTTTTCGAATTGGGTTAAATAGTGATAGAAACTACTGTTGTACAGTAGAGCAAGCACGGGGATTGTTCTCTAGGGTAGAATAGAGAAAAATTACGTCATTTTGTCATCAAATGCGTAAAATATTTGAAATCCTTTCCTTCAACTTTAATAATGTACGCAATGTAAGACGATGCCATGTCATTATTGTCTATTCTACTCTAGAGAACAATCCCCGTGCTTGGCCTACAGTAGGGCAACCACAGGGATTGTTCTCTAGGGTAGAATGGAGAAAAATTACGTCACTTTGTCTTGTGTGCGCTGAATCTGAGATCGTGTCTGTCCACGGAGCAGATACAGATACTCTGTATCTGCTCCGTGTGTTTGTCACTTACTCTACGGTTCTGACTGAAAACCAGCGATCTTTCACAGGTTACCCCAGGTTTCTGTGTTAGAGCAACAAGCTGAGTCAGGACCTTAGACCTGCACACACGCGCTCGTCTGCTTGCTGCATGAGTGGACTACTTAGTACCTATTAATTAACCCAATGTTTGTAATAGTATACTATTTACTTAGTTCACATGTGTTTGTCTGTGCTGTTTGTTATCTAGTACTAAGTAGTCTCTTTTTATTTTATTGTCTCAAAGTTTTTGTGTGTGTGTAGTGTTTAATAAATATTTTTTTCTTTCTTTCTTTCTTTCTTGAAATTCATTCCTTCAACTTCAATAATGCACGCATTGTATGACGATGTAATGTCATTATTGTCTATTCTACCCTAGAGAACAATCCCCGTGCTTGTTCTACAGAAATAAAACTTCTAACTACGAATAAAACACAGAAACCGTCTTCTTCTTTTATCTTCTGCTCTGTTTGACACAATTCTGCCAATGTCAGTTTCCAATTGCGCGTTTGTGAACGAATAGAATTCAAATTTGTGGAGGTTGAGTTTGAATTACAAAATAAAAAGACGATTATTTAATGGTCGCAAAGTCACAGCATCAAACTTATTGTCATTTGAAGACGTGAGCTAAATGGCAATTGAACTTGTCATGCTTTTGACCTCTAAACCGGAACAAACTAATTCAAACTTAGTCGTTTGTAACTTGTTGTACTTTTGAATGTGAATCGTGGTTACAGTTGAAATAAACTTAAGTTACCCGCTATGTTCGCCCCTTAAGGACTATTCGACTGTGGCCCTCAATTAGGAAGGGATTGAAGGGATCAAAGGCGCCACTTTGCTAAAAGGTACTTTATTAACCTGTACTGTATAAGTTCGTAGAATGGATGAAAAGTTTCCTACAAGTATTTGTATTTGTATTTATTTATTCCACCGTAGGTACACATGTTACACATGATGTCGTTACACTTTTTAAATTATTTATATTGTAACAATCTCACACAAACTTAAGCAAAGGAAACACCATAAAAAATAAGTAAAGTAACATCCATATTATATTAACGACCTCTATGGCGCAACGGGCCACGGAGGGATGGTTCAAGAGATACAGCCTTGACAAACGAAGACCAAAAATACCCAAAAAACACGTCCTTTGTATGGAAGCTCCCTTTAATTTGGATATTTATGTTATACTGGCTGCAGCCCGCGGCTTCGCACTCTTTTTTCCGGAATAAAAGGTAGCCTGTTTGGCCCCGGGATACCATCTACCTCGCTGCCAAATTTCACCAAGATCCGTTCAGCCGTTCTTGAGTTATAAATAGTGTAACTAACACGACTTTCTTTTATATATATAGATTTATTATCTGTTGTTATAGCGGCAAGGAAAATATAATCTCTAAAAAAATAAAATTTCAACATCCTTTTACGGTTCATGAGATAGAGCCCTGTGACAGACGGACGGACGGACGGACAGCGGAGGCTTAGCAATAGGGTTCCGTTTTCACCCGCCGGGTATGAAACCCTAAAAAGCAACTATTCCAGGAATTTTTAATTTCTGTCCCTACAGCCTCGTTCCAACATTAAAGGGAAAAAAACAAACAAAAAGGGCGAGAGAGGAGATCAAATTAGTCTAGACGTATCGATCGGTCTCGAGGTGGCTAGTTTTGGAAATTCATATCGTTAAAAATATTTATCGTGTAGGTAATAGTTTATTCGTACCTGTACCCGAATTTAATTTACTAAATTCGCTCATGACTATGGGGAAAACAGTTCTGTATTTTTTGCAGTCATACAATGTAACAGAATTACCAATAATATGAAGAAAATAATAGTTATTCTGTATCGTAACTTAGTGACAAGGTGAGATGAAATCCACGCCATCTATTGGTTCTATCAAAGGTAAATAGATTTTTTCTATTATGGAAACGCTTCATTCTCGTCACAAATGACATTCATAAAAAAAATCCGATTCAGCTATTTGTTTATTGATTGGTATAAATGTGGGTATTTGTCTAGGAAAAGGTTTTAAGTCCTGAAGTCCTGACCGTTTCAAATGATATTCTATTACTAAGATGTTAAGTATCAAAATATTTTCCATATGTACCCTTAGGTCACATTAAATAAACGTTGACTCTGATGATTGCCTGGCCGTCTTGTTTAATAACAAATCTCACCAATATTTAATTCAGCTTATGGAGGTACGCGTCGTCTTGCAATAAATCAATGGCTGCATTCATGCGCCGTACCCCTTTGGCAGAGCCTTAGTGTTGCCCACAACGGAGTATTGGCAAGATTTAGCGAAATTTGAAAGGTGTAAGGTATTTGTGTGATTCGAGGGGCAGGATTTTATAAAGCGTTTTCTGTGTCACTTCATCTTCTTGTAAATATACAAATCTGATAAGATCATGAGAGGTTTTGTAAGACTTCTCCTAAGCTGTCCGAAAAGTGCTGACGGGGAATAAAAAACATGATTGTTTTAACATTAAAGATTCGCTTAAAGAATAAGAAAGACGTTATGAAATGCGTTTTCTTCTGCTTTATATGCGTATAATACTATTCGAAGATTCATTAATTTTTAAAATGAAACGACATAAACACAAATTTCGACGATGTGAATAATGCTATCTCAAAAGTAGTCAATTAGTTTAGTGTCAATAGTATTTTGCTTAATAAAACTAAAACGAAATGTATTAGATTTGTTCTACCTAATTTTAAACAAGTTAAGGCACTTCCCGGCTGGGAGGGTAATTTTTTGCAAGAAGCTTTATAGGCTTTAGCGAAACCCGTTAGCTGGAAACACCGGCGGCGCCCCAATTTCAGTGCATCCCCACGACGAGTCGGCACCACGCGCGTATTGCCAACTAGCATGTGGCCTGAAAATATCAAAAACATGTAATATATAAAAAAAAATTACATCTACATCAAAAAGCGCTAGTTTAATATTATAAATCGGTTTTGTTTTGCGCCTATAGTGGTTACACTAGAAACAATCGAATTAACTCATGGAGTAGTTACACATTAACAATTGACAACGTATGTGCAAAAACAATGATAAAAAATGGAAGACAAAAATCCAATTTTAAAAAGAACAACTTCTGCACCGAATCTCACATGTCCGAGTGCTAGTGAAGCTTTATTGAATACTACAGAAGAGCTTACTGGAAATTTGGTTGGACGGTCTTCTGCGGACAACGTCGGATTATTCGAAAATTTGGCTGGACCGTCTTTGGCGGATTACGACGGATTATTCGAATGTTTGTATGGACCGTCTTATGCGGATGACAACGGATTATTCGAAGCTGAACATTTTCCACAAGGACTTAATTCAAATTATCCAGTAAATTCAAATGACACGGCCACCCCGGGGCGTACTGAATTAAGGCTGCGATACAGTATTGTCACCGCTTTCGGTCGCTGCTATATTCCCCGCGCTCGCGAATCTACTCGAAGAGCAGCCAGGTGCATACCTATAGCAGAAATTATAGCGGAGGCAGCATTAAGAAGAGCGTCTTATGACAGGACGCGGTACTTTTACATAGCCCCCGGGTTGATTCTGTCGATGACGTTAGTAAATCCCGATAATAGACGACGCTTAGCGAATACGACGAGACCAAGACAAAATGGCGGACGTGGCGAGGAAAATGTCGGACGTCGCGAAGCCACTGGACAATCACATTGCACCTGGGTGAGCTTAATAAATGTTTTTTTCGCGCACGGAGCAACAGGTTGCGGTTTTCGCAAAATGGTAGCATCTAGTCCTCGCCCATGGGGAGTCTTAGAGGCGTATTCACCCATAGTTAGCTGATTTGTTAGCAATGTGAAGAAGCCGTACCTACCTCTTATATTTTATGCAAAACGATTTTCTGATCTACGGTATAGGCGAATGCCTTTTTAAAATGTTGCTAAAATTGATCTAAGCGTAATAAGCTCGTGACTTTCGCCATATTTATTTATATTTACTTACTCTACTTTTAAAAAAAGTATCTTTCTCTAGCTACATACTATCTACTTGCAAGAAATCAATCGGTACATGCGTGGTAGCGTCAGTGGTAAAACAAAGAACTTTTTCATGATTATAATATTTTTAACTCTGATTTATTCACCATTAATAATTAATAACATATTACAAAAGTGATCTATTTTCTAGAACTCATTTTATATTTAAAAGTATTGAACGCTTAGGTCACGGATAAAATTTTCGTTAACATTATTTAAATATTTTCTCATCACATAAAATATATGTACCTACGTTATTTCTATAGCTTTCCTCACATTGTTAAGTTTGCGTACGAAACCGGCGGCCATCTTGGTTGAACCTGCATAAATCAATCACCTGATGCATGCGCGTTACAGCTCTCCGCGTGAGTCTAGATAACCCATTACGGTGCCTGCTACCCTATCATATAGACATGAGAACAGACGACAAAAAATTACAATGTTTTCCGTATACGTTAGGAGTCACGCTCGACAATTGTGTAATTGTTCGCCTCATCCTTTCGGTAACGCTGAGATATCGGATCTCAATAACAACACCTTTCCTGTAAGTCAAACGTATTTTTTTTGATTCATTATAAAGTCTGTGTTTTAGGTTAGCATGTTCATGTTTATATTTATCAGCCGAGCTTTTATATTGTAGGTTGCCTAGCATGGTTGTTTGTAATATTGTTGTGCAATGCCATTTGAAAATAAATAAATAAATAATGCTGGACAGTTCCCACAGCATTATCTAGCCCCAAGCTAAGCAGAGCTTGTGTTATGGGTACTAGATAACTGATATACTTATTACAATACACTACGTAGATAGATATTTTTTTATTATACATCTTGGTGGTTTGCCAAGAAGGATGCGGAACTTATTATGTAGGTACCTACTGATAAATCTGATAATCTATGTACCTAATGTCATACTGATAAATTTGTACCTAGTTTTGTTTTTTTCCATAAATGTTTAGTAATTGTAATGTGTCGTGTCGTGTCAAATAAATCTTTTTCATTTCATTTATTTTCATTTTCATTTAGAATACATCCAGAACACTCGGAACAAATATCACAACCAAACATTTGTCCCGAGGCGGGAATCGAACCCGCAACCTCTTGCGTCGCAGGCGGACCTTGGCTCGCCGCGCCACAGAGGTTGTCATGCTTTTTATTCGTTGTTAGTTTCGAAATTGTTTATAGACTTGGTATTGTTTTTTTGTCCTTTGCCATATGCCTTGGCAATGGGGTGTTTTTGTAGTAATAGTATAGTAATGTTTTTGTATATGTCCCTAATATCATTATGCTAGGCGCGCACTTGAAAGATTGGAACATAGGTATTGCGGAAAACATCGAGAGACATCGATACACGCTAAAATCTAAGCCTGTTGCTGGAGCACTTTTTAAATTAGCTCAACTTTGAACTGTTGAATTGTAACGCGCTGTCACAAGTTAGGGAACCCGGAGAGTGGTAAAGAGAAAGATGGTTGGGGTGTGTGGGGTGAGTGCTTTCTTAACTGACTTGAGTGTACACTTTCCGATTTTATTCTAACAACAATACTTGAAACGTACTTAATTTAAACCTTATTATTTATAGTCGTCTATATCTATTTATAAGTCATGTAATTTTAACATTGTATTAACTCAGTTCATTGAAGAAAGGAATCTAAAATGGCGGCTTGTACTTGCGTTGACAGATAGTACAGTTAACAAATTAAATTGCAAGTCGAAGATTATTTTTCAAATTGAAAATAATAAAAACATGACCGTGTCGATTTTATTTCAAACTAGTATGTGCCAGCGGCTTCGCCCGCGTTAAATTTGAAAATTTTAAAGACATTTGGTGCCATCTATTATCTTAAGGTTCCCTAAAAATAGCGATGTACATATGTAATTTGAATACAAGAAATAAACATAAACTCGCTGTGCCCACAACTAGACTACACAAAATTAATGTATATTTTAAAGGGCAATGTATACGCTTTTACAACAAAACTCCTAGTGAGTTCCAAAAATTATCAGTAAAAAAAATCAAAAAAATTGTCAAAACCTTCTTGTGTAAAAAGGCCTACTATAAAATATCAGATTATCTAGAGGATAAAAAAGCTTGGGACGGGATTTGTTCCAACTCGAAAAATAACAACTAACTAATAGGCTAAAGATTTCTTTTTCGCTTCTTTACTTTAGTCTACATACCGAAGCTACTGAAATCTAAAATATCACTTTATTTCCGTGTCAGTGTTGAATTATTAAGAATTTGACCTTTTGTACGAGTATGTGTACATTTAGTGTATTTATGGAAATAAAGAGTTTTTGACTTTGACTTTGATAAGATCGTTATTGTTGTTTTTATCGGAAAAATCGTTAAGATATCTTAACGATTTTTCCGAACTTGAAAATGTGTTTTTTTCTTTTTTTTTAAAGAAAAAAACACAGTTTCAAGTTCCTCTCGTAATGAAATGATACGGACATAGTGTATGAACGCGTAGCAATTCTTTAAAAATTATCTTTATGAAACATTAAATATTATACAATAATAACATAAAAATAACGTTACTGTCCCCCCCCCCCCCCCCGCACAGTCCAAACAACAAAACTTAACAATAAATCAAAACTAAACAACAATAACAAACAGGTAACAACGGAAAAATAACAGAAAACTATAACACAGAATTCGTAAAAAGGATTACTGAGCGCGTCAAGACAGCGTGTAAACAAATCGAGACTTTTTTTTTTTCTGTCAGCGGTACGCGCGAGAGTCAGTATAGACGGCACTGGTGTGCAAGCGAGATAACACGATAAGCACCGCCATTTTAGATTCCTTTCTTTATTGAACTGAGTTACACTTCTCATTTAAATCAAGCATGAACTCCTGTACTCCTTATCTAGTTCTCTTTTTCAATAGAATAAAATAATTTAAATTTACATAATATAGATTAGCCCTGCAGCGGGGTGACATGGGCTGAAATAAATAAGAGAAATTTCGGTAATCTAACGAACTGGATTCAAATTAAATGAAAGTCAGTTTTTGTAACAATTTAATATATTTTGAAGAAAAAAATATTTCTTACTTTTCTTCCAACCAAATCAACTCTTATCGTATTCTTCAAAATCCTGCTGCTGCTGCCTGCTTCAATACGCTGACAAACAGTTGTATAGAGGTATATCGCCAGTTAACTCGGTATGAGCAGCAAATTCTATTATAAATAAATAAAAATCATTTATTCCCATATCAATGGCACCGTATACACAATAAAATTAATTTTAAGATTAAATAAAATTAAAAATGTTTAAATCAGATACATAAAATTCAAAATTTAATACATAATATTATGTATATATTTATACAATTGATTACGACTAAACTTTAAAAATTAATACCAATAAAAGTAAAATTTAATTAGATAAGTGGGTATAAATTTAATAAAATATGTACATACCTTAGATTCTACACACCCCTCAAAATTCATAATCGTTAATTTGCAAGAGCAGCAAGTCTTACATTTTCAAGGTCAGATTTTTTTTTATGTGATGAGAGCGGTGCGTCACCCTTCAAAATCATCTAGGCGACGTTAAAAATGACCGTTCCTTCGATAATAATAACACTGATAAAAATGTAGCTGCTTAAATCTCAAAAGCCTTCAGCCCTGGCGTTATGCCTAAAGATAATGAAGGCGCTATTAAAAATTACCGCGCCTACGATAACAATAACATTGAGAAAAATGTAGCTGCTTATGCTCGAAAACCCATAGCCCGGGCGGGACGTTACAGGCAGAGAAGGGGAAATCAAAAGCTAGCAAGGTAAGTCCATCCACAGGGAGTCTATTAGGTCAAAGGGGAAAAGGGCCTGGGGACTGCGCATTATCAGATGCGCATAAATCAATGCTGCAGATGTATTTTCCGAGAAATAACTGATGGTCCTGGACGGGATGTTAGAGCGGGGCGGGAGGAAACGTTCCGTAGTCGTGCAACAAGGTAGATAGGGGTAAGGAAAGCCTGGGAGATGAAGGGAGAAAGGTAGCTATGCGTACTTTTTTTTGGTTGTTGGTACTTTCTCAGAATAAACACATCTGCAGTATTGGCTATACTGCAGATGTGTTTATTCTGAGAAAGTACCAAAGCTGGAGATTTGAGATGTAGTAAGGGAAGCTAAGGTGAACGAGGTTCTCATAGCAACAGCTTCGGTAAAGTTGGAGTGGGAAGGTGACAAGGACGGCAGAAATGGCTCGGGCTTACGGAGTTCTCACGTCCTGAACGAAAGCTCGGGTTTGATTTAGCAGAGTAAACAAGATTGGTGTGCATCATGCAGATGCCTATGCTCGGAAATTGATACAGCATCGCCGGAGATAGCTGGGAACGTGGTAACCGATAAAGGTGCGATCAGAGAACTAAGGGGTAGGGTAAGCTGACCGGGGACAGGTGCAAGAGAGGTAGAAGCGATGATGGGAGTACTAGATATCTGCGCGTAACGGACTCGCTTAAATCATAGTTTGAGCGAACGAGCCGAAAGTTTCATGGATACATAGGGTGTGGTTGGAGGGCTTGCGGGGAGAGCGGGGGAAGAGAGATGGTATATTGGAAATTTTCGAGCGCAAATAAGACAAATGCAGATGACAATTCCTGGAATTTCTTGAAAGCATGCGGAGATACAGGTACTTACAAAAGGGAGAGGTCAGAGGGGTGGGGGAGGGTGGTTCAGGTGTATCGGTTCAAAGCTAGAGGTAGTAAGAGTGCAACAGGCGCTCAGCTTCGCGTGTTATTGCGAATAATAGCAGTATTTCCGGATCAACTTGTGTTTAAACGATAGTTCTAATTTTTACGATTTTTTTTTTAAATAATGTCTTGTGCTTAGTAAATATGTATATATATTTCAAAGTTCTTGTCGGTTATGTGAGGCGGTTAAGGAAGGTTGTAGCGACGACGTGGAGAGACACGAGAGTATTTACAGTTGTTGTGAGTATTCATTCCCAGATAAAATATTTTATTGAGAAGACGTCTTGTCCTTTTTTTTTCTGAGTTATCAAGAACTTTTAAGAGTAGGTATACAGTTTGTGTTGTTTTCATAGGTATAATTATTGCTTGGTTGCTTTGTGGGGGGGACTAAACCCAGCTTACCAACATCTACGGGGTTCGGCACGGCCTCGGCGGGAATGTTCGAGTGGTTAGGTGAAAGGGATGGCAGATATGGCCCGGGCTTTCGGGGTTCTCGCGTCCTAAAGGAAAGCTCCATATAGGCATATATACACTGCCGGCCAAAAGTTTGAGACCACTGTAAAAATCTTTGTCACCAACAAAATATTTCAAAGTACACATATGATAATGAGCTAATTTGAACACCTGCGTATTCTATTATTATTAAAGAATTTCTAAGAGTCATTATTTATGTTGTTGTTTAAGTTATCATCCTAAAAAGGTCTATTGTTTCAAAACATCAATGAGCGCCGCGCAAGGACCAGGTGGTAGAGTCATTGTAATATTTTTATGATCTGCTCATTACTTATTGTTTTGGGTTTGTTTCGCGTTAACCGATATCAGGGATTATGTTAGCTTCCTAAAACATATTTAGTACCTGAGTTTTTATGGAGTAAATTATTTTCTACCTTATTAGTCTGAGCTCGTCGTTGTTACAGTGAAGACATCTTAAAATGGGAAAAGTTCGCGAAATTAGCAGTGAAACTCGCTCTGCCATAGTTGTTTTATACGGCGAAGGCAAATCTGAACGTGCGATTGCCTCTCAACTTAAGTTGTCGAAGACTTGTGTTCATAACACAATAACCCGATACAAGGAGACTGGCAGTAATCAAGATCGTTCGCGTTCGGGAAGGCCGAGAACTACCACTTCTCGCGAGGATCACTTCATCGTCACTACCAGCAAGCGGAATAGACGCCTAACAGCACCAGAAATCCGCGTAGAAGTGAACAAATCCCGATCAGAACCTGTATCATTGACTACAGTAAAAAGACGTTTGAGAGATGCTAAGTTATTTGGTCGCGTCGCCGTTCGAAAACCACTACTAAGGCCACAAAACAAAAAGAAACGGATGCAGTGGGCCCTTACCCATCGAGACTGGACTGAAGAAGACTTTAAACAAGTTCTTTGGTCAGATGAATCCAAATTTGAAATATTTGGTTCAAAACGACGAATTTTTGTTCGACGTAACGTCGAGGAAAAGATGATGCCAGACTGTGTGGTGCCAACAGTCAAGCATGGTGGTGGTTCCATTATGGTCTGGGGATGCTTCTCGGGCCATGGAACCGGAGATTTGGTACGAGTCGAAGGAATCATGAAAAAGGAGCAATATAAACGAATACTACAGCAAAATGCCATTCCGTCTGGTTCAAGAATAATTGGAGATGGATTTTTTTTCCAACAAGATAATGACCCAAAACATAGCTCAAAATTATGCAGGGGTTATTTAGAACACAAAGAAACAGAAGGGGTTTTAAAAAACATGGTGTGGCCCCCTCAGAGTCCGGATCTCAACCCGATTGAGCTTTTGTGGGAAGAGCTTGATAGAAATGTGCGCAGTTGTTGTCCCACTTCGCAAGAAGACATGTGGAAGGCTTTACAAGAAAGCTGGAACAATATATCACAAGATACAATCGACAAATTGATTGCTCGTATGCCAAGAATAGTGAAAGTAGTAATAAAATGCAAGGGAGGGTTTTTCGACGAAAAATCTGTATAAAATATGAGCGACATTTTTAAAGTAAATGGTTGATTTTTCTTGATTTTTTTGTTTTCTTCATAATGTATGTGTATTAGGAAATAAGTATTTTAATTCATAATTAAACCTCTTGCTTTGTATTTTGAGTTTTATTTCATTTTCCTACTTTGATGTAGGTGGTCTCAAACTTTTGGCCGGCAGTGTAGGTCATGCGGGGTAGGGTAGACGAAGGGGTTTATGGGGGAAGCGGGCTCGCCCGGGCTTTCGGTAACCAACAGGGCACAGTCTTCAACGTCGCTTGCGCAAGACTAACCACGTTTTTCGTAAGACGTTTTAAGGGCTGTTTCTAGTTTGATAAAACTTTAAACAAATAATCTTCTCTTTATGGATATAGAAGAGACTATAATGTTCGCGGTACCTATTAATTGGCGAGATTATTTAGTCGTTATTTTAGTGTATTATCCCAAGGTCTTTTCCCAAACTTCCCAGTTTTTTAACTATACTGATTCTTTTACGAACTAAAAGTGATTAATTGTTAAAAACAGTAATTTTGCGCCTGTGTTAAAATATTATTAAAAAAAGCATGTAAGATGGTTCTTGAAATCATTAGGTACATTATTAACAATAATAATATTAAAGTGTATGTAGTTCTCTAGGTTAAAAAAACATAATAAAAAAAGATACTTTACCCGGGCTATTTTTGTGCGCGCCGCTTTTGTATTACTTTAAATTTTCGCTGTTTTTCGTGATATAATGCGGGTGAGCTTCATATACAATAATAAGGTAAGTCGCAAATTAGATATGATATCATCATACATTTTATACACAGGGTATACATTCTTATAATTTATTTATGTTGTGCCAAGGAGGCGGGCGATGCGGCAGCTCCACAGTTTTTAACTTTTGCTGTCTCATCGTTCATTTGTACCTTATATTATGTACCTTATCCTAAATATTTTTTTTTTTATCATACAATCGCAATTATACGATTACGCCCTTCCGTTTTTTATCCGTGCTCTTGCTGGGCATCTGGCCTTACCCAAATCTTTTCACTCCGTAAACTTTTTAGAAAATAAAATTTCACTTTCCAATTCAAAATGAAAATGTGTGAAAATCAAATTTTTTTATTAATTGTCATATAATCTGCCATAAATTCTGCTATGTTTTTCATATGCTGTTTTTCGCTGCGTAATTTCTTTATAATAATTATTTGTTACTAATCCTTTTTCTGTGCTGTTCAACTAACCCAAAATTACTTCTATTCTCTTACGTCTATTTCAATTACATTTTGTCTTATTTTTATCTTTTTTATCTCTATAATTAATTTATCTTTATTAATATCCATGTGAGTGGAAAAGGCTGCATATGATAGAATCGATACTCCCCCTCCTCCACCCTTCCTCTCCGCCCATACCCCGCCCTAGTATGCATCTATTTCGAAATACAACACCCGTGTCCAATATCAATTACAGCTTCGCGTTGCGGTGCGTCCTTGGGACTCTACCCAGGTAGAGGGAAGGTGACTTGGGTAGTAGGTCATAATATATCACCGGGGTGGTAAATCGGTAGATGCGGGAGGTAAAGGGTGGGATAGATGGGGTAGGTAGTGGGATGGTACTTAGTCGGGTTGGGGTAGTAGGTCACATATCACATATTGCAAGGCTTGTAGCTCCATTTCGTGGAAGTGTAGAATCGGGTAGTACAGGCTACAGGGCCTTACTTGTGGCGCTAGCAATAACTAAAGAGGGGAATGTTCATGTTCATACATCCGTGGCCCAAGTTCATACTGTAACGCTATGTTCATAGAGGATAAGTTCATACTCTTACGCGGTACTCTCTAGTAGTAGGTATTACGTCTCTGAGGTTTTTGCAACGCAAGTTGGCAAATACACCCTTTGCAATTCGACGGTAGTTAAAAGCGTCGTAGAAGTAAAATTGGGTAGAACTGGGTAGTCTGGGGTAGTATATGGTAGTGATTGTGTTATATCACAGGGAGTTTTCTCGGGATAGTAATGACACTAGTGAAAGTACGTGGTTGTCCCGGTAGTAAATAGGGTTGTACTTGGGTAATAGTACAGGTAGTGTTAAGGTTCGCGAGGTAGTATTGGAACTAGGGATTAATTGAAAGTAAAGTAAGTAAATCCTTTATTTGCACACATAAAACACACACATACAGTTGGTATACTCATTACAGATTGGTAAAATATAACACAACTTAAATATAAAAATTGCGAGTAAATACAAAAAGAAGAGGCACCTCTTTTACATTGCTAACCCCGCCGCTAGGTTCCTAAAAAAAAAAAGTTGATGAAACGTCGGGAACAATAGATAATTAAACGCGATAAATACCTGATATATAATACTAATAATAATGTGTTAGATCGCGTGAGTTTAAAAATATTAATTTGATAGGTGAATGTACTTTAAGACTTGTAAAATGTGCTGGCAACTTCATCATCATCATCAACCTGTCTTAGTCGTTATGGCCTCCCCTAATAAGCGCCATAGCGCCCTGTCATCAGCTAACCGCATCCAGCATCTGCCTGCAGCCTTTCATAGATCGTCATCCCACCTGGCCGGAGGGCGTCCTACACTACGTTTGCCGAGTCGCGGTCTCCTCTCGAGAACACGTTTAACCCAGCGGTTGTCGGATCTTCGCGAGATATGGCCGGCCACATCAGCTTGCTAATTGTTTGAGCTATGTCGATAACTTTGGTTCTCTTTTGGACATATTCGTTACGAATCCTATCCTTCAGAGAAAATCCGAGCATAGCTCTTTCCTTTCCTTTGAATCTACTCTAAATATAAACTGATTTATTTTGAAATAATATTTTGAATTAGATGTTTTCATGGATTCACTGAGAAATACCATAGATTCATTGATAGAATTTCACATGTTAAACAAAACAACACGACCTTTATTTAATGTTATCGTCCCAATCAGACTTTCGATTTCGTTTCCAAATCCATTGTGGGTTGTCCAACCCACTTGGTCTTTCGTAAACCATGGCGCCATGCGCGTGGGCCTTATACATCGCGTTCTATCGAATATCCACATGTTTTTGCAATATTTTAACCGATTTCAAAAAAGCAGGAGGTTAGGTATGTTCGGTGTATGTTTTTTTCATGTATGCTCGCCGATGTCTCCGTCAATTGTGAATCTATTTTAATGATTCTTTTGCTATTGTTTTTAAAGAATGATCCCGAGATGGTCCCATAAAGTTTTTATTCCCTAGGGATTTGTATTTTTCCCGCAGACCTTAAAAACTGTTTAAATATTTAGAAATCTAAAGTCAAGCCATTTTTTTTAAACAATCGATTTATTGGATATAAACCTTTTTTCTATTGTTTTATTAGAGATGGTTGATTGGTTTTATGGCTTACTCACATTTCGTGTGCTGAGATTTTGGGAATTTTTATCGTACTTTATTTAATGAAAGAGCAAGGTTGTCCGAGGTAGTAAATTTCTTTGAAAAATAGGCAAAAAAATTACAGTAGGTAAGTCAAAAAAAAAGAAATTTTCCAAAATGACAGAAACCTTCGAAAATTACTACTCTGGGTAGCGGATTGTACAAACAAAGATAATTTTAAATCGGACATGAATTATATTCATGTTATTGTGATTTCCAAATCAAATTCAAAGTAATAATAAATCGCATACCTAACCACATAATAAAATAGCTAATATTAAAATACAAACACGTTAAATAACTTCCTTCCTGCAATTAATTAATATTTGATAATATCCATTATTAAATTAGATCACGAGTAAACAGGCAAATTTTTGGATTAAGTATTACACGTTTCTAGGTAAATACGTAAAGGTAATTTTGGTATTAATAAATATATTTAAGTTTTTCTTATTAAAATCATATCTTCCAGCTGCTGCCTGCAGTTTCACAGGTTTAACTAACTAAACGAATGCTTTCATTGCCCACGGCACACTGCTCGTAAGCGGCGGCGGCGGAGGCGCGCGGGGCGGGAGGCCCGTGCCCCTGGAGTTCGCACCGCATAGGCTGGGCTGTGAAAGAGTTATATTAACATCGTTCGTGTTAAAAATTGCGACATATGTTGACAGAGTCCATAGTGGTGTGTTTTGAAGAAAATGTCTGCAAAAGTGTCTATTCAGAGGTCGCCAAAACTAAACTAAAGATATTTGATATTGACAGCCACTGTAAATGATGCCGTCACCGGACCGCGCCGGACGGCAACATTTGCGACATTGGCGACATCTCAGTTGACAGCAATGTCTAAAGGGTTAAATCTTACTATGAAAGAAGCGATTTTCTGCGGACAACGCCCAGCCCAAACAGCTAAAGCTAGAATGCTGAAATTTGAAAAGCAAGTACCTGTTACTACACAATCTCCCGCTAAGAAGGGATTTTTGGAAATTCCGCCCCTAAGGGGGGTTAAAGCTTTTTTTTTGTAACTCTTTTTAACCAGTGGCCCAATTAGCTTGATACTTACAAAGAATACTAAAAATACAAAACTATTAAAAACAACTTTTGGGATTTTACAAAATTATCCTGAAAATGGGGTAAAAATCGGGTTGTTAAAGTTTGTGATTCGTAATAAACTATAAAGTTAATAATGATACACGTATTTTTATTTTTACAAAACTATCCCTAGGGGGTGTGCAAACAATTTCCACGCGGGCGAAGCCGCGGGGTGCAGCTAGTCTTGTACAAATCTAAACTCAAAGTATTTAACTAAAAAGTAGCACAAAAAAGAGTCCAATTGCGAATCGCTACTAACAAAGTAGTTCAAAGGATTTTGATTTTTGATTGACTTTACATTTAAAATCAACAACGGGGTGTTTCGGCCCTACTACTGCATTACATTATTAATTTATTACGCAAGGTTACGCAGAAACGTACGTTGTTACGGCAAAGGTCAGGTTACTTAATATGTGAGGCGGTATCGCGTAACGTGAGTGTTTTAGTAATGATATCGGAATTGATTCCGGTCAAACGATTTACGATTTACTCTCAAGGACTTAGATAATCATCACCTGTGTTTTAGGGTTCCGCTGTACGTACGTTTAACCCAAATCCATATATTTGTATTTGTATTTATTGAAAACATTACGTCTATTATTGCAGGTCCAGACCTAATACAACAGAGTAGTCATGAGAATAAATAAATAAGTAAATTAACACGCTAAATACAAATGTAAATAAGTCTAAAGTCTAATATATTCAATAAATCCGTAAAATCGTAATCAAAATAATTAAAACAATTCAATAATCCCTGTACTATATATATAACCCATGCAATGCAAATGGTGATATCCGGCCGCTGCCGTAACGAGCTTTGTTCCAGTGTTACGAAACACTGGAACAAAGCTCGTTATATCTTCTAGTTCTACATAAAAATTGACACGGACCCTTTTTTTTTACGGGAGGTAAATCCGCAGACAGATCCCATACTCTATGTAGGGTACAGTGTGGTTATGTGGGGTTGTCTTGAGTTTCTTCGACCCACTAAACAAACACACGGTTGCCGGCTTCTAAGCGTAATCAAGGGCCCTGGGAACTCCGCTGGACGGCCACAACCACACACACACGCTGACACAGAACCTTATATTAACAAGTATTTACCCGACAGCGCAAGGAGGGTTATGAAAACAGTTTTTTTAAAACCGCGATTAGAACGCATTGTAATTTTATATGAGCATTCCCCGACGACATATGTAACGCAGTGGGCGAAGGTCCACCTGCGACGCAGGAGAACCCGCAGCGGGTTCGATTCGCGCTAGAATCGATTTTAGTATACAAACTGACCTGCCTAATTATTTAAGTACATTCTTACAATAGTGCTCAGCCGGCGCTCAAAGTTGATTAGATTTATTTAAGGCGCTACCCCGACTCGGAATAGCGCCGCCACCTAGTTTATCTTATTATTACGTTAAACAAAGGAATTTTCTAATATCCATTGGGCAGTTTGTGCATTATAAGCTTTTTTTTAATGCCTATTTTGTTTAGTTTATGCAAAGATGCGAAGTTGCTCTTTTAGGCCACTAAACTCTGTTTTCGCATCTCTGTCTAAACTATACAAAATAAAACTATTACAGAGGCATTAAAAAAAGCTTATGATAGGTATTACAAACTGGCCAATGGATTTTAGAAATTTCTTTTGTTTAACGTAATAATACGATAAACTTGGCGGCGGCGCTATTCTGGGTCGGGGTAGCGCTTTCAGACTTTTTGTACTACACGGTTGCAATATCTTTAATTGAAAACTAACATATTATTCTCTCTTTGCCAACAGCGAGCAGTCCATCAGCAGTGCACGTGCATCGGTGATGGTGTACGACGACGGGCAGAAGCGTTGGGTCCCGTCGGGCAGCAGCTCGGGCCTGTCCAAGGTCCACATCTACCATCACACGCAGCACAACACCTTCCGCGTCGTCGGGCGGAAGCTGAACGACCACGAGGTAAACATCCAGAAGTCCCTACATGGATCCAGAATGTTCTCGAAGTTTGTAGACTGTAGAGTGTTCTGCAGCTCGAGCCTGTCCAAAGTCCACTAAAATAAGGCTCTAAACAATCTGACTTTACTAGTAGCACTTTATCTCATAAGGCGTGACGTCGACGCCCACGGCCACGTACTTCGCACTAACGCCTTCCTCAAGATGATAGCAACTTGGAGAAAAGCTAATTATTTTGTATTTATTTAGAACTAGCTGCAGCCCGCGGCTTCGCACGCTAGTTTCCGGAATAAAAGGTGGCCTATGTCCGGTCCCGGGATACCATCTACCTCGCTGCCAAATTTTACCGAGATCCGTTCAGTCGTTCTTGAGTTATAAATAGTGTAACTAACACGACTTTCTTTTATATATATAGATTTATGAGCTGATGTTTTGTTGACAAAGTCCTTCTATGTTTAAATATAAAAAAAGAGAAGCCCCCGGTTATTCTCCTGTCCAAATAGTGTTCAACTGCAGGATTTTTAGTTCTGGAGTTTTTACCAGTACTTTCCTCCGAATAATCAAACGCAACTAAGATATAAGGGGTCGTTAATTAACCACGTGTTTTTTTAGCAATTTTGAACCCCTTCGCCCTTGTAATCTAATCTAAATAAAATCTAAAGAAATCAACCTCACCACGTATAATATACTCGTACGTGGTTTTTGGTTACCCCCCCCCCTTACCCAAAATCACGTGTATTTTTTTGTACATACAAAGTATCTACAAATATTAAAATGAATGTATAAAAACCGCTAAAATTTTTATTTTGCGCGAAGTCTGGAAACGTGAGTTTTTTTATTATTGCTGAAGGTCTCGCGCCGCTTTTTGGTTACAAAATCGCGCGTTCGCTGTGCGACAGAGTCAATAGTCAATAAAAAAAATCGCGCATTAATCGAAAAAAGAAATACACGTGATATTAAGATACTTTCGTGATATTTCCAGAAGCCTTCACGTAATTAATGTACAACCCCAAAGCACGTCTCTACTCAAATGACAAATTATTGACAGATTTTGATTGAAATAATTTGGTCGAGATCTCAGGCGCCCTCCTATCAAAACATAAATCATTTATATTCAAATGATTTGTTTTGATTCGCAGGTTATTACTAATTATTTGGTTCCTTGTATCGTAACGTATGCTCTGTCCCTCTCCTATGAACGCGAAATACTATGCGCCCTCTTAATGATGATAGCAAAAGATGAACCCTGTTATTCTTGTGTCCAGGTAGTGATCAACTGCGGGATAATCCGCGGCCTGAAGTACAACCAGGCGACGGCGACCTTCCATCAATGGCGAGACGCACGGCACGTTTACGGGCTAAACTTCTCTTGTCGCGAAGACGCAGACAGCTTCGCGAGAGCTATGATGCACACGCTCGAGGTAGGTGGACGATGGCCTTAACATTTTACGAGTAAAACATAGGCGCAGAGCGCCTGGTTAAATCCAGTTTCGATGCCACCAACAATAGATGTCAAATAGGTCGATATCAAAATACAAAACTTATTTATTTACACAAAATTTTATTTAGTTACTTACTTAAAATTTTACCCAAATCAGATCTCGATCGAGCATTAGCATAGCCTTCAAGTAAATATTACGAATAACAACTTTTTCTAGTAGTGGGCTCAAAAACTAAACGTAAGACAGTCAACGATTTTGTATTGTAATCGGAACTGATTTTAATACTAAGCTTTATCACTCTGCGCTGGATTTAATTGGAGCGGTCATACTATTGCGGAAGCCCAAGGGCCGTCTCACGTCCTGCGCAGCTGCGGTATGCGAGCATACTGCCATTTTTCTTAAATGCATCAAGGCATAGAGGCTTGGCAGACATGGAGATCAATGGGCATTAATTAGATATCGCATTACAGATTCTCGCGAACAAGCCGACGGGGAACGCGGCGGCGCCTCCGCAGCCACCGCAACCGCCAAACCCTCCGGCACCATTCAACGGCCACAACAACAACAACCAGCACTATGACGAAGATATGGGGTACAGGTAGGGATAGGGGTAGATGATTTACAGGAGAAGAGCAGCAGTCAGGAGCGGCGGGATGACAGGTCGCTGAGACGGGGTAGATGATTCACAGGAACGCTAAGTAATCATCAGATTAGCAGATGCAAAATGACGAAGACATCACAAAAATCAATACTTAGTGTTGCAGTACTAGATAATATGTAATACATAGGTAGGAAAAGGGGATTTACAGGTAGGAGTCTAGTCACCTAGAACGAGTTGTCAAGACATGACAAGTACAAATGCCCTGTGACAACAACCAGCACTATGACGAAAACATACACGGCACAGGTAGGGGTAGATGATTCACAGGTGCAAAAGTAGCAGCAGCTAGACACGGTGGGATGACAGGTCACCAAAAAGAAGGATGACAATATCACTAAGACATGGGCTAACCTGATTTACAGGAGGCAGGAAGGATTGCAGGTCAACAAGAACTAGTTATTCAATAACTATTAGGAAACCCAGCCGTGAGGCTGGTGAACGTTGGATGAAAGGAGGTGAATGAAAACAGGCTTATTGGTGCGTATGCAGCCGCATTTAAGTCCAGCTGTGGACTAAAATAAAGACGTGGGATACGGAAACATGATTCACATGTGTAGCAGGAGTCAAGGCCGGAACCCAAGCGATATTCACTATTTCCGAAAATGCAGCCTTGTCTTTGTCTCAATTTTTTTTATAACTTTGTGTATGACGCGAGCGAGCTTATCCGCTAATGGCACGAAAGGGGATTCTGCTGATCGCAAACGTGTTAGAAAACTTTTCAGCTGTGCCACCTAAAACTCAGTAGGTATAGTAGCTTACGAGTACTTAGTTATCTTATGTGACTTCTTTTACACAGAACAATGACCAGAGAAGACGCCGCCATCCTCCAACAGCCACAATACCACGCGCCACAACCACACCTTCAGCAATACCACGCCCCGCACCCCCCGAGCCAGTACCACGCGCCTGTCCATCACCCGCAACACCACCCGGTAAGTTACTGTTGAGTGGATTCCAGATTGTGGTCAAACTTGTAGGACGCCCTCCGACCTGGAGGGATGACAACCTGCGAAAGACTGCAGTCAGATGCTAAAAGCGGCAAGCTGAAGACAGGGCGCTATCATTAGAGGAGAATTTAGTCCAGCTGTAGACTAATATAGGCTGATGGTGATGGGATTGTCGTCATAATGTTTAACACAATATTTTACAGCGGCAATCAAGCGCCACCTTCGGAGAAGTTGGTCGTTTCAAGTGTTTCCTTTTTTAGTTCAATATTACCATAAACTTATTTGGCGCAGTCGGTATGTATATACACGACATTTTTAATTTTCTACACCGCCCAGTACCCACCTTCCTCGCTCCAAAGACGCCGTCAGCAGTAGAAATCAAACAGCACTCAACTATATTTTACCACTGGAACTCCGAAACATTTTAAATCTGTTGGTTTTGCCGAAGTATGATGTAACCATGTCTTTAGTAAAATCATTACTGTATGCTGAATTAATAAATAATATTATGCTATTGAAACTGGCGCTGCCTGTACTGATCAAACGACTTTTAACAAAATAGTCCTTTCAACAACAGCCGGCGCAGCAGCCGACTCCTCCCGCGCCGCCGCCACACGGGATAGTTCACCACACGCACACGCTACCACACCAGCCGAGTCAGCCCACGCCAGGCCATCATCGCACTAACAGGTGAGTCTATCGACAAACGTAGTGTAGGACGCCCTGTGGGTATGTGGGATGACGACCAGTAAAAGACTGCTGGCAGATGCGGCCAGCTGTGACATTTATTTCGTTCGACACAAGACATAGATGGTAGAAAAATAGGTACGGTGCTTGAGTCCGTAGAAAGTCCCAAAGCTTTTGACTAGTTGGTTACTTGATCTTGGTTTGGACCTGGGTTCAAGTCCCGTCGAGGTCTAAAATGTTTACTATATTATGTTCTTAGCACAAAAGGTAGAAGTCAAGTCTAGCTTTGACTCCGAGACTGTTGATTGTGGTAAAAGACAGGACGCTATGGCGCTCGTAAGGGGTAGGCCGCCAAGCATAGGCTATGATGCTATGATGAACCATGACTGACCATGAGAAATGTTTGCAGTCTTTCCTAATGTCTCATGTGAGACCTAATACTCAACAAATAATGTGTTAAGCATTGTAGGAAAGAGTTCAAACAGACAAGTAATGCAAATTCAGTCGATGAATCAACAACACGTGGTTTACCTAACTCACTTTACCTAGAGTAATGTTTGGGGCAAAGTTTGAAAACATTGTATCTTCAGTTTGCCCAGACTTTAGATAGTAGCATACCATTCTCGTGATCAACTTGCTAAAATATTTCCTGTGACTATTTCTAGTGCACCAATGGCTCCAAACATGACATTATCGGCTGCGCCCCCCGCGCCCGCGCCGCCGCCCGTGCCGCCGCATCAGAACTTACCCGCACCTGCTAATGTAAGTACACTGATACACTTTAATTTTTCGTTAGACCTTACACGAAAAATCCGATTAATTTGATTTAGATCAGATTTTATAGAGTTCTATGATAATCGAATTAAAATTAAAATTCAGTGTGCTTTATTTCCTATAGACCTTACAGGACACGTGACAAAATTGAAATTACATATTAAGTAAAAGTAGGAAAAAGGTGATCACTTTGATTTTTTGTTTGCTTTAACCTTTTTAAGGGGTGAACCTAATGGGTTCGATTGTCAAACTAGGCCTAGATCTCAGTATTTACGGAATCCCTGTGGTAAAAAACTGGTATTACATAAAATTCAATTTTTTTCTTTGGTTCCTTGAATGTAAAAAATCGGTTTTGGAAAAAAATACGATAAAAAATACATGAAAGTACCTACACTGTTTCGCACATAATTTGGTCAAGATCTCAGGAACCCTGCGGTCTATTGTAATGACTTATATTTTGATTCGTAGCTTATTACTAATGATTTGGTTCCTTGAACCAGTTTCTTCATAAGATGTGTAGTTTTCTTGTCAAAGCAAAATCTTGATGTTTGCGCTCACGGCGTGCCAAAAACGTTTCAAAAACGTACTCTGTCCCGCTCCTATGAACGCGAAATCCTATGCCTGTCCTTTTCACAAAATGCCGGTGGAATACCCTATTGTAGGGTAAGACAATTTAGACAGGACAAAGCCGGTTGAGTCAGCTAATTTGTATGCAAATGTGTGCAGGGTCTATAGTGATCTTAAATTATCTAGATTATCGACACCTTTGTAACATTTTATGTAGAATGCAATAAATGATTGACTATTGTGGCTATATGACGAGCCGTGGCTGTCACGGTTTAATTATCGACCCCACCAGCTCAGCCCGTGGATGTCGTAAGAGTCAACTAAGAGAACCTACCAGAGAAAGAGCAGCAGCTTCCTTCTGTGTATTTTAACACCTCCACTGCGTTCACCAATCCGCCCACCAAGCGATTATGGCAAAACCCTCTTGTTTTGGGAGAGGCATGTTCAGCTGTGGGTGATGTCTGGTCATAAGGCTACTGACTATTGTAATACACTAGCCAAACTCGATGTAGAATGTTTGAAAGCAAACCACGACACAAATAACTAAAACTCACTTGCTTGGCGTTGCGTTTCAGGTAAGTAATATTTATTGAAGGAAGGGTCTTAAATCGACATGTTATGGAAATAGCGTATAAAAAACGCGGCAACAAAGTGATTTTTAGGTGTTTGAATTCTGCATCGAGTTTGGCTAATGAATGAATGCACAAAAGAATGAATGAACACTTTATTGTACATACAAAATAAATAAAATATAGTGTATAGTTGGGGCGGCAAATACCTTGATTGAAGACTACTTTGTAATAAAATATTATGTTATTTACAGGGACCTATGGCGCCTCCGACGCCGCCGGCCGCGCCGCAGCCTCCGCCCATGGTAAGATGTCTGTTTTAAATAAAAAAATCCGATTCAAACAGATTTTTAATTACGGATATATTCGGACATTTTTCTCCCTTCTTGAATGATCAAACAGTTCCAGTTGAGCTGTATTGGTTATAGCAGTCTAGAGGTCAGAAGAACAAACGACCATATTATAGCCATGCTGAAGATTCTTCAAGGAAAGATCGACGCCCCGGATGTCAGCGAAGGGCTCCTGCAGCTCTACGTCCCAGACAACTAACTACCTTCGTGGTAGCGTAGGCTTTTTGCAGTGTCGTACTGCCGAACTTTTCTCACGCGGAATCTCCTATTCCACGTACTCTCTAATCCACCACTCAATGCCCTCTTGGATGCGAACCCTGAATGCGATGTATTTGCGGATGTGTGGAAGCTACTGACGTTTGATTGCCTGACTTTTTGCGAGTTAGTTACTAAATAGAATTATTTATCTGATTTTACATGCTAAATTTGAGCTCTATTTTTTGAAATATTTAATTACTTTTTTTTACTTTATACGCTAATATTTACCGAGGTTACCTATTTGAGCCGTTTGGGGTTGAAACCCTTGGCTCCTGGGGCACACACCATTTCTAAACATCTGGCCAAACTTCTCATAGAGTCTACAGGTGATCGGAATGCTGGCTTCTATTTCGGTCAACGAATTAGCATTGCCATTCGCAATGCTGCCATCATTCTGGGCACTCTGCCTTCTGGTGACGGCTTCGATTTTTTAAGAAATAGATATGTGTATTACTAGTTGTAATTGTTTTATTCTGTTATTGTAACATCATACTATTATTATATAATTTTTGAATAGAGTACATAATATTAATAAACTGAGAAGTCTTTACTTTGAATTTTATTTAAATATCTATCGTTTGTATAATTATTTCATTTTTATAATATAATGTGTTAGTATTATATTAACTATGTAAGGTATTTAATAATACTTTTGACACGAAACTTTAGTTATTGTAAGTATGATCACATTTCACACTTCGAATTATATTAATTTTAATTTAATTGTAATTCATGTATGACTTGTGTAATTAGAAATGTATTTCTAATATTTTATATGTATTTTTAATAAATAAATAATAAATAAATTCAGATGCAGGATATATTTATTTAAATTCGAACCTTTTATAAAAGGATATAGGTAAATGAAAACACTGATGAAACTCTACGACGGAAGTGTTTAAATTCGATTCTCAACTACTTTTTTTGAAGTATGAAAAAGCAGAATAGTTTACAGCCTATCTAATCTACGCGCTGGCTCAGTAATGTCAAGCCTTGACCAAACTACGTTTGAGTTCTCTCGCCCAAACTGTCGACGGATCATTTTACTGCACCTAACGTATATCTCTCCACAGCAACAACAACCGACCCCTCAGCCAGGCGGGCCACCGCCCCCGCCGCTCCCGCCCGCTGCCCCCGCAGCCCCTGCTGCCCCTGCGCCTCCCCCCGCGGTGGTGTCCCCCCCGCCGCCGCCCCCTCCGCCCGCGGCGCCTCCGGACCTATCGGGGCTGGCGGCTCAGCTCCAGCAGGCTAGGTTGAAGAGACAGGCCAAGGTAAGACAGAAATACTTTCATTTTCCAATTGTCATTGTTATTATCAAAACTAGATGGCGCTGCTAAGTTTGCACTAGATTGCTGGCGCCCGATCCTGCAAAGAAGCTAAATTGAAGAGACCGGGTAAGGTGAATATTTTATGTAGATTCCATAGAGACTGGGCTGATAGTAGAGCTACACGCCCGCGCCTCTACTGTGGTGTCAAAACCAGATGGCGCTGCTAATTTTGTATCCTCACTCAACTACAACAAGCGCTGACAAAAATGCTGCATCAGGCTCGATAAGCTAGGTTAGAGAGACAAGCCAACGTAATTGTTGGAGACCAGGCCATCGAAATTAGATGACCCTGCTAATTTTATACTATACTCCAGCTAAATTTGACGTAAAATGTTTGTAAACAAACCGCCCGTACTTAACCTAGAATTCACTCTGTTGCCGTGTATTTTTATACGCAATTTACACGGTTGGGTAAAGATCGCTCTTGAGCGATAAGACCCAATTGCCAATTGTCACATTTTTATGTAATTTTTATTTTATTTGTTAATTGTTTCGTAAAGTGTGCAATAAAGAATTTTCTATCATCTATCCATCTATCTATGTACATTCCTTGCTTTGAAATCTATAAATATTGCTAACAATTATAACTGAAATTCGAAACATAGCACGTTGTTATTAGTTTTTTCTTCTTCTTTGTGTTATATTTATAAATATTTCACATCCAATTTGGCTGGAATATAAATGCCCCCGCAGTCGTGTCCTATTTCGCTCAGTTCGCCGCACACGGCAAAATTACTACTAGACCTGCGCCCTGCAGTCGGGGCAGAAGACTAGCCAGTCGAAACGAGACAGGCAGGGAAGGTAAGCTAATGTTCTAGGAAGTTGTTTATAAGAGTTTTCATTTTTAGAAACTTGACTGTCGAAACAAGATGGCGGAGAAGTTTGTACTAGATCGCTGCTCGCGCCACCCCGCGGTATCGGAACAAGCTAGGTCGAAGAGGCATGCGAAGGTACCTCTTATAGTTAGAGATGTTAAAGAGAGTGCTAGTAACAGGTAACTGGATGTTGTTGTGACTAACTTTAGAAAAGAATGAAGGAACAATACATTTATAAGAATCACATTTATGTAGTTACATTATAAAAAAGATAGGTACAAAAACAGATCACAGAACATCAGGCAACTTTTTCGATAAATATCAAATCTTCACTTGTTCGGAGACCCCTTTAAATATTCAACTTTATTATATATTTAGTATTTTTTCGTTATTACAGTTGAAGTGTTACTTATATATAGAAAGTTTCATGTGCCCACCTATTGTGGTTCAAGAGATACAGCCTTGACAAACAAAGAGTAGAAATAGCCAAAAAAATACACTTTATTTGTATGGAAAGCCCGCTCTAATTTGAATATTTTTTTCTTATTTGATGTTATAGCGCCAAGAGAAATACACATTCTCTGAAAATTTCAACTGTCTACCTCTTTCGGTTCATGAGGTAGAGCCCTGTGACAGACGGACGGACGGACAGCGGAGGCTTAGTAATAGGGTACCGATTTCACCCTTCGGGTACTGAACGAACGAACAAAAAGGAACAAGCATAGTGTTACTGCGGTCTAAAAAATATCTGTCTTAGTACTTAAAGTAGCAATTTTGTACTAGATGCATCTGTGTTGGCCGCAGTGCCCCCTTACCTTTCGGGGTTGGCGGCTCAGGTGCAGAAAACTAAGTTGATGAGACAAGCCAAGCCTAGCCAAAACCTTCTTTAGGTTCCTAGGTGGCCTTAACTAGATGGCGCTGCTAAAATTGAACTAGATTGCTTAAGTGGCGCGCGTTGTCCTTGGATCATTAAACAGACGGACAAACACAAACGGTCAGACTTCTTATGTAGATGTTCCTAAGGTTCCTAGATTTATAGCCGAATATAGATGGCGTTTTTAAGTTTGTACTAGATCGCGCTAACGAAAGTGAGTGTCACTAATACATCTACCAACTATCTACTTCCTTGTGTTTCATGAATCAAAAATCAAAAAACTCTTTATTTCCGTAAATATACTTAGAAAAAGATTAAATTCTTAAAATTAAAATAGATATGGAAATAAAATTATATATTTGATTTCTGTCGCTTCGGTATGTAGACTAAAGAATCGCCGAAGTAACCTTTAGCCTGGTAGTTGTTATTTTACGTGTTGGAGCTCTTTTCCCAAGCTTTCCTAGATAATCTGATGTTGTGTAGCCTTTTTACAAAGTTTATTTTTTTGTTTTTTGTTTTAATTATCAATCACCTTTTTAGGCCTTCTCTGACAACATTAGATTTGCAAATTGAACGAGTCAAAAATAGTTGGCGTTGCCAAATCTGAGCTCAACTCAAACGTTTGTAAAACTAGAAACAGACTGAGCCCACGCCACGTACGCGACGCAATGTAGGAAACGTTGGATGGCGTGGCGTACGATACCTGTGTCTCAAGCTAAAGCTAGGCCATCTTGTTATGTACAAATTCAAGCGTCCAGAGGGAGGGTATGGGATTTGCGTAATTCCCTGTCCGCACGATAAAGGCGCTGTCCCAAATTGTATGGAAAATAGAAACGTCACGATCACGTCTCGTTACTAACGTCAAATAGACTCACCCCTCATGCGTTGCATAGACGTCAGAAGAACTCGGAAGTCAATAACATTATTTCATTAGGCTTACACAATAAGCAATTAGACTAGTAATATTTTTAACTATACATTATAATCAACTATGAACTTTGTCATGTTTATGATTTTGTCTTCACTTAAATTTTTTTCCGCTTGTGGAAGAAGTGAAAATACGTGGGACCAGTCTGTTTATAATCAATATAATTGAATATTTTAGTTCTGTTCGTATTAAACCCTGTATATTTTCCTCCACAGCAAGCACCTCCCCAGCCGGCCCCCGAGGCAGCCTCCCCCGGGAACAGCTCCCTACCCGGAGACGCGGCGCGGGGGGGCACGCTCAACTGCATGATGCACGAGATGCAGCGCACGCTGGCGCGGCGCCGTGCGCATCTTGATAAGGCGGAGGGACAGGTGAGCGGGAAAACAAGCAGGCTGGAGGGTCGAGCCAGTCTTTAGATGGAAACAAGCAAATTGGGGGGGTAGGAAGGTCAAGCGAGTCCCTCTTAAGAGGCGAACCTAACGGGCTTATTTACTTCTATTTATACCTACTAGCTACTGCCCGCGGCTTCGTGCGCTCTTTTCCGTGGTAGAAAGTAGCCTATGTCCGTCCCCAGGGTACCATTTATCTCCAAGCCGAATTTAATCAAGATCCGTTCAGCCAATTAGGCTTGAGAAAGTAACAGACAGACAGAGTTACTTTCGAATTTATAATATTAGTATATATTAAGTTATAAGAAATTCAATAATATCCCAAAAAGAACTTGACCTCGTGGTGCAATGGGTAGCGCATCGTACTAAGGGAAGGTTGCGGGTTCAAGTCCCGTCGGGGTCGTAATTTTTGGGATATTACTTAATTTCTTAGATCTTGGAAGTTTCCCTTAGTGTAGGTAAACAAATAACTATAAAAACAAAAAAAGACCTTTATAATGTTTGTAGTAAATCTTTTTATTTAATCCTTATTCAGGAGTCCTCAAATGATAGTTCTTCGAACAACACACCTTTGAAGACGTGGGAGCGATCCGCGACGTTACCACATCGACTGCCCGCGGCATCTTGTAATGGAAATAACTGTAAGTTAACTTTAACCCTATATAGTCCGTCACAGGTCTATCAACAGCAAAAATATGTACGTGTCCACTGCTGAACATGCTTCCCCCAAACGCGGGGGATTTGCCATAATCAAAACAATATAGAAATATAGAATGAAAAGAAATTTATCTAAACCAACACGTAACATACAAAATAATAAACAAGAAACACATTTTATGTGAAGAAAACATAAATAAAAACTGAAATTACTAGACAATGTGCTACAGAAGGGGCCAAGACGGTCCCTGTCTCGGCATTCTGCCGCAGCAACCGAAATTAATACGCATATGAATTTCACAAATCCAAATTTTAAGTGACATCTTGAAGAGATTATGCACGTAAGGGACACGTCTAAATAAATTGTATTCGACCACAATTTTTCCATGAACAATTTCTCCGAGTAAGTAGTACTTAGGGTGATCTTGCTCTACGAAAGATAATCGGGCATTTAGCAGATTCGTCGGCTAACTTTGACGTTTATGAAAACTGTATGAAAACTTCTGTCAAAAACGTCAATTAAAATGTAATCATCCAATTATATTTTCGATGAACACATGCATAAGCATGCGATTCCTCGTAGCATGTGTCAACGAGTTTTCCAAAATTTACGTAGTCGGTTGCAAGAGTGCCAGCGACGAGACGGGACACATCTCGAAGATGTCATTTTTTAAAAATGACGGGACACATCTCGAAGATGTCATTTTTTAAAAATGACATCTTCGAGATGTGTCCCGTCTCGTCGCTGGCACTCTTGCAACCGACTACGTAAATTTTGGAAAACTCGTTGACACATGCTACGAGGAATCGCGGCTATCTCCTCGTGGATGTTGTCTTTCAATTGTGATATGGTCGTTGGTTTATTGTGGTACACTCGACTCATCAGATATCCCCACAAGTAACAATCGCAAGGTGTAAGGTCTGGGCTTCTTGGAGACCATGGGATATCACCTCTGCGAGAAATCAATTTGTTAGGAAACATTTCTTTGACCACCGGTAAAGTCACATTTGACGTTGCATGCTCCATCTTGTTGCTTTAATTAAAAAGCTTAAATAAAGCTTTAATTAAATGAGCGCTTGGACACTCACTTATACGGCGTAATTCGTATTCAACTCTAAATAGACGTCGTACAGTAACGTAGGAGTTGTTGTTTTTGTAAAATTCTTTTACACAAAAATCACGCTGTTCGCCCGTGAAGCGCTCCATCGTGACTAAAATTGCATAAAGCGGCGCATCGTTCCCCGCACCCCGCGCGCCCCTCAAGTGTTGCTATTTGCAAAAATGTATGGCCCACCCTGTAGTTTGATAATATTCTGTTGTTTGATTTCTAACAAAAAATCCGCATTATTTTTATATTTCCTTAAATGTGTATGTGTATGGTTTTCAGCCAATTCCGAGTCCCCCGCACAACCGCAAGCACAGTCGCCGCGCTCTGTTCGCAAGAGGTTCGGATCTGCCAGCGAAGAGACTATCCTCAAGGTAAGTCATGTCAGGTCGTGTCATAATATAACATGGATAGAACCGATGTAAGATAAACACAAATATCATCCTAACTTTTGAACAGCCTTTTTACACACAATAAGAAGCACCCTGTATAGTGCAAATATTCATTCAATAATATCATTTACTCTCGCAGCAAGTGAATGGCAGCACAGAAGGCTGCGTCTCAGCGGCAGAGTGGGAACTGTTTAAGCAGGACATGATGCGGGAGATGAGGCAGGAGATCACTAAGATGAAGAAGGAAATATTAGACGGTACGTACACTTGGTAGACTAGACGTAAAGCACGTTGGGAATCGCATTATATACTCTAGCAAGAGAACGGCCGCACAGAAAGCTGCGGCAGAGTGAGAACTGTTTAAGCAAGACATGATGCGGGAGATGAGGCAAGACTACACTAAGATGAAGAAGGAAATATTAATCGGTACGTACACTTGGTAGATTAGACGTAAGTACGATGGAAATTCCAACGCTTTGGAAATCGGTTTGGAAGACCTACACCACCTACACTGAGCGGTGAGTAAAATCCGGCTGCGACTGTTGATCATGATGGATATGTGCCAGTTCACTTAGGCTTGAAATACTTTGGTTTATTCCAGAGCTTTCCAAAGCGCCCTTCGCAATGGGGCGAACTGCTGAATACAAGCGTCCGCGAGCTTTGTCTTGCATGATTTAACCAAAACACATAGGTAACAGTAAACTAAAACATCCCCATACAAGGGGGGCTTTGCCATAATAACCAGTCTTGGCAGGTGGATTGGTGATCTCAGTGGAAGTCTAAAAATACAGAGAAGGAAGCTGCTACCCTCCCTCTTGCAGGTTCTGGTCCCTTAGTACGACATTCACTGGGACGGTTCACCGCGATCGACATAATCAACAATTACATACACGTGAATCTAATTATAAGTAGCTTGTGATCTTAAACTCTTTAATAACTAAGTAAATAAATAATGCTGGACAATCCACACAGCATCATCTAGCCCCAAAGTAAGCAGAGCTATGGGTAATAGATGATTGATAGACTTAATACAATACATAACATAGATAGATATTTTTTATTATATATAGAAAATACCCAGAACACCCGGAACAAATATTTGCAGATCGTACAAACATTTGTCCCAAGGCGGGAATCGAACCCGCAACCTTCTGCGTCGCAGGCGGACCTTCGCCCGCCGCGCCACATCGGTTGTCAGAACTTTAGGAAAGATGAACAAATTTTGATTTAACTTTTCATTTATTTCAGCTATCAAAACAGAATTCGCGCGTAGATAAGCTGCCAGCCATCGCATGAGTGTCACTAGTCGACTGGACGATATACTATTAACTATACGCTAAGTATTACCTAATACTAGGAACTAAGTAGCTTCTTCAGCTTGTCAAATCAGATAGTTAAGTTTTTAAAAAAAAAAACAATATTAATCAGTCGGGTGAAAATAAACTAAAAAGAGTGTTTCGCCGATAATTTCTAAAATTCGCCGCGAAAGATCCGCCCGTGGAAGTAAAGCTTAAGGGTAAGTTTACGAAAACTATATCAAAATACTGCCATAATTTTCTGAATGACGGTACTTAAGAATATATGTAAAAAATTATATAACCCCATTCTATACAGTTTTGTATAATAATTGAGCATTTTTTGCGAAAAACTCGACTTTTAGATACGTTTACGTAGTCAATGTTGCTGTTTGTAAATTGTTAAGAAAAGTGGACTGTCAAAGTGACATTGACAGAAGTGAAACGTCAAAGTAACAGAAGTGAACGTTAGTCGTTATCGACGAACAATGGAGAAGTGATTAAAGTGTTGGAATCGATAATTCGATTCATTAAATTAATGATTCGATTATTGAAATCGATTTCGATAATAACATTCGACTAACGCACCAATAATCGAAGCATAAAGTTTTTTTAATTTTATACATAATGAAAATACGTAAAGTACATTAATGTGTAATTTGGCTTTGATTTTTTACATTGTAACTACCGGAAACTGAAACTGACCGGGAACTGAACTGGAACTTTACAATAGCAAACAGAAGGACAGCTGTATCTTGTTAATATTACAAAAAAGAACTGAATTCCTTTGAAAAAAATCTTGCCGGCAAGCCAAAAGCTTTTCTTCACAACCAATAAACTCTGACTAAGCACCCATTTTTTAGAATTGCATAAATTAAGCAATAAAAAAATAGAAAAAGAATAGAAGCAATAGAAATACAAAGTCCACTTTTTCTAGTTATTAAGGGCTTAAAATGTAAAAAATCAAAAGCCAAAATCGCTGTTTTTATTAAATGTAAACATGTAGTGAAAAACTAGTATTACTAGATATGCTGTTATTTACATAAGCTACATAGTTATGTGCTATGTAAAAAAATAATCATTCCATCGTTTCTATATATCCATAAAAGTTATGACATTTTAAAATAACCAACCGAGCAAAAATCATTGAAATCTTCCATATTTCATAAAATTTTCTTCAATGTTAGTAGATATAAATACAAATTCATATAAATAATCGTATTTTAATAGAAAACAATCATATTTAGTGGTGTTTGTGCCAATTGAAGTCTAATGTGTGTTGAAATCGTTCTTTAACTCTTCATTTGGTCCTTCAGTACCCAGAAAAAACTTATCTTGGTACTTTGTACTTTTTTCGGTGTCTTTATTTATATCTAAATCTTGTGATTCATATTAACCCGCAAATTCGCGTAAGGACAGGTCTGGGCGACTCGTCTACGTATGTATTTACAAAAAAGCTGTACTGCCGGTTAAATAATTGCATCATTGATAATACTTCACATGGTCCTTCGGTACCCAGAAATTAACTAATCTTGGTCCTTCGTGTCCTTCTAAGTGGCCGTTCTTCATAACCTAAATCATGTTATTAAAATAATTCCAAATTGCAAACAATGCAAAATTAGTGTGTGATACTAATTTTGCATTATTTTTCATTAGAGTAGGGTTCGGTATCATATCAACCTATTTCGGCTTAGTGATCTCATTTTTCGGCACCAGTTTTGGATTATTTAAGATCTCGCCCCGGCAGTAAAATGTCTTTGTCGGACTTTATTTAGCCCCAATTTTGAGGCACCATATATGTTCATCTCTCTTTCCCTCTCTCTCTCTTTTCTAAGAGACTTCGCCCAGGTGTTAAGATCTCTATGTCAGACTGGAATAATGCTAACCAAACCATGCTGGACAATTAATATCTCTCTTGTATGAACTCTCACCATGTTACCAGGACGTCGATCAACTGGCATCTTTACGGATGTCACCAATATGGCATTTGTGGCACCTTGTTTGTCTCACTTTCTCTCAGAGCTATTGTGTATTTTACTATAAACACTATCGTGGTTTTACGAATTCATTATGAATGTACGTTGTGTGTGTTTTGTGCGTTGTGTGTTTGTTTAACTACGAGCTTAGTTTGTGTTGGAAGAACACGTTTCATCCGTTAGGTTGATCGTCACGGGTTGGCGCGAGATTCAAATTTTTTCGTGGTTTTTTATTTATTTCTGCGTTCTACAAGGAATAAAAGAATGAAAAATAAATTTGCCACAAATCGTAAAAAAAATTCTATGAACCCATTATAAAGCCAACTTCGATTCAATTGTATTTTGGGAGGATTTGGGAAAATGTTGATTTTTAACCCAAAATATCCTATTTTCCCAAATGCTCTAAAAATACCAGTGAACCGAAGTATTTTCATAGTTTCATAGGAAATAGTTTTTGATTTGCGGCAATTTTTTTTTCCGTTAGTTTTACTCCATAAAGAAAACAGAAAAAATTAAAAATCACAAAAAAAATTTAAGCTTGCGCCAAACCGTGACGATCACCACCCTTAACGCCTTTCGTTGGATTACCCGCTTATATTCATAATGAGCTCTTAAGTAGTACCTTGTAACTCTTTCTCTTTCTTGTAGAGCTCTCATGTGGTATCACGTCTCTGTCTCTTTCTCTCTTGTGAAAATTGTCAGTCCGGTGGGAGGATGTCTATGTCCGACTGGCTGGCGACCACCCGCTCACAGCGCCCTCTATGCGGCCAAATCGCTCTGCGTTGTCGCACAGGGGAGTGAGCGAGCCAGACTTTAGTTGCTATCCTTCTCTATACCCTACACAGAACATCTTCACACCCATTAGCTTAGGCCCAGAATAAGTTTACACATTAGTACTTCTTGTATGCGTATTCTGGGACACCTTTTACCATCTTAATTATAAACGAGTTTTAAAAATCTTGGCTTTTCGTTTGTCTTATGACTGAGAGAACGTTTTAGCTGAGGAGCGTTTATAAATAGGCTTAGCGCGAAAGCTGAAACGTTACGGCTTAGGATGTAACTAGTGATGTTTTTAGACATTAACTTGTCAAAACTGCAACACGTAAGTTCTACTTAAATCTATCGTGGTAGGTTAAGCGTTGATAGAAAGTAGAAAGTTGAATGGGTTTGATGATTCTCTGAACAATTGCAGCTAGGTTAATAGGTGTCTGTAGTCGTGTCGTAGCTTTTATATTTTTGTATGCACCGCAACTGAGCTGTTTCTTAATCGGAAGGTTCGAGTTTAAGTGATCAACCTTCTGATTGAATCTTATAGGGTATAGAAACTCTTTTTATATTCGAAGCTATTTTTTCGTTGCTGTTTTTTATCCACGCGTTTTTTTTCTGTTGCTTTTTGGGGGTTAAAAATAGCTTGCAACCCGAAAAGTGATTCTAAACGTGTTAAGACCCCGTTCCATTCGTTTTCTCGCAAATCCTTATTTGTTTCGCGTGGATATTCTTCCTCCCGTACTGAATAGTTACATATTGGTTCTAGAACCTCAAATGACAATGATTTGACAGTTAATGATCTGTCAAAAGTTGTGATTCGAGCGCTGCTTAGATCTAGAGGCTTTTCAGTATTCGGGGGTTTCCCGAATATCGCAAGCGTTTGATTTCAAGAATCTGAATTGTAGTGTAATAATGAAAGTTAGGTAAGAAAATGTGTTCCGAGCAACGTTATTCTATAGGCAATAAAGACTATATTTGCGGTGTCGTCAGCTTTAGAAAAATATTGCCACGACCATTAAATTTGGTTAGGACAATGTTAAGACACGGCCTTGGCCAGTTTTAGGGAAATAGTTACGAATAAAACCGATTTAGTTGGCTATGGATCAAACTAGCTAGCTTAGCCTCACGAATTTCGCTGTTGGAAACACTACCTATATCGGGGAGCGTTTTCCTACGTCATTGCTTGTCAATATCTGGGCGGTACGCTGTAAAACGGATACTTTTGACCTTTAATTTGGGCTTTTTCTCTTTAAGCCGTTTAATGAAGCAGGTTTAGTTAGTCGATTCATCAAAATAATCGACACTGATGTCAATTCATATGAAACCAAAACTATTTTGAAAGCACTAAAAATTTTGCCATCCTGTTTACTTCGATCGAAAAGAAAGGGACGGTAACATTTTTAGTGATGTCAATATAGTTTAGTTTTTGAGACATCTGAATTGACACCATTGACTTACTAGGCATTCGGCTAAAACTACTTAGTCTGTCTTTCAATTCTTTATTCCGGCTGCTTAAGGTGCCTTTCGACGCGCTACGTGCGGTGGGTAGCGTGTCAGCAATAATATCGCTTAGCTATGAAAATGTAGCGGCCATGTTGTTTTCGACTGTCGCTTAGCTTCGTAGCACTGGAAAGATACCTGAATTGATTCTTAAAGTTTTGCCATCGGTTGATGATCAAAACTTTCGCGAATTGGCTAGGACGACTTCCATTAGAAAGGTTTTTTTCTGAACCTCTCAAAGTTCTTTTCTGTGGTCACAATATGTAATGTTGCTAGAACTTCTGTACGAACGAAGCGGACTTCATATTCATAGCTCGGTTGGTTATTTCATACGTAACGTCGTAACATTCGCCAAAACCACTTGACGTCGTAACTCTGCCCCACAATCAAGTTATAACCTGTGAGCTTTAAGAACGGGATGGAGAATGACGTCATCTCTCTGCTGTTCCGCCCGTACTGAGAGGGAAAGCATGACAGATGACGTCATCCTAAATCCCTTTTTTATGTACGCGGGTTATACCAACTGTTTCGTTTTATATGTTAATAACGTTGCGTAGTTGATTTGGAAAGTACAGTTGGTAGTTTCTATGCTCTATGCTGTGTTGGATGACCAGTGTTGCCAGGCAACCTGGTAATCTGGTTATATCAATGCCAACTTTGCTGGCATTGCGGCGAGAGGCGGGAAAACACATGTCCTCAAAGTTTTTATTGTGTCCAACTTTACGCCTGGTGTGTTTAGAAGCCAGAAACATCTAGGGAATTTCGTTAGTATTCTTGTCAAAATTCTATCTGTTAGTTTTTTGACAGGTATTACGAAGACTGTTGAAATAGGCCGGTCGTAGCAGAGAGCATAGGCCCTTAGAGGATAATATATCGTATACAACGAGACTACGATGATGATCCTCTTTATATTTTTTTGAAATATGAACGTTACGTACGGTCATTATTTACCTAAAGGGTTAACTAACATTTTTTTGTCAGGGAAACTTGCCAATTGTAATTTCACTGCCTTCTAAACGTTATTTTGGATAATTTGCTTAATTTTTTTTAACATTTGTGGAATTTATATTTGAGTTCCATTCTTGATTCCTTTGATTTTTTTGATTTAACTTTTTTTTTTTTGTAAAAGTTTGGTGTTGTCAATAAAAAATCGATAGTAGGTATTTTGAGGTTGCAACACCAGCCTTGGCAGATACATTGTACTGTCGTATAAACATGTTTTTTTTAAGTTTAGAACGGAGCAAGAATTGGAACTCCAATATATAAGCAATTAACTATAATAGAAAAAATACTGAATATTAAAATAGTTACGTAATTACAATAATAAATTAATAACTAATTTATACTACCGTTGAATAATAATGATAATTACTGTAGTAGTAATAGTTTTGTCTTATAATTGGATCCCTGAAGTTGTCAAAACAAATATACGATATAAATAAACTTCTAAAAAGATCTCGTCGTTCTAATTTTCTTGAATATAAATGTTGGGTTTCTTGATACCTACTCTTAATGATAACTTAACGGAATAATTATTATTATATAAACAAATGCTTTTGAAATATTTTTTTCTGTAAAAAACGACTGAATTAACCATTCCTAGGTCTAAAAAGACCTATTTTTTCCACATTCTACAAAGTTCACATAATTATTATATTTTGTCATACAACAAAAACGCACAATTTACTTAACTATACAAATTCATCTCATTTCAATAGATAGTAAGTTTACGCGTTTGAGCAAGGAACGTACTCAACTACAGCAACTCCGTACCAAATCTATTGATGCTGTGTGAGATTCCTATGTTTTTTGGTACAGTCACTAGAACAAGCTTCTAAATACCGAAGTTTTTAATTTAACGTTTCAACCATTAAGAGGGCACATTACAGCCATTTGCGAGTACCGAGATATAGGTCTAGTTTAACAACCAAATCTGATAGGTTTGCCACTTTCCTAAGTGGCAAACCTATCAGATTTGGTTGTTAAACTTAACTTTTTAAAATTGAAGAGAAGATAAAATCAATTTATCACTTTATTTTTCATTTGATAATATTTATTACCTAGTTGTTAAATTTGACTTGTCTATGGTATGAGCTTATTTTGTAAGCCGAAAGAAATAGTCTTTTACTTAAATCATTAAAAAAAATTTTGCAGTGATTTAAAAATAGACTTAATATTGTAGTTTAAACAAATTTTGATAATTATTTAGGTATATTTATACCTAAACATATTTACTATGCCGAAATGGTGTAGATCTTCGGAGAAGCCTTTTCGTTCGATAATCGAATTCGGTTCAGTTTTTTCTTTCTTTAAATAAAGGCGTGTAAAGAAAATGTATTCTATTATTATTCAAGTAAGGATATCTCTAACAAGAAAAGTAAATTTATTGGTGGTCTTTATTTAATAGAATCTACAAATTAGAGCTCCCAAAACAGGTCTCCGAGAGTTTTTGCCTAAACATGCATCGGGAGAATGATAATAACAAATTAAAGAAGTTTTATAAAATTGGTTTTTGAATATTCAATAATAATAAAACAAATTTTAGAAAACTTCTACTACAATTAGTAGAGAAAACGAACTATTATTAACAATTTATTATTATTTCAAGCAACAAACGAAAATCATAAAATTTGGACGATGAAACCGTGCAATTTCTCGTTTTTTTTTAATAGCCCTCTTAATAACGCGATCAAGATAAATATTGAAATTAGTAAGGTCAACCCATTTTTTTTTGTATATTTTTATTATATTCCACCAACGTCACGTCATTTAATTTACATGCTTACATTGCTTATTCCTGAAATATAATTTAATTCCCTGAAAAGTTCTCAATATATGTTGTTGTTTATAAAGGCGCATTTATTTATTTATAAAATATATAAAAACTTTTTTTGCTATATAACTTAACTTTATTAACTTTTAATTACTTTATTTTTGTAAAAAAAAATCAACAAATATGTGTTAAAATAATTAATATATTTTTTATCATGATTATTTTAAATAAATGTCTGGTGGCGTCGGGGACTTTTATGGGAACAGAACTCAAGTTATGTCTAAATTTTTCTTTGCTTTGGGTTTTCTTGCAGATAAAACTATAAAATTCACAAAACATTACATTTAAATTAATGTTATTCGTAAACTGAAATTCGGTTCAAACCTAAACGGCTCCGAGTGTTAATAATCCCAAAACAAAATACCTAATAGGTATTATGAGAAAATGTATAATATCAATACGAATTGTATTAGTGACTGAACTATAGAAATATTAGGAAGAGTTCTGAAAATGGAAAAAAACTGCAAATTAAAACAGTACATATCCTTTTATACCTATTATCCTGTTTTGGATTTTGATGAAATATAAATAAAATTCCATAATTCATTAATACATTTATAAAATAACTACGTTGGCTTAGTACCAATGTTTGACTAATTGTAGATATTTGAGTTAATCTTTATAATGTATACACAAGTTTTCATTTAATATAATATTTATATTTCAGTCGATAGATAAGCTATAAAGTGATTAATATTAGTGATACTATTAAATAATAGAAAAATAGGTTACTGAATGGCGTAATTAATAAACTAACTAACCAAATTTAGAATGATTTAGTAAGAGTTGGTCTCAGTACGTCAAAGAATATAGAACGTATTTGGATTCTATGCCTCATTATAAGTTCATTAAAATAAGACATAGAATTGAATGTATTTATTATAAGTATAGTTAAACTTTTATAACGTTTGTATAAGGTATAAAAATGACTGCAACATGAATGAATTTTGGCAGTAGTATCATGTGATTATGAGAACTAATTCTCATAGTATCCATATTAATATAATAATTATATTAATGTTATTTATAATAGTACCTACCTTAATAATAGATGGTATATTTAACGGAATAATTAACTCATAAAAAGGTGCGATAATGTATTTAATAGCTGGCACAGTTCTCAAATTATAATTTGTATCGATAATTTGTTGTTTGATTTTACAATAGGCCATCACTGTGCCTAAAAAGTTCATGGCGTAATATTTTCACTGAATGTACAATTTTTATTTATTATAAAGTTTGTATTAAACTTTAGAATTTAAGGTTACCAATAACACTAAACTAATTGTATTCAACATAAAAACAATTGTACATATTTTTTGGAATTATATTTTGTGGACGTGTTAATTTTCTTTGTGTTATTTAAAAAAGTAATTTCATTTAATCAGTTTTTACGCTGTTCCTTATAATTTTTGACATGCGGGACTTTGTTTGTATGTGAGTGAGAGATATGAATGGGCTTACAATTATAATGCATTAAATTGATGTTTAATGTATTGGAATGGCTGTTTAATTATATATTTAAATAAAATTCTAGTTATAAGTCGAAGCGTTGTCAGTGTCACAGAAGCAATCGTTTTTTTTTAATATATTTGACAATTTTAATATAAATTATAATGGCCTGTTGTAATTTATTTCCTATTGTTAATGTAGTGAATATAATATAATAATCGACTAGGTGTGAACAGGTATTGGTAGATTCTTACCTAAATGTAATATGAAATAAGTCGTTTATGTAATTTTGCATGAAAACAGCTTGTGTAATAAGTGTACAGTATAACAAGTGAATAAAAAATAAATGTGATTGGTTGGTTTTATTGTATAAGACGTCATTTAATATTATAGTTTAATAACACTTGTAGGCTACAGAAATTGGTCATAAATTGTCTATATGATTTAACGTATTCCGATATTTGCATTGATCCATAATATCCATCCATACTTATATTAGGTCCTTACATATGAAATTGGCGTTTTTCGTACTGGCCACTTTAATCACAAATTTCTCCTCTTTGGTAAGGAATTCCAAATTCAAATTTGTACAGCTATAGACTCATGTATTTGTGCTTCGATGATCGTCATTCATTTGTTTTTTTTCTTCTGTTTTTTTCTGTTTGCGTCACTCATTTTACAAAATGGAAAACTTAAAATATCGCATTATTTACGAGTACGAGTTCCGCCGTGGCACTAGTGCTGCGGAAACAACTCGAAGGGTGAATGATGTGTATGGCGGTCGTGTTGCAAAAGAAAACACAGTTCGTTTTTGGTTCCAACGTTTTCGTTCTGGAAATTTTGACCTGCAGAACAAGCCCCGTGGACGGCCTGAGACTCAAGTTGATAATGAAGAGTTGAAGGCTATTGTGGAAGCGGATCCATCGCAAACCACGTCATAATATTAAAAAAGTGGAAGGAATTCTGTATGCCTGTAACCTTTACAGGCTGAACGGATCTTAATTAAATTTAGCAGGGAGGTAGACTCTATCCCGGGGAAAGAAATAGGCTATTTTTTTTTCATGGACGAACATTTTTTGTTGTAGCACTTTCCCCGTTTGAAGGTTTTTTACTGAAAAAATTACCTCTAAACTTTCATCCCAACTAGCCCATTTTTATGTTATTGACCACTCTACATCAGCTGTTCTGATGAACAAGGACCTTCAATTGTCACCGCCCATACTTAGTATCTCTGAGTACAGAAACAATGGAGATGGCATACCTACGAAAAAAACGTGTATACCTAAACTTATTAGGAAACAAAAATGGCTTCCTTCCGTAGTGCTGCCCTATTGTATATCGATATATTTATCGACACAAGCATTTTTGTGACGATATTTTATTAAAGCAGTTCCGGGTGCTGATCTTATTGTTTTTACCTCGATAGTATAAAACGAAATTGTGTAATAAAAAAATATATATGCACAAATTAGAGACAACGTGTATGTGCACACAAGCATAGCCCGACCGTGGGACGTAACAACTTGTAACTGAGAATTTGTGCAATTTTATTATTTAAAAGGTACTGAAATAAAACAAAAAGTAACATAGTTAGTTGTCAACAAAAAAATATTTTTTTACAAGGATTTTATTAATAAATTTGAATCCGTTTTACTAAGTACAAGTACTGACAATTAAAGCTTAAAATAATATAATTTCCAATATCACACTTTTGTATAACCTTTATTAAACAAATCTCAGATACACAATCACTTAATATTCGACGAAGTATTCGATTGTCTACGCAATTCAATCAGTCTCATTCATTTACAATCACAAAACATTAAAAGGTTATTATTTTTATACAACTAGGATTTTAATGATAATATTACGTTTTTACTTAGTTCTAATTTTCAAGTAATTCAATCAGTCTTATTTATATTCACCTCATCTGACGCATCACATTTATAAGTAGGTGGAGTCTGGTTTGGGTCTATTTCTGATAAAGTACTGGATGTACTGGATCGGGCTGGCGGCTGAAACATGCATGAAGGAAGAATAAGTATAAAATAGAATATTATTTGTCAACCAAAACTACTAGAATAGAAATCTGACGTTTGGTAAGTAAATAGGTTTAGTTGTCAAGGAAATAATTTGCTAAGAGATGATTTATGGAAATATTATTTTTAAAGGGGATTACAAGTATGGTCTATAATATCACTTTGGGTCAGATTTGTTAACTAACTTAATATTCAAATTTAACCCCTTTTGGAAAAATGCAGGTGGCAAAGTTTGTAAATATACGCGAGCGAAGCATAAAGGAGTACACGTTTGTATAAAGGTCAAGTAATAAAAATACTTACTAAAAAGATTCATGACGGTACGGCATCCTCTCGCAATGTCGTGATATTCAAAGTTCTATTGAAACACGGTTCGTCAAAATGAAGAGAGCAAACGAAAATGGTTTTCGTACGAGACTTTAAATTTTCCACACCTATTGTATATAGCCACATTTTTCTTCTACGGTAATTTTTGGGCAGCCTAAAACGAAAAAAAACCAGTTTAAAATTATACACAACAATTTACACTTGAAAACATCGATATGAAAAATGCCTTGATTGACAACTCTATCGCGAAACAATCAGTTTTGTATTTTCTTGTATTAACAAATCAAAACCTACAAAAATACGTAGTATACGCTGCATTTGATATGAATTTTATGTAAAGTATTCATAAGAAAGCCAGAAGATGAGGCAATTATTGTATTTTTGCAAAATAATAATACGTACCGGTGTAATGTTATGTTTGGACGATTTTCGCTTTTTCTGATCCCGCAACCTACCACACTGCAATTAGGCATGTTCCTTGTTGATTTCTTTCACTTATTAAATAAGTATTCACAAGAAAAAATAACAAATTCAAATAGTTTTCGCACAAAACACTGCAAATACAACTCGCGTTGACAGCTAACATACCTGTTACAGTGGGAAACTAAAATGGCGGGCCGGCCTCAAACATGCATTGCTATGACGTCACTTTTTAATGTTGCCAAAAATAGGTGAAACAACTATATTGTTGTACTTTTTACATGAGGTATTGTAGGTAAGTTAAAACGAGATAGCTACAAGTTTATGAGTACAATGTCGATTTAGACCATATTTGTATAACCGATAGTTCATATAGAACAATATGCCATCTCCTTTGTTTCTCTACTCAGAGCTTAGTATATACATTAAATGTGTAGAGTGGACACGCTGGCCCAGCCCCCGCAGCCGGAGTCGCCTATAGCGTAGGCGTAGTAGGTACGTTGCCAATGAGACGACCGCGGCACCATTGATGTGGAGGTTAATGGGGTGGTTGGGAATATATCCATTATTTGAGTTGCCATGTTTTCTTTAGCCAAAGCCGACAATTTACAAATACAGTAAATTTTTCTTCTAAGCTATTATTTTAACTTATATATAATGTTTATCACTAGGCCGAAACAAACATACCTAATGTTTGTTTCGTCGTATGTCTACGTAGGTATACCTAATAAAGATTATTTTTCAATATTTTAATAAAAGTTACGCGATAAATACCTGATAAATAATCTTCATTAGGTATGTTAGAAAATCGTGGAATTATAAAAAGTGCTACTTACGTGCCTAGTTTAATTTTTAGCATGAATGAATGTATTTTTTATTTGCACAAGAAAAATATTAAGTAAATCTAGTATTAAAAGGCGGCCTAGTTAAAGTAACCCTAAAATTTTGTCGCCAAAATGGCCGGCTTTACGTGTGTTTGCGTTATTGATAGGGTTGTCATATTTTTACTAAGCGTATTATTAAAGTTATTTTTTACTATCAACCATGCGGATCAGTTGGGTATAGGGTGCACAACAATCCCCTTTCGGCTTAGTACACTAATAACGTGGCACCTTGTGTGTGTGTGTATATATATATATAATAGCAACATAATAGACTGTTCGCCACCTAACCGATGTTCCTTATCTCGCCGCGTCCTAGCGAGTTCGGTTTGCGTTCCAAATGCAAGGGATGCAGGTACGGTGCACCCACACGGGGCGCAGAATGGCATGTGTGATGGTTTTGACTGACGACGTCGATGGCGTTCGATGTTTTGTTTGTTTAAGCATGGATAAAAGTGCCTCTTACGTTTAAAGAACTTTATTCTCCTACAAACACAGTGTTCACATATAATAGGATACTTATAATGAAGAACAAATTAAACTAGGTTTTACAATATTTCAACTAACCTCTGGTACCTATAATAAATTATAGCAAAATATTGATTAACTAAATTTTATATAATAATATTATTTAAATATTAGACATTATAACAACTAGTACCCTTGTAAAAGTAAAATAAAAAATAAAATGTCTGAGTTATTTCACAACTGTCTGGCTCGCACGCTATATTCATGAAATGACCCTAGAGGTAACACACACCGTTGCACATGTAGCGAAACACAGTAGCGTATGTGCCGAGACGCGACTTGGCGAGTGGGATATAGCTGTAAAGCAGGGGGGAAACACCGGTGTACACCCAAAACCCCCGTTGAACACCATTTGTCTGCCAGTAAAAAGCGGTAGTAACCCGACTGTAGGTATGGTCATTTTGGAATCTCTATTTAAATAAAAGAAAGTCGTGTTAGTTACACTATTTATAACTCAAGAACGGCTGAACGGATCTCGGTGAAATTTGGCAGCGAGGTAGATGGTATCCCTGGGCCGGACATAGGCTACCTTTTATTCCGGAAAATAACGTGCGAAGCCGCGGGCTGCAGCTAGTAAATAATAAAAATTTATATTTCAGGAAAGGTTAACAATGTACTTACATTAAACTTAAACTTATCTTAGGTTATAAAAGAAAAAGTATTTTCCAACAGTAGTACTTAGTAGCGAAAACCTTCATGGATGGATAAGGTTGACTCCTTGCTCTAAGTTTTCACTTGTACGTAGACGCAAGGGCTCTCTCTCAGCTTGTCAGGATTTCATGAGTACAATAAGGTTGTTATGTAATGGTAGATGATTTATAAACAGAATACAGAAAATAATAAAAATAAATATAAACCTAATGTATGTACTAATTATTTAAATTATTTTATAACATATAAAAATACTTTGTAGTTGAAATGGGCTAACATTTACTAATTTAACGTTGAACAAATGAATGTTATAAAATCATGTGGAAATCTACATTATTATCCTAAGATTGGATGATAATGCATTATAATGTTCAGGTATAATCAAAGCAAAAGAAAAATTAAACTTCTTTCATTTTTCTTTTTTCATACGGTTATACAGTAGGTTAAGACTGATTGTGCTAAGGCGACGTAAATTTGGTTTAAGAGTGGTTTTGTTGCTGCATGTCATCCAAATTGAGGTAGTTGTGTGCATGCCATGAACGACGCTGACCAATCATTACGCCTAAGTATTTGGTCGTTATGACTTTATTTATTTTAGGACAGGGGCAAAAAGGATCATCGCGACTGCAAGTATGAATTTTTAAAGCAAAATCAGATTGAGGTTGAATATTAAATTTTTTTCTCTAGTATATGTATAAGAATGGAAATCGAGACGGTAACGAATGCCTTCATTAAATCTAGGAATACTGTCAGACATTTCCTAGAGTCAACTTATTCAACTATGTGGTTGGTGAGGGCCGCAGTAGAATCCTCAGTTGAACGACCATTCCTAAATCCATACTGTGAGTCAGAAAGTATATTAAATTCATTAAGTGAAATTATTAAATTGAATTTATTTCATTTATAATCAAAAGTGTTAGCAAACTAATCAGGCTGAGGAAGAGTTTTACGAAGAAGCTATGCAGACTTATGTGCGAGCCTGTACCAGTACCAGCCCGAGCCACCTCATTGTGTTACCAACCAGCGGTCGTTTCACTCCTGTCTACTTACAAGCTTCCCTATATCCGTATTATCGTATAAAATAAAACAAGAACTTTATAAGGCATTTTTATTAAAAAGAAAGAAATAAAATTACAGAGAACACATCGCGCAACATTAATATAAATAAATAATAAAATTATAACCGTACGGAACCACATAAAAATATGCGTCAACATTTCTTAGTAAAAGAGTACAAATATTATTTACTTGTCATGTTATTAGAACCATAACTTTTAAATGCTACAAAAACATCTACCTTTCTCAGTAAAAATCATCCTACAGCGTTAAAATGTTGCCAGCAGATATTACAGTTTTTGTAGCATTTTATTATGTCAGTTACACACTTAAAAATACGTTCTTTTCTTAGAACAACAATGCTTATAAATAATAGATAAATTAAATTATCTATGGTGGTCCATCGGAAATGGCCGTTAACCCTAGAATAGTACAATTTTGAAAGCTCTAAGCGCGTGTGATTATAAGTAGATATTGCACGTTTATTATTAGATCACAATGTGCAAAAGCACTTAGTTATAGGTAAATAAATATTCGAGTCAAATCTATTTAACAACAAAAAGGTAACTAAATTAAAGTTGGTAACTTTTTCTATCTTTGAAGTGAGGTAGGTAGGCCTCAGTAATTTGGCTGACAATATTTAAAATGTTATTTTAAATTAAACTGGCTCCAAAATGGTGGGATCTAGCGATACCTAAACTATTTTACTACACCAATGCTAACAGTAAAAAGCGAGAGTATAATTTTAGAAAGTCAGCAAGAACATCCAAGTCTTAAAACTAGTTTATTTTTAAGTAAAAAGCCTAGATTTTGTATATCATGCAGTCAGATGGATACATTGTACTTAGAGATTATATTTGTGTATTCAACAATATTAAATTGAATATATATTTATAAGTAGACATTCATAGATGCACCGGGTTTTATTTGTGCTCGATCAAAGCGTAATATCTTTATCTTTATATTTTATTTTACTAACACTACTAGTAGAAATATTCTTACCATTATCTTTATGCCGTTACAATAATGTAGGTACCTTCACGCTTTTATAATTTTTACGCATTGCAAACATTTTTTTCGTGATTACTTTGATTGATCAAAAGAATTTACCACAGGTTTTTTACATCTCTTATCTTGCACAGTGTATGAACTTCAGGATGTTTTTTTTTTAATATTTGGTTGGTCACATTGTTCTAAGTAATGTAATACAAGGTGCCACAAAATATGTAATAGGTACCTCGTCAAAAGGGGTAATTCCGGACCTCAACTTTTTACTTGGAATAATAATAATAATTATAACGTTTTTATTTAAAATTTTATTAGGTACCTATTTTATTAGGTATTTAAATTATATATTTTTTGTAAAAAACCTATTGTAATCCTTCTGATTTCTGTTAGTAACGTCTAGCGAGTTTTATACAAAACACAAGCTCACAAGCGACTTAAAATACAGGCACTGAACGGAATCACAGCATCCTTATGTTCTTGTCGCTGAATGGTGAAGAAATATAACTCCTGAAAAAGATAATAATAATTAGCGATGAGAAGCAACCGTTACGGAATTTCAGCTAAGGCAAGCACCTTTAGTCGCACTTTCTTCTATTTTTAGTACCGGTAGTGTCTTTTAGGTCAATTACAAAAATTACTAAACAAGTGAACATAGATACAAAGCGCAAATCCGTCATGTAAATTATATTTAGAAGCATTCACCTTTACATTTTAGTTTAAGTAAATAATTATTTGTGAATTTCATGCTTAATTTGAGGTTCTAAACTGAAAATAATTCACCTATAAATGATATTGTAAGATTGACCAGATTATGTTCAATTATGTCGTTTACTTTGTGTTTTTCACCACAGTGAACACGCGCAACGTTTAACGCGACTTTCGCGAGTATTGGGATAAATGTGAAGATCCTATTCAGGGGTCTGTGTGCGCTAAAATTAGTACGCTCGTGCTCCAACTTCTTCTTGTCAACTGTCTAAACTATACACAAAACAAAAAAAAAACTCAATATCCATAACACTTAACAAACGAAAATAAGCGTACTTTTTCGTACTATGGAAAAAGTTAAATAATAATAACCTACCCAAAAAACTACAAAAGTTGGTTATTTGCGTGCATTTCGAAACCTAGAATATATAGAGGTATATAAAATGCGAAACTGAAAACCTACGATAAAATACATGCGGCTTATTTAAACTATAAACTAACTGCTACGTCATCCAACAACATCAAATTAATAACATGCAGACAAAAACCGAAATAATTATAAAAAGCTGTGCTTTTCTAAGTTTTAGTAAAAAAAGTGCACAAACAAAACGGCAAATCTAAAGAAAGACGACAACAAACTTTATAATTTAGAAAGAACCTGATTGGTTTAGCTTGTTTTTTTTTATTCTTGCAGTCTTCTGGTTATGCTTCACTATTCGTTTAACACTGGGAGCATGGATCTAGAAAAATAATATAATGTTAAATGTTAACTTATATAATACTTAGAATTATATTATTTAATAAAAATAATTAATTATCTAATAATGATTCTATAATTTTATTTAGCTAAATAATGTATGATGATATTTAATGGTACCTATGTAAAGGTTGTGTTGTGTATTTAAGAGGTTTCAAAAAAGTACGATTTTCAAGACCTAAAGCAAAGCCCAAAGCCATGTGATGTGGAGCATCATATTTATTAAAATAAATACTAGGTGCATAAGTTCTAAATTTTAAGCGGGATTTCATAAATAATTATATAATGTTCTAAACGACATAGGTAGGAAGTAGGCGAGTTTTATTTTTTCATAAATAATTATGTAATGTTCTAAACGACATAGGTAGGAAGAAGGCGAGTTTTTTTTTTCAAAAGTCAATAAGTATCACTTTGTTTTTACGAACAGGAAATTTTAATGGTTCAAATGTATAACCATTAAAATATTAAAGCCTATTTTTGATACAATGAAATAAACTCCCTATAATTAATGTTGTCATTGTAAAATATTTTTTACCATCCCTTTTTGCGAACTTATTGTGTTATAATACGAAACAATAAAAAAAACTTTCTTTTCTGTTCATAAAATCAATAACTTATTCTAAGTAAAATAATGGGCTAAATACCTTCCATTTCCAAAGCTATGGGAATGGGACCTTGGCAGCGTAAAAAAATTCGAAAAAGCGTTAAATAGCATAAAAAAAATATTTATTAAATATTTCCAAAGTATTTTTGAGGCTTTCCTTCATTTATTTTAATAAAAGTCTTGTGCAAAGTAGAAGGGTTATCGGATTATGAGAGAGTGAGGGACCAGAGGGTTTGCGCACACACTTGGGCACTGTAATATATACAATATAGTTAGCAGGAGTCCTCGTTTCTTAATACAAGTTTCGACTTAGCAAGAGAGAGGAACTCATTAGCGAGACCTTAAAATGGGTATTCATCAGGGACGAATTATCGACTAAATCTGTACTTATATTTCGAAATGTTGATGTGTTAACGAAATAAATATCTATTTTATCTTTTTAATATTTCCTGGTGTGTCTCTCATATGACTAGTCACCGTAGCCGAACATTCGGGTAGGAGTTAATCATTATGTGTGAAGAAAAGCCCCAATAATACTTTGAAATGTCAATTAATAATCGCAAAAAGTAGTTACAAAGATTACATTATTTAGCGTACAATTGAGCGAGATACACATATAAAAGGATATATTAGCCTACGCCTACTATGCTAGCCCTTGAACTACGAGATTGATAAATGTCTACATGAAATTTTATAAAATTGCAACACTGGTTGTTTAATTAAAAGTAAAAAACATTTATTTGACACAGGTAGAGTCACATAATAAATAAAAAACTTGCTAAAAAAAAATTACATACAAAGCGTTGTAATTTATTGGTTTTAAATAATTAAAGGAATGCAAAATAATCCAAAATTACCTACTTTATGCGGCATGTAAATAATTTGCATTTAAAGCTGCATCGTTTATTATGTATTTGTAATTTTTAATTAGTTACAGCAGCCAGCGCCTTGGGGACGCTTCCGACTGGTACTGAACTGTTGGATAATCCATATCCAACTCAATAATAATCTTCAGGTAGCTCAACTGATCCAGTTGAGCTACCTGAAGATTGTTTGCAACAGTCTGCAGTTAGCTTAATTGTTTCAATTGTAAATACTGGTTCTAATTTGTTTTTATTACTGAATTGTAATTTTCTTTGTCAATAAAGAAAAAAATTGTAAAAAAAATATATTACAAATACGATGATATTTTTGACATTATAAGTGTTTGTTATATTCATATCTAAATTAGTTTATCAAGCAACCTTAAAGTGAGTACTGACCGGCGTTACTGGACGTATTGTAAAGTGTTACACAGCGTGCAGTCAGTAGGGGGAAAGAAGGCGCTCGTAACGAGCAACGAGACGGATTTTAGCACACAGCGGCGTAACGTATAAATGCTCGCCGCGAATGGTACGTTACGCCCCGTAACACCGGTCAGTCGGCTTTAATAATAAAACCCTTTTCTACTTCGGAGGGTTTGCGGGGATTATCGAAGATTCTCTGAAGGATACTGCTGCCTGCTGGTAAATCCAGATGTATTCGTGAGTGTATTATTCATAATTACTATTTTCGATGGTCATTGGTTCATTTTCTTTTGTTTTATTCGTTATCGTCAATATGAAGCCAGTTAGCGGCGAAAATAGTATGAGTGATACACTCACTAATACTCTTGAATTGACCAGCAGCACAGAATAACTATACAGGATGCCACGAAGCATGTCTACTAAGCTGAATGGAGGTGATTCTGGGCTTCGAGGGTATCAACTTCTGTTCCAAGAGTTTTTGAAATTCAAACTTCTTTTTATTGAAAAATATTAATGACTAACTATATTTTTTTCATATATGTGTTTTTTTTTCGCGTATTCTTACGTTATTGTTTTGAAATTTCAAATGCTCTACATAATTTTTTTGTAATAATTACAAGACAAAACACTTGTTTTGCATAATAAACAAGCGAAAAACATTTGTGAAATGTTTTATATTGTTAAATAATTCGTGTAAAAGAAAAAAATCATTCTTTATTCAAAATTTTACATAAAAAGTAAACGATTTTCGAAAAATCTTATATCACATGTTGATCCCCTCGGGGTCCAAAATCACCCACACGCTTAGTACACATGTTACGTGGCACCCTGTAGGTATAGTACTTTGCTGCAGGCAGAAGGATCCTTCTGAGAATCTTCGATAATACCGATAACCAGGGCTCACAAATACACCTGAATTGACCAGTTTGCGTCCTCGGGTGAGTTGCCAAGATATTTTTGAAAAACCCTCCTTGATTTATAGTTAGTATTAAGTTGTTGGCTAATAATCAGCGAAGGATATTTCACATTATGTACGAGTAAGTTTTTTCTTGCAGTTTTGTGTCATGTTGCGCGCATATTTTCCTTGAAGAAAGGCTTCCATGCTTTTTCCGTTCACAGCCTCCTGAGGTTGTTTGTTCCTGTCCTGGGGCCGAATTCCACTATATTAATCGCAATGGTTTCAGAATTTCACATTTTGGCATTTTACCTTGGATGAAAGAAACTGCAGATGGACGTGTGTCAAAAGTGCCACGGCTGAAACCAATCTATCAATATCTCCGTGCAAATAGCACCGCACACACTATCTAGAATTCTAGTGTTTCTTTCATCTATGGACGATTCTGCGACGATACCATTGTCATAGTAAAGCAATTGGTTAGCAGAATTCGGCCCTAGAAATAAGTTCGTTTTAAAATCAAATAGTACTCACAGCTCCATGTTATGAACAGACGACTGAGGGCAGTTCTGTGGCACTCGCACGTGGCAGTGCTTGTGGCACTTCAGCTGACAGTCGCGACACTCGTAGCCCTGCTTGCCGAGGCGCCGCGCTATCGTCTTAGCGCAGACTTCGCAGGTGGTGCCGCTGGAAAGGGGAGAACAAGCTTACAGTGGTGTTGAAACCTCAGTGGCGCAGCGGGCGAAGGTCCGCCTGCGACGCAGGAGGTTGCGGGTTCGATTCCCACCTCGGGACAATTGTTTATACGATCTGCAGATTTGTTCTGGTTGTTCTATGTATAATAAAAAAGAGATGTCTACAATTTTTTGTCTTGGCTAAGAAATACCTGTTAGCGATCTGACGGAAAGGTACAAGCTGAAATTGACTTTTTTTGTTGCAGCTACAATCTAAAATGTATTTTTTTTCAGGCCCAGAAAGATACTACACGCCATTAGCACAAGGACTTCTTGGTCTTAAATTATATTTTAGAAAATTGAGCCGCTGCGCTGCGCTGGTCGGACAAATTGATTAAATAACTCGATAACATAGAAGTATTAATTAAAATAAAGCATGAGTCGACATCTAGTAGTGGAAGGTGGCATTTTTTCATTCTATCTTGCAGGCCAAGTCTTGCGCCATCTAGTGAACTCGAACGATAACTGGTTGACCCGCTCAGATATCGCCCGAAGCGTGTCACATTCTTTACTATGAGATGAAGCATCTATACAACCAGAGACTAGTAAAGTAAGTCTCTGGTACTACTTAGTATTATAAAAACTGTGGTATTAGAAACAGAGTTTATGAAATAAATTTAACAATAAACCGACGATTTTGCTTTGAAACTGAGATGTAGCTTTAATCTTTAATTTAGATACTACAGAAATTACCATTCCTTGCACTGGCTGCACCAAATTTGATTGTACTATACTGACACAAACATTCTTGATAGGACAAATGGCCTATATAATCGGGTTTGGTTGGATCGCAGGTTTGAACTATACAGGGTGTTTGGTATTGCGACCGACCTAATTTTTTGAGGAGTTGGGGTCTCATGGGCTACATTTCTCCGGTAGAATCAATGTCCTAAGTGACATGAGGTACGGATGCTGAGATATATATTTTTTATTTTTTTGAAAATCCCCTCATGTATCGCCTTTCAATTCAATTCAAAAAGTGTATTTCAGCTTAGATACACGATACATATTTCAGCTATAGAATAGGTAATAAAAACAAAAATAAAATAAAAACATCTTAAACTAATGGAACGCACAATCTGCGACAAACAATCTTCATGAGCGCATGGCACTATGTGTGCGCGTCCAGTGATTCACGAAAGCGCAGTCCGTGTCCAGCCTTCCAGCTATTAGTTTCAGATAGCTACTGGTACCGCCCCTGACGCGGCGCATCAAGGATGCTGTTCTGTTGCAGTTGATTGCGTAAAAGTCATCAACGAATTTAAATGGTCATATATTTTTTGTTTGTGGTTGTAATGCCACAAAGTAACTTTTGCTGTATTTTTGAATGTATATTTATTCTAAATAAATTATCAGATAGGTACTTGATCCAATTCAAATAGAAATAGAGTTTGAGTAAGTCTAAAATCTGTGTAAAAATTATAAATCGTGATAAATACCAAATTCGTTTAAAAAAAAACTAATAATTGTTTTGAATTTAATGTTCTTTTAAAAAGTCTTTCAGCTTTCCAACGATAATTTGATACATGACATCATACAATATTTTTTAGGTGGTCAAACTAAGAGATACTCGACTGCTAGAGTCATGTCATGACTAAGAGATACTTGACTGCTAGAGTCATGTCATGACTAAGAGATACTGACTGCTAGAGTCATGTCATGACTAAGAGATACTTGACTGCTAGAGTCATGTCATGACTAAGCAGACACTCATCCATGTTTCATTCTTCTACTTTGTCTCACCTGTGATTCTTAGGAGATTGATTCTACCACCCGGAGAAATGTAGCCCATGACCCCCCAAAAACTCCCCAAAAAATTGTGTCGGTCACAATACCAAACACCTACAGTTAAAATCTATAAAGAAACTTAATTAATGAACATTAAACAACTATATGCCTATACAACCTGTTTACTTATACGTAGAATCCTTAACAAAACCATTCATACAAATATCACATTCATCAAAAAAAGCCAACTACACTGTAAATACAGTAGAGGAAGAGGTGACCATCTTGTTTTGCCTACAATTAGAACTCAGCAGGGTAAAAAGACGATTACTTTCGAAGGTGCCCAATTCTATAACAGGCTACCTGAAGATATTAAAGGAGCTGGAACGTTTAGCGTGTATAAAACTAAATTGTAAAGATGTAAATCCGAAGAACACTACTAAACTAAACCATAAGAGACGAAAATAACATAATAATATTACTAGCATAAGTTTCTCATGTACTTAAGTAACATGTTTGTTGTAAATGAGAAATAAAGATCTTTGAACTGAACACCCTGTATATTAAATTAAATAACTTTACACTTACCCGCTTAGATGTTTCGCAATGAACGTATGCTCATTATAAATGTGCAGTTTGACGCCCTTCCGCCGCCATCTTGATCTTTGAGCTATCGTCAGCGGCACGAGGTAGTGCTTCTTGATTCCAGCCTCAATGGTCTCGAGAACCAGGGTCGATGCTTCATGGATGAACGTCCTGGCTGATGCTGTGCTGAATCCGGATACCTCGCTGAGAGAGGACCTAGTTGGTTAATATTTTTTCGAATGTTTTGGACGGGAGAGACGGTGAATAGAAAAGTGTATAGAAAATTGGAAGGAATTTCAGGTTTTACAAAATAAAGGAATTATGGATCGGAAAAATATAAAAGAATACGATTTTGATATATTTGTTAAAGGAATTGGTGCAAGGAGGTTAGTAGAAATATAAATAAATATTTCGTGCATTATAAAATGATTCGCAAAAGCATGCAAAAGCGAATATAATAAATTCATAGTAAAAATAATGCACGCGTTAGAAATTGTAAAAAGTAGTATTAGTTTGAAATACCAGTGTTACCAGATTGTAGAGTGCCATTACCCCCAGCGCAAGTGATTGTTGCCAAATGAAAAAGAAAAAATCCACCTTTAGTGCCGGTATTGCCATTTTACAAATTCTTCCCAAAATTTGAGAAAATATGTTTTAAATGGATGCCAATGCTATAATTTTGCATTAAAAAGCCGAAGAATTCATTTTCTGTTTGAAGTTAGTATTTTAACTTATAAATATTGTTTTTAATATTAAAAAGCTTGTTAATGCAAATTGCCACACGATACATTTGGAACGATTCATGATTAATTTAATAAATACAATTTTTACATAAGTAGATTATCTCCTATCAATATGTAAGATCTACATTCATAATCTGCCGAAAAATATCACTGGAGTATTTCTTGTTCTTGATGTAACTGTTGATCTTTTAAACAATAAATTTACTGTGAGTATTTAATTTACAGTAAATTGTCACTAGAATATTTAACTCTCAATTTTAAAATAGTTTAATAGGTGCATAACGCGAATTAAATATGTGTACCTTCTAGAAGTCCTGGACTCGTCTCCGGACTGCGCGGGCGACGCCCCAGCGGAGTAGACGTTTCTATTGGGGATGGCTAGGGCTTTATCTGAAAATTAAAACACAAGGTTACCCAGGGTCTATTTATCTCTCCTAAACAATAAATGGTCATTGTCACACATATTATCTAATATAGGTAAGCTGGTGGGTAGGTAAAGTACCAGGAGGCAACATTTGTAATGGTTTTACACGTTAGGTGCGTTAAAGTTAGTCTGAAGTCTCGCTCAGTTTGCATAGTGTAGAAAGAGATGCCCTCTGTCTCACCGCAGAAAGACAGCTGTTAGCCTATTAGCGCTCTAACCGAGAGGTATACGCTGAAATTAACTTTTTTGCGATGCACCTAGAATCTAAAATGTGTTTTTTTCCAGGCCCAGAAAGATCAATGTAGACATGCCATTACTTTTAACATTGTTATCCAGTTAGTCCAGTCATTACGTACATTCAAAAAAGAAAATGAATTTGTGGATCTAATTTTTTGATATGTTGTAGGGAATACCTAGAAAAGCTTAACTTGAGTTTTTCGACCAAGCTTTCCTATGAGCTTTCGCCGCCATCTTGAAAAAAGGGGTAAAATTTGTTTCTCGGCAATAACTCGGCTATCCGATGAGATTCGAAAATTTTTGTAGGGCACTTTTTGTAGCTTTTTTGTGCTCTACAATAAAGTCTTGACCATTTTTAGCGTATCATGTACCGGTGTCATCGATCGATAAAGTCAAAAATTTAGGACACAATTTTTGTTTTTTGCTTTTTTTTTGTTTGGGTCATAATAAATATAAAAAATTGTAGTATTCAAACTTGTAGAGCATATTCATACCTACAATTTCCTTCTTGGATTTTTTTATGTTGGTCAAAAATTACATCTCCAGCGCGCCGCAAAGTCGGTGAATCCACGCTCAGCGTCGAGCGAGCTGCTCGCTCGGTTGTGTCTGCATGTCGAATCGAATGGGAAATTGTTCAGGAAATTGATGGGATAAAAAATAAGTAGATAGAGCAACAAATTAAGGATCATACAAAACATGCTTGACGACGACGACGATGTTTGTAACGATGATGATGACGATGCTCTCATCGAATCAGCATCATTTCCAACGTTTCATCAGACACAACAACTCGAAGAGTTTACGGACACAAAAATTCAGAGAAATTCTGATTTTTAGGCTCGGCGGTCCGTCGCCGACACGTGTCTGTGTCGCAACCACTGTGTGGTTTCACAGATGCGCATATCCAAAATGGCGGACGCTTACGAACAAGAGGTTAAGTCGAATTGCGGAAAAGGGGGACAATTAAATAGGCCTCATAATACGCCAAAAAGCGTTGTATAGGACACCCTGTTGCCAGGTTGGAGTTAGCGGAGGCCGCTAATCAGCAGTAGACTTGCTGATGAAACAGGTCCCATCGCAAGGTAACGTTAACTGTGTCTTAAGGTGGGTACTGACCGGCGTTACGGGGCGTAAAGCAACGTGTTACACAGCGAGCGTTCATGCAGTCAGGGGAAGAAGGCGCTCGCAACGAGCAACGAGACGGATTTAAGCACACGGCGTAACGTATCATGCTCGCTGCGAATGGTAAGTACATTACGCCCGGAACGCCGGTCAGTACCCGGCTTAAAGTTCATCGATATGTGTACTGTACCTTGATTGTTTCTCTCAGCGCTGATGCTGCGGATCCTGTGGTTCTCGGCCTCGGAGTCTGTTAGTTCCATCGAGGCGCCTCGCGTGCGGGACCGGCCTAGTCTGTGGGGCAAAATGCTTCGTTTAAAGTTGTTAAAGATATGAATTTTGATAATTTGGTACGAGATAGTATGGGTAGATGGCAGAGATATTATTCTATATTATTATTATATTATTATTCCTTTGTTATTTTTGAAATTTGTAATGACTATTCATTCATTACAAATTCATTTCTGTTTGCCACCTTGGTGGTACAAACAAAAAGAAGCTCATGCGTGAAATAACTTAAACGTGAAATTTTTAAAACAAGCGACACAATACAACGGTTCAATGTTTTTAGGTTATAGAACCTAAAAACTTCGAACTGGTTTCAAAATTTCACATTTAAGCTAGGTATTTCTTCATTTTATTTGTACCACCAAGGTACAAATAAAAGCAGGCATGCGGCCCGCCTGATTTAAAGAGGCTTACCGCCGCCTATGGCCGCCTGCTACATTACACGCACAAAACGCAGTAGGGTCTTTTTAAAAAAACCCAGGTAACCGAATTAATTTATGCAGTACTTTTGCCCCACTCGTAGGTTTAAATTTCACATCGAACAAAAGCAAAACGTAGATACCTTCTTTTAATGGTCCCGAAGAAGTCTCTCTTACGTTTCCGCGGCACGGGCTCAGGCGGTGAATTCTCGCTGTTCAGTTTGTTTACGTAGTCACCCTGCTGGAAAACAGACAAAGTTAGACAAATACGAAGTACCTCATTTTAGGTAGGTGGAAACTATGGGATAATTCGGGAATAAGGGAACGCAACAGACACTCAGTATTGTTCGTGAGCAGACCGAATGAGGCAACCGAACTACTGAGTCGTCGAGCGACTCAGAAGTCCGGCCCACTTAATTGTAACCGAACTACAGAGACTTAACCATTTATTTTGATCGTAACCCACCTACAACAGAGTAGATATACCTACCCGCATTATTACAGAGCACTGCATTGATTGTCCAACTACAGTAGGTAGGCACCTTATTTGGTTATGTTCCAATACTAAAAAAATATTGTACCGTCTCTAGAGTACCTAGATTGATAAGTGTTTGGAATTTACCGCCCAAGCAGATTCACGTAAACCCTTCTTTAAAAAATACAACATACTTACTCTCTCTTCGCTGTATATTTTGGAAACGGCTATGTTTGTCAAACACAATCCGCATCTATTTTATCGGCAATTTGACTCCATGCAACGGAATCGGAGAGATCAGTTTAAAATTTGCAACCTTAATTGTAAAAAACAGGTGTTACGCAAAAGTTTTTTGCTATGGCACCATCGATCTATAACAAAATTCCGCTTCTGATAAGAGAACTGCCTACCATGATGTTTCAGAGAAAGCTCAAAACCTTACTAAACGATAAATCTTATTATACAATTAAAGATTTTATAAATAATAAGAATGTTGACAAATAACTAAATTATTATTCATTGACTAGACTACTTAGTTTCTATAATTGGACATTGTGTACTTTGTTTCATTTCTTTTTCTGTTATTTTAAAGTTTTTATTTTTAGTTGTTATATAATGCATGTATTATTGATAATTGCAAGCCCATAGAGGGTAAATTACATTGCTACACTATTATTTTACTGTGCCATCTATTTAACATGTAATTATGCAATAAATATACTTTTACTTTAAGCGTGGTACATAGGCACCTACACATATCTAAATAATGCTGGATATTTCGAACATACAACATTATGTATCCCCAAGCTCCTAAAGTAAGAAGATATCACTGATATAGTGATATACCTAGGTTCTTCAAACATCCTTATTTCTAGTTTTTTTAAACATTTTCAGAATTTATATATATTTTTAAACATCATTGAATTAAAAGAAAAAGTGTTCGAAAAGTGCAAAAGATAACGAAACAAGTGTGCGAAGAAAAGTGTGAATGATTACTTTTTGAGAGGAATTTAAGAGTACCTATTTTAAAATAACAGGAAATAGTGCCTTTCAGTAACTCTACGCGGTGCCTAAAATAATTTACAACAAGATACAATGCAAAACTCTAAAAACAGTCAATAAAATTAGTAAAAATCCACACAAAACCTTACCTCGCTATCCCCGTTAATTTTGGCGCCATTTTCTTTTATCCTGACAGTTTTACCCGGAGACTGCCATGGTGATGCAGTAATAGACTTTGCAATCTCACTGTTCATGCTCTCATCGTTGTCTATGGTGCTCTGGTCTGTATCTTCTTTTTGTTCTTCATTGTCTTTGACAGTTCCGTTGCTAGTGACATTTCCGATTTCATTTCCATTCTCGACTGGTTTGTCTGTCGCTTCGCGTTCCACTTCGATGAATTTTCCGGTGTCGGTTAGTTCCACCTTTTTTGGGAGGTTTTGTTAGTGTGGCAACACGGCAAACAGAGATTTTGGGAGAAGTTTAGAAGAAATGCTGTACCATAAAAACACGATTATCCATACTTTGCAATAAGTACGTAGGGATTCAAATGCTCGATTATATCGGAAACGATTTTTAATCAAAACTTCTCCCACATGCAAATGGTATATTTACACAAATCTATTTCATTCTAAAAACGAATTAGTAAACGAAAACTTTACAAAACTTTGTTCTAACAAGCTTTATTTTTATTAAATAAAAAGGTAAACATACCTTGATGGATTTCTTGGGCTCCTAAGATTTGAAATAACACCACACGCAGGCAATGGAAAGGAAAAACCAAACATGTTAGCAACATTGGACCATTTTTATTAATGGCAACAGAAAACATACAACCAGCAACGAAAGTAGCTGTACACGATTTGATTCCCAAAACGACTACGACGGGCTTAAAAATATAATGAAATAAGTAGGTAGGCACCAACGACAAAAATAGCTGATCAAGGCCTAATTTACAAAAAACAATACATTGTTCAATAGGTACATTGCTTTATCGTTGTAATGGCAAGAAACAGCATTATTCGTGTTAGGTAAGTACTTCGTTGCTGACTGTAGGTAGGTATATTACATAATCCGTGTACTTGAGATAAAAAAAAACAAACGGAACACAATGACATAATAAAGAGAGTCATTACTGGGAACTATTTAAATTTTGGATTAAACACAATCACTGGGGACTAAAACGTATGTCAAATACATTGAAAAATATTGTAAAATAAATTGGGAAAGTGAAACAACTTACCCTCTGTACAGAATGGATGATGAGGGTAGACTTATTCGCAGCAGATTGTGGACTCAGCTCCAACTCGCGAAGGGCGGATTCTGTCAGTTCAGAGTTTTCAAGACCTTAAAGAGCATACATAGAATCATAAGGTTCTTAGTAACGATGAGTTAAGATGGTTGATGATGGTGTTAAAGGTTATGACAATGATGGCGATGTTGGTGAAGGCGATGACAAAAATTAGACAGCAAGTAACAACGGTGAAGAGAATTAGGATGATGTTAATGATTTTGATGATAAAAATACGGATATGGAAGACCATAGGTAAGATGATTACGCTATAATCAGTGATCATGGCTCTGGTCACTTTGACGATGTTGTTAATTATGTTTTAGGGGTCTCTGCACTGACTAAAAGTAGTACTACATCCTATTTCTTTAATTTTGTTTTACAAATTATTTATTTATTTATTTTAACAAATTACTTTAGGTAAAGATGATAATTGTTCGATATTAGCTAGTGGCCACTAAAAGAGATACTGTTTTCACATCTATGACCAAACAAAATTACTATAAAGATATAGAAAAAATATAAGTATAAAATTTTAACGATTTATCTTGTGTAATTTTAATAAAGTTGGAGGTGGACACTACTCTAGCGACTAACAATTAAAAATGTTGACAATAATGATAGCATTCTCACCATTCTGTTTGAAGATAGTCTTGGTGGTAGTAGTAACGCCTTGAGGAGAGAGCGTGCGCAGACTCTCCTTGATCTTGACGGGCCGAGAGCCCAAATCCGGGATGTCAGCGCCCTCGATGAATAGGAACTAAGGGATGAAAAGAAAGGTTAAAACACATAACAGTGAGTGTTAAAAGTGTGTCTCTTTATGACACGGTTAACACTTAAGTAAATAAATCACAGCATTATCTAGCCCCAAAGCAAGTGAGCTTGTGCATTTGTAGATACTAGATAACTGATATACTAAACAAATTACATACATAGATTTATATTAGTTATTAGGGCTTGTGCACCGGTGGTAGGTAGGTGTCTATTTTAGGTATTGTGTATAATTTTGGTTGTTTTGCTTTTGCTTTAATTATTTTTTTTCTTATGTATTCTTACCTAAATACTGTTTTTGTTGATTTGTTATGTTTTCCTGTGCTGTTTGTGTGTGAACTTAATAAAAATTCTCATCTATCTATATTTTTATTATTACATAAAAAAAAATCTAGAACAAATTATATCTGCAGATCATAGAAACATTTGTCCCTATGTGGCAATCGAATCCGGCAACCTTTTGCGTCGCAGGCGAACCTTCGCCTTCTGCGCTACAGAGGTCGTCAACGCAAGACGAGTAGCAAACAATGTTCATAAAATTGAGGCATAAGACGAAAACGTATAGGGTTCAACCAGCCAAGAACCAGCGGGAGATAAGATATGTTTTTCAAATAACTCGATTGGATTAGTCGATTTGTACACGATTCCGCGCCGTCATATTAGAATATAATTCCCTGTTCCGAGGTAGAAACGCAGTAGCTATACGAAAGCACTTTTAAAAAAGCATATTAATATAATAATAAAGGAGCTATAGAGCCAACATCCTTAGAAGTGGGACAAAAGATTATGTACGGAGAGCAGCATCATAATCCCTTTAACGTTTACACTTCTACCGCTAGAGTGTTAACAGTTGTGATGATGCTGACTGTACCTATGAACCTAACACAGAAACAGTTTGCAGTATAAATTGCCTGGTTGTTATTACTAATGACTAGCAAAACTGGACTCAATAGATTCCAATAGCGAGATTCAGATTCATAAATCCTAGATTAAATCCAGACTTACCTCAACAGTGAGCGTGCCGCTAACATCGTGCTCTTCCATGGGGCGAGTTTGCAAGGCGATCTGCTGACGTTGTGAGGGAGCGGCCAGGAGCTCGTCTATACCAACTAGACCTAGACCAAGGAATCTGAAAGGCACATTAAACTATCAGTGGATTCCTGTTAATAGCCCATCAATTTCTATTGTGTCACCCATTTATGTATAATGTGCTGATGGTTTCCCTAAAATAAATAAATTCTGTAATAATGTTAAATGTGTGTGTTAGTGAAATCTATGGATCAATTGTCTGAAATAAATGATTTTTAATTTAATTCATAAATCATAGAATCTCATCGAATACTTTTGGGTGTTGTTTATAAAATATCGGACAATTAGCAGTTTCGTCGGTTAACTTTGAAGTATAAAAACAAGAAGAAGTATGTATAAAGTATGATGTAAAAAACGTCAATTAAGATGTAATTGCCCGATTGTCTTTTGAAGAACACATGCCTTAGAAATGTACAACTAATATTAATTCACAAGCTGATAGTGTGACAAAAATTACAATGGAAGCAAAGCTACACCCAGACGTGGAACAAATATTTTTTTTATTTTCTTCATCTAACTAATCGGACAGTATCGAATCCGCAACCTCTTATATCCTTATCATTACAATACACATTAAAGTTTAACCAAAAAAATATAGTAGTATTATAGTAAGTACCTGTGTTGGCCTGGTCCACCGCTGGGCGAAGTTGAGGCAGTGCGGTCGTATACCTCGAACAAAAGCTCAGCCGTTTGAGGTGAAAGGTCACTGTAACACAAATAAAACATAACAATTCGTCTTACTTTTTCTAAAATGAATCATCTTATGTAAGGGATTATACCATTTTAACTTGTGCACCCATCCATTACTATAATTTAGGAATTAAATAAGTGGGGTCCAGAGTAAGCTCTCTCTGCTATTGATATTTCGCAATGAAACATAAGGGTCCCAACGATGACCCCTGACCTACCTCACAACAAAATATCCAAACAACTCACAATAAGAAGTGTTCCTCCCACTGCGGACTGTTGGTGTCCTTCTTGAAAGCTGTCTGGTTCTTCTGCGGCGGCTCGTCCATCTCCACCACGCAATACGGTGCCATGCAGCCGGACTTGCCTGTGTCGAAAGCTTAGGTTAAGTCCAAGAAATGTGTATCAATAATATCGTAACTATTGATTTAATAATTGTTTAGTGTGCATTTGTAGTTACAGTGGATATTTGTTCTCAGAAACAACGCTCTTTTTACCCGACTGCGCAAGAAGGAGGGTTATGTCTTCTAATAAAACATCTCTGAATTGCCCTCAGATACTTTTATAACATGCTTACTACTCATAATATGATAATAATGTTGTCTAATAGGCCTTAACAGAAAACATACAAGCCTAAACACGCTAGCAAGATTTGTAAAAAAATTCAAAAAGCAAAGAGTGAAATGAGCTTCCTGCGTCTGTTTTCCCGTAAGAGTACAATCTTCAAATCCAGAGTGAATAAGTTCCTTCGGGGAATGCGTGCTCCATCTTAGGCCACATCTTCACTTACATAAGTAAGATGGTGGCCAAACGCTTGACGTGTTGTAAGGTAAGATAGACTTCAGAATTTATCTTTTATTTAGCTTATTTCTTGTTTAGAGGACTATAAAAGCCGGTTGTTTTGACGCTGATGCTCTCTATAATTAACTAAGTAATAAAATCTCTGGTCAACGTCAATTCGGCAAAAGAAATAACTATTTGGTAAGAGATTTGATCAATGATTAGGTCAACATACGAACAACCGGCTGTAAGCTGCGTATTTACCTCCCAAGTCCTTCGCAGCCACCACTTTGACCAGCAGTCTCTTCTCCCCGAGAAGGTGCATGCTGCCAGCCGTCGAGTTGGGCGTTGACGTGTACAGGTGTCTTTCGTTCTGTAACTAAACATACGAAATTATGTTACCTTGGAATAAGAGTCTCTATCGAAAACAGCCTAAACACAAGTTCGTTTTATTTAAAAACTAAAAAAATTTCAAACTTTACCTAACTTTGTTCAAAGCTAGGCACATTTCATGGTTATTACAGAATCGTGCGGTTCTCTGACATTTGCTGTCACTAAAATAGGTTTTTTATACCAATTTACTACTCCATCTGATGTTATGTAACAATATTGTGTGACTCAAGTGAGCTCTACGATGATCTGCTCCGCGTATATCAACCTTAGGTATGTGTTAAGTTAAGCTAACATACTATATCATATTTCATATCTTAACTTGTGTCCTTGTTGATTTACCATAGTCTTAATTCAGGGGCAGACGCGACTCGGGCATTCCAGCGGCGTAAGCTGCTGCTGCTCAGTGCGTTCACTACTTTGTCACTGGAAGAGACCACCTGGCTATAAGACTCACCATAGAGTCATAATGCAGCGGCAGCCGTGGCGCTGGCGTCTCTGCGTAACGTCGCAGGCGAGGACAGGTCGGGTACACCGCCAGATTGAACTGTAGATTGCTGCTTCTCAGGGCGTTCACTACTATGTCACTGGAAGAAAGAAGAGTGCTTTTAGAATTGAGGTTACATATGTTTGTGGGCTGATATTTGGATGATTCTGAGATTATGTAACGAAATCTTCGTCTCCATTTCTCGTCTCTCCTCGTCTCGTCTCCGTTTCTTTCTGAAACGGAGCTGAGCTGAGAAGCCAAAGAATTCCATAACATAACAAATGAATTCAGACGACACTGCTTATGTTCTGACCTACAATTTATTAATATTTGCATCTTTTAATTCAATTACTTTAATGAAATTATAGTTTTAACGTTTTCAATCGTAAAAAAATCACGTGCCTGTACTCGGGCGAGATATGCAAGTTCTACTGTTCTTTTCCACTAATGTATTTATGTAGGTACCATGTCTTGAGTGAATAAATATGACTGAATTACTAAACATAAGCCTTGCCTAATGGGCCCTGTCTTGAGCCGCAGCCAGCATCTACCAGCTGTCTCTCAATGATCATCATCCCACCTGGCCACAGGGCGTCGTACACTGCGTTTGCCGATGTCTTACCTAACAGTCTGTTGGAGAGGGGTCTCAGTCGCGTTGGGTCTCAGGGCGCCCACCGGGGCAAGCGCCACCTTCACTTCCGGCCAGCCGTCGCATTTCAACTCTCCTGTCAACTTATCGGTGATACAGGTTATGTTGAGGCGGGCGCGAAACCTGAAACGCAAACAAGGTTTGAGTGAATATTATTTTCACTTGTTTGATTGTTTTCATAAGATTAAAATGAAGCTTGGCTGTATTTCTCCGTTGTATGGCAATGCTGATGCGTTGCGCCGGATACTCACCAGCTCTCGGGTCACGCGTCGCTTCAACTAGGCGTTCAAATTTTTTTTTAAACCGTGCTAGTCTCTCTACTCCACGGACCTAGGATCTCGACTCCAAAGGGAGCAATTGCGTAGGCTCTGTCGAGACCTGCATATTTGCGCCTCTTGAGATCCTCGGCCAAATCTGCCGCCGCACCAGCCCTCACGGATGTCCTCGGAAGACGGGATTGCGCAAGTGTGCCGACGCAGAATAAGTCGAGTAAATTAATGATAAAGTTGTCCTTACTTGTTAACATTGACTCTGTAGTGGCTGACTTCCACTTTCTCTCCTCGCTGGCTGAAAGCCTTCAGTTGGAAGGCGGGCGTGGCGTCGCAATCACATGTAATGGTCTGAAAGATAAACAGCATCGTCCATTGTCATTACTAGCACAAGGAGTAGTATTGTTTCGTATATAGTTTCATATCTATACACAAGCCAAACTCGATGTGGAATGTTTGTAAACAAACCACGACACTAAAACAAAAACTCGATTTTCTATGCGCAATTTCAGATATAATTGTAAGCAATATTTATTGAAGGAAGGATCACAAATCGACAAGTAATGTAAATTCCGTATAAAAGACGCGACAGTAGAGTGAATTTTAGGTTAAGTACCTATGGGCGGTTTGTTTACAAACTTTCCACGTCGAGTTTGGCTAGTGTAAACAGCATGAAATAAGTAGATATGTACTATGGAGGATGCCTATTTCCCCAGCTTTTTAACTTAGGCGAGAAAAAAGCTCGGGGATCCCTTGATCTTTGAATTTAGGTACCTACGCTTGATTTTAGCATAATGCAAAAAAAGGTCTACTCCCGTCAGCGCCCCAATTCTACGTCTCATCACAATCCAATTGCAATTTCTTCGATGCATAATAAATATATAAATAAATTTGAACTTTATTTTATTACAGTTGTGACAAAGTAGGAGGTATTACCATCTTATGTTACGATAAAACTAAAATCTAAGACAGATAAGTGGGTAGGTACTACTAATTACAACATAAAAACGTTTTGTTGCATGTTTCCCAAGGGTTGTAAAACATTTAGATCTGTAACTGGACCCCATTATATTGACGAATTGATAAGACCTTTATAGGACATTCCTTCGACTGAAGTTCCCACTGCTTCTACATGCCTACGTAACGTTACGCGTGCGTATTGTTATCTCGGTCGCACTTCGGTCTTCTTCTTTCCATCTTTGTTGTTCATTTTAATGTATATGTATTATTGATATTTTATTTATAATATTATAAAGATAGATAGATAGATATTTCTTTATTGTAGGTACCACACAAAGACAGAAAACAATACAGAAATAGATGCTAAGAGTAGACGAAGTACAAAGGCGGGTATGTAAAGCCTACATAAAGCACACAGATCCCCTTGTACTGTCCAATGATCCTATCCATCCATGGTAGAGATCGCTCTTGAGCGATAAGACCACCAATTGTCGCTTAGTTTTTATGTTGTCTGTAAATAGTGCTAATTAGATTTAAGTGTGCAATAAAGTATATTCTATCTATAACTATTGCACAAGATTGTAAGTTTAACTGTGAGCGAGTATACTTGTAACACAGGCCAGATGTTGAGTAGGCGCTGGGAGAACATACCAAATTATCTACAGATTTTACTTATATCTGGCTAAAAAGCTGGCGAGATAGGCATCCTCCAAAGTACATACTTATTGCATGCTTATTACACTAGCCAAACACGATGTGGAATTTTTTTAAAGAAATCTATGAACTCACCACATCATCCTTGGAGTCACACTCGCAGAAGACGTTGGAAACCGAAGGTGGGTGGCTGTCGAGAGCTCGGACCAGCTCCACGCCAATGCCTTGCTGAAACAACGGATAACACTGTTAGGAACATGATCAATCTACATTATTTTGAAAATCCTATTCTGCCTTCTACTTGTTGCAGTGTTAGATCGAGGGGCGTGGAAGGAGAAAAGAGCATTTCCGAGCAATGGAATATGAATAAAATAGATTTATTTGTGCAATCAGTATGTCTACCATGAGTTTTAACAAACTATACTCGCTAGCGACTGTAGTTAAAAAAATGTATGAAAACTTGAACAGTGCCTCTAGCGGATAGTTGGGTACTAAAATGCGCGGTACTAATATTTACGTAACTACTGTAGTTACGTCAGGCGATCTAACTGTGACAACTCATGGTAGACACACTGACCAACATAAACATAGTAGGTATGTACATATAAATGTAAGCCCTAAAGCCTCAAATTAGCCTCTGCCTCAGCATGAATTCTACGCTGGTCTTCCGTCAGTCATTTTGTTGGTATTACGGATCTGTTCATACAGTGTAATGTCTGATAATAATCATAATAAGCCCTCGCGTTTAGAATAACTCTTTTAAAGGGCCTCTATGCTGGCTTCGGCCCCACGCTTGCCTCCCAAAGGTGAAATCACCGGTGAGATCATGGAAAAGAGAAACACTTAAGAGGCGAACCTAGTGGGTTTGGTTGCCTAAGGCCTAGATCTCAGTACTCACGGGACTCGTTGGGCCCGTGGTAAAAAACTTGATTTACATAGATTTCAAAAAATTTTCTTTGGTTCCTAGATTGTGAAAACACGATAGCGAAAAAAAAAATTAAGTAAAAAAAATCATGAAAGTGCACTGTTTCACACATAATTTGGTCGAGATCTCAGGAACCCTGCGGTCTATTGAAATGATTTATGTTTTGATTGTAGGTTTTTTTATTACTAATTATTTTGGTTCCTTGAAACAGTTTCTTCATAAGTTGTGTAGTTTTCTTGTAAATATACAAAAACTATATTTTTGCGGTTACGCCGCCGTTCCAAAATCGTATGCTCTGTCTCGCATACGTTCATGCTATGAACGCGCAATCCTATGCCTATCCATATCACAAAATAGCGCGTAGTGCGCCCTCAATACTAAACTTATGCAACAATAATAATACTCTGCCTCCGAGGAGCTAAATACAATTAGAAATATTTATGTGTAAATTTCTAGTAGATAAAATAACCGAATGGTAAATGGATAAAACACAAGGTGCCCCCGAAATTTATATGCAATTAAACGGGAAGGGGTGATTTGGGACCCCGCGAGAAACAAACACATGATTTATGTAACATTTAACATCGAGTTTGGCTAGTGTATATACTGCTTAAGTGGCTAGAATAGTAAAATTATGTACTGCAGTAAAAATAATAATAAAAAACTTCAATTAGCTACAAATACAGTACTTACATAAAGCCGATAACTTTTTTAACGATGATATCATATATTATGTAGAAGGTTATGCTGATTCACACGTTATCAAACGAACGTTGTTTTGCGGTTAAACATAGGTTGAACGTTCAAACAAGGTTGTGGGAAATTAATTAAACGGTAGGGTACAATGCAAGGCAATTGGAACGGTGAATACACTTATAAAGTGCGCCCAAATCCACACTTATATCATTATATAAGTGTGATATAAGACTGAACAAATATGGTCTTGAGATATTTGTAGGAGTATTTTTTGCTAGCTGGGATGCACTGGCACATGTCTCTAGTTCAGGACTTGTGCCCCGTCGTAGTTCAATTAATGGCTTTTTTACCAGCGTCGGTGTGGCAGCTACCCTCGAACCACGTGGCCTTATGCGAGATGATGGTAAAAGACATGACGGTATGACCCTGATTCCCTGGAAGGTGTGTCGGCCTTTAGTTTGCGATGCCACGAGTGCGATACCGTAGCGCCTTTACATTTTGCAGGGACATCAGTAAGGGCTGGCTCTGCAGCAACATTAGTGGAGACATCGAGGGTACCTGTTTGAACCGTGGAAATCCTTGGTCCTTAGGATCCTGGGTCACACGCAATTTATAAAGATCTTACAAAACTTCTCAGAGTCGACAGGTGATCGAAATGCTGGCTCTATTTCGGTCAACGAATAAGCATTCCATTCAACGAGACAATACTGCCAGCATTCTGGGCACTCCTCAGTACCATCTGGTGACGGCTTAGATTTTTAGGAAATTTATATTATTAAATGTAATTGAATAACTCGTTGTAATTTGTCGTTTTGTTGTTTATTTAATTTTCTTATTTAAAACCTATGAGACATACTAAGCTTTAAAGCTGAGTAAATGAAAATTCATGAAAAATTATGCTGTTTCATTCATATTTTATTTCATTTAATCAGTTTTTAGCGAACAATGGGAAAAGATAAGAAGATATAAGGCAGATAATAAAAATAATTTAAACAACATCTCACTTATATTATAAACTGGCTAGCTCTCTTAGAAACTACCTCGCGGCTTCGCCTGCGTTTTTCCGGGCTACATTAAAAGCATAGAGAGTATAACTAATCATGTATGCTAAATTTCCACCCGATCTATTTTGTAGTTTTAGTGTGAAGCGGAGACGTCCAAACTTTGGCATTAATAATATTAGTCTAAGAAAGTTTGCACAAATGGATAATAAATGGATGTTCGTTATCTTATCTTGCCAAAAACACTAATCAAAGTAGGCCTAGTAGTTGAGACCTGGAATAACATAAAGCCTACGTTTAATCCCGGGAAATTACGTGATAACCGCAGGCACAAAATCGTTAATTTTTTTTTTAATTCTGCAGTGTTTTGAATTATCCGAATTATCCGGATATGTGAATGAAGAAAACTTTATTATCCGGATATAAGAATTATCCGGATTTTGCAATCCCTAGGTACAAATAACAACGTTGGTATTGTACCAGGTGCCGCTGAATATTGAGGGGGTTCTATTGGACCCCGGGAATCGAGTTGCATTTTTTTTAACAGGTTTTTAAATCAGGTAAATACAATTCAGCATCATATACATAGGTAACGTAGGATCAATTAAGTAGGTATGTATATGTTTAATTGTAATGTTCTTTAAATATTTTAAGATTATTATGTTCTATCCCTACTAGAACAGAAATCAGGGACATTTATCTATCACTTGGTATTTTTTTTGTATTTGTACATATTCATGAAATGTACAATTATTCGACAAACTTTGTGGCGACGCGGGTGAAGGTCCACCTGGAGGTTGCAGTTTCGATTCCCGCCTCGGGACAAATGCTTATACGATCTGCAAATATTTGTCCTGTGTGTTCTCCAAGTATAGTAAAAAAAAACTATCTATATTACATAGATAAGTATTGTGTAGGTACATAAATCAGTTATCTAGTAGGTACCAATAATACAAGCTCTGCTTATCACTTACATGGCCAAAGACGCACATGTCCGTTTGCAGCACCACATAGCTGGACAGTGATTGCGTTAACTTGGGGCTAGATGATGCTGTGTGGATTATCTATTTTTGATTTGTTCTATTATGTATTGTATTTTGTTGCTGGATATTATTTCTGTTATAGGAACCAAAAGCGATCACCCATGCGACACGAACACGACATGACATTGACGAAGCTGCAGAAACTGCACGTCTCTGATCTTCGATCAAGGAGACTAGATTTTTTTCTCGATGTCTCTGATCTAAGCATATTTGTCAGTCGCGTAGCTGCCAATTACCTCGTGTTGGCAGCACACCACTTCTCTTTTACTATGTTGTCTAGCTAGTCTACTGATTAAGGTTTGTTTTAGTGTCATCGGCGCTGATAGGTATTGACCTGTCAGCGTTATTCTAAAACGCTTCTATAGCAACCATAAGTCAATACTCATCGTTTTACTTATTCGGCGCTGACGAGCTTCAGCGCTGAGCTGTGCGCGGCCACATTCTCATTCTCATTACCCAGTTGTTCCAGTAGCTATCTGGAGCTTATAGCTGGTAGGCTGGATACGGACTGTGCTTTGATGAAGCATCTTGTCTGTAAAGGCAGATAGTGTTACACTTCAAATTTAAATGTTTTTTAATTACCTAATTAATTTATCTATGGCTGAATTATGTGCTTACCCTTAAGCTGAATTAAAAGTATTGAATTGAATTATAACGAAATGGGATCTGTTAGCCCTCAGATCCCCTATGGTGGCTCTTCATCATAAGGTACCAATCTTTGTAAATAAGTAGGACATACTCCTTCCTCGCAATTATTTTATTTTTGGCACATACACGCCTATGAAGTTCCCTAATTGTTGACAATTGCGTGAATGAAGACTAAATAGCAGAATGAAATATTTCATAGATACAGTTCCATTTTATTTAAAACTAGCTGCTGCCCGCGGCTTCGCACGCTTTTCTCCGGAATAAAAGATAGCCTATGTCCGGCCCCGGGATACCATCTACCTCGCTGCGAAATTTCACCGAGATCCGTTCAGCCGTTCTTGAGTTATAAATAGTGTAACTAACACGACTTACTTTTATTTATATATATATATATTATAGAAGAAGATTAGCGAAGCTAATTTAATCTGTCGACTCGAAATATATAGCGGGACTTACGAAATACATTTTTAACGAGTCGACAAATTATTTAGTTAACGAAGATTTTTTCATTAAAATAATTAAAAATAGTAACACAACTTAAAGTTTACCCATAGTTTAAAACAGTAACTCAGTCTGTTTTCTTTTTATCCCGGAAAACTCGTGTAATGCTTGGACAGAAGCAAGTTACCAATAAACAACAAAACTAATACGATTTATTTGCGTTAAATATTCGGTTCTAAACAAAATTTATTTAGACGCATGAGTATGAATGTAATAAAAATTTAAAAATAAGTGTAAAATAATTCAAAATGTTGAGCAAAAATAACAAAATCAATAACAACCACCTCATTAACAAAATGACCAGCGCTATGGTAGGATACATCCTGCCATAGCATCTGCAGAGTGTTGGCCATATGTAAACATGCTCAGTCATCGACTTATATGCTTGAGTAACGCTTTTGCCATAGAAAATCGTTACTCAAGCGCAGGTCGATGCCTGAGCAAGCTTTTATAAACGAGCCTTGCTCTCAAGCTGTTATTGACTCCTGTTGCAACTAAACTAAACCCCAGCAACAACGCAAGATCTATGTGAATAAGATTATCCTACAGATTCTTCCTCAGTTCCTCCTCTCAAAGGAGGTTTACTAATAAAGCCCACGCTTTGCAGGCGATTTGGTGATCGCGATAAAACTTTTTAACTGTTACTATTTGTTATTTTTTTATGTTTATGTTTATTAGGCATAACAAGCAATAATAATTTAACACAAAAAAATCCGAACTGGCTTGAGACGTAACCTAAGACCATACTAGACATTTTTACAATCTACGCAATTTATGAAACACTACGTTAAAAAAAGACTACTTAAAGTATTGGACGGAAACACGACAATAAAATATAACATTGTAAAAAAAAATGCAAACTAGGTACTACTTACCTAATTTATTTTGGGTTGAACAAAGAAAAATAATATTGAGTAGAAAAATTGTGGGTTGAACGGGGAAGCACTCACCTTATTATTATTTAACTACAGTCAGTTAACATTATCAAGATTATTTATCGATTTATCGCGTGCCTTGTGTATTTATCGCGTGCCTTGTGTATTTTTAAATAAAAACACAAAGTACCCGATAAATACCCAATCGCAGTAGAGGTGTCAAAAATAACAGAAGGAAACATCTGCCCATCCTCTGTTAGGTTCCCTTAAACGGCTCTTGCGGTACTGGTTGAGTTGGAGGGGGTCGATGCTTACGCTCCTCAACCTCCACGGCTCTGTTACAGAATACCTACCAGTAAATACCTACGTCATCGAATACCACACAGTCAGAGCAAGGGACGCTCACACTTGGCCAGCTGCCAAAAGTGTCTATGACTACATAGATAGATATAGATTTAACTCTTCTATCTTAATGTCTGTTTCTTCCAAGTCTTACGTGGAAACTGCTGACTACTTACTTGCTAGTAAATAGGTTTATCTTATGTATGTTAGACTAAGGTATATATTTTATATGGGCAGTTTTTAAGTACTTTACATCCTGTACTAGACTAATGTTGCCTGAAATAAATGATTTATTATTATTATTAGTTGGGAAACTTAGGTCTTTCATTTACTCAAAAAGGTTGAACAGTATTTAAACAGCGCCAGCAACTTAGAACACGAGGGAGACCCTGTTTGGCTGTAGCATAATAAAATGGATGGTTGCTCCACCTACAAGGTGCCCCAAAATGTGTATCAGGTTAAAAGGGGGTCTTTTCGGACCCCCAATCGTCAACTTGGCTAACTTTTGTTCTAAGATTTATTTAAACTCTTCTATATTGTTTTAAGTGTATTTGTTAAATTATTTATTTATTTAGAAAAATAACGCCAATACGCAGGTATGTAGGTACATAATAAAGCATTCTTAATTCTTATGTATAAACTTATATCTAAACAAGTTCTTATAAAATAACAGACACAACATTGTCTTGAAAATATTTTGTTTTATGTTTAACTAGCTGCTGCTCACGGCATCGCACGCTCTTTTCCGAGATAGACAGCAGCCTATGTCCGTCCCCCGAATACCATCTATCTCCATGCCAAATTTTATTAAGATCCGTTCAGCCGTTTAGGCGTGAAGAGATAACAGACGGACAGACAGACAGACAGAGTTACTTTCGAATGTATAATGTTAGTATGGATTCGAAAGTAGTAGTCTGTCAGTCAGTGAACAGGACAAAGCATTTTATGCCAAAATAACTTTCTACCCCTTTTTAACCCCGGGGATGAATTTCAATAAAATACAAAACACGTCTTCCATTAATTCTGTTAAAAAAGGTTTATGCAAAATTTGAAGTAGATTGGACCAAGGAATCACGTTGTCCCATACAAACTTTGCTCCCCTTTCGTAGAATTTCGGAAAATCCTTTCTTATTGGATGCCGACGTCATTTATTTATTTATTTGTATTTGTATTTATTGAAAACACTTACATCTATTCTTACAGGTTATGACCTAATACAATAGTGTAGTCCACATTATATTATATTAACAGGCAAAATAATGAATTAATCGTAACACAATAAGCAAAATAATTCCATAAAATATCAATAATCAAAATAGCAACAATAGATATAATAAAGATTAGAATAGATACACTTAGATACAATAAATGTCATACTACGATCAGCGGTTTAGGCTGTGCGTTGATCTGTCAGACAGTCATACTACGATCAGCGGTTTAGGCTGTGCGTTGATCTGTCAGACAGTCATACTACGATCAGCGGTTTAGACTGTGCGTTGATCTGTCAGACAGTCATACTACGATCAGCGGTTTAGGCTGTGCGTTGATCTGTCAGACAGTCATACTACGATCAGCGGTTTAGGCTGTGCGTTGATCTGTCAGACAGTCATACTACGATCAGCGGTTTAGGCAGTGCGTTGATCTGTCAGACAGTCATACTACGATCAGCGGTTTAGGCTGTGCGTTGATCTGTCAGACAGTCATACTACGATCAGCGGTTTAGGCTGTGCGTTGATCTGTCAGACAGTCATACTACGATCAGCGGTTTAGGCTGTGCGTTGATCCGTCAGTCAGTCATTTAGGACAAAGCATTTTAGTTTATTAGATAGATAATGTAAGTATGTAGTATGTCATTTTGTTCGGTAATTCTGCTGAAAGTCAATACAGATCAATACGTCTGGATCCGACTAACGGCTTTCCTTCACTGTTCGAGCACGTGAATGCGTGTGTAAAAAAACAGCCATTAAATAAATAAATCATGATGTGATTAGCAAACGGCACGGCCGGAGGTCAATTGGTGACATTTTATCGGGCGTCGATTTAAATATCAATGACATCTTCTGCGGACGGATGGAATATAAATTAGGTGAATTTATGTTAACTTGTAAGTTGTATGTTAAATTGTTACAAAGAATAATAATTTAAGGTTGTTGTTTTTATTAAAGGGTAATATTAATAGTACGGTACCTACCTTGCTTAGTTTAGGAAACTGTCAGACTTGATTATGGTTAAAAAAAACCTTTTCCATGCCACATTGTAAATCAAAAAAAGCAAACTGTCTGTTTTTTATTTTCTATGAACAACCCTTATGGTGTTTCCTTTGTGAAAAATTTATGCGAGATTGTTACAATATAAATTATTTAAAAAGTGTAACGACATCAAGTGTAACATGTGTACCTACGGTGGAATAAATAAATACAAATACAAAAATTCATAACCCGAGTTTCTTGGGGGTCTGGAATAGTTCCTTTTGAACTACCAGGCATTTGGACTGATACCACAATTGACAAGGAGCCACAGAATGGGTGTATACTTAACGAAACGGGAACCAATTCTAGTCAGTTTTTGATTAAAATTTTTTGTTCTCCATATTTGTGTAATTATAAGAAAAACTTACGCTCTCGAAAATATTTTTCCTGTGAGTATTTCGAACATCGCTAATGTATTTTGGGTCAGCTAATTATAAACATTAAAACACTGGGTCATGGCATGACATTGATAACACAGCTTACAGAAGCTCCCTGCTGGTTATTATTACTAATTACTCATCACTTAGACATTCAATGACATACGATAGGTAGTGAGTGATAGTGATATGATAACCTATAACTTACTGCCCATGTAGACTCTGTTCTTAATTCACATATTTACGTGAATAATAAATTAGGTACTACCTCCTCTTCACCTCACCTCAACAGCCTAATGGTCCAGCGCTGGACGTAGGCCTCCCCTTGAAGTGCAAATACACTTTGCCGCCGGGTACCTGGCAACCAGGATCTATGAAAAGGCACTTCTACCTGCTTTTAAGGGGCAAATAAAGTATATTTTGATGTAGAAAAGGTCAATAGATAAAAGTGATGTCTTATTGCCAATAGGTTAGGTACCCGAACCACCACGCTAACGAAGTTCCGGTTTCAGCTAGTTTTAAATGAATAGTTATTAATTAATTTTAGTTCTTTTGGTATTTTATTATATACTTTTATACACATCGTCAAACAGCTTTATATATACTTGGCTGAATGTGGGGTTTCTTTTAAAATTAATATATTTGGGTCTCTACACAGTCGAGGGTTTTTGTCGCATGCTTTTTGGAATTAAAGTTCGTGATTCCTAACTATATTCGCTACTTTATAAATATAGAGCGACTATAGAGCGGTAACAAACGAAGAACCTTTAACAAGGTTTTGCATGACTCATCAGGCGGGACGGAATTCCACATATCGCTCTTATGCATTGCTTCTGCGCTAAAAATGCTCTGTTCCTATCACAACTATTACCCCACATTACGAGTCCATAGCGAAGAACCGATTCTTTATAAGCGTTAGAAGGCGTGATAAGTGAAAAAAAAATCCGAATTGGTTGAGTAATTCGTTCCCAAACAAACAAACTAACAAATGTTTTATAATAGTTTTCTTCATTCGCAGAACTCATTCGTAAAAACGAAACGATTTTCTCCGATCATTCATGCATTAGTTCCGATGATAGCGCAGCATGTAAGATCCGTACATGGAGCATGTACCTAAGACTCATACACGTTCATACAATGTTGGTATGTGTGGTGTTGGTACACCTATGTTTACTTCATCGTACGTGGACTAGATTCATACAAACTATTTTGGGAATGGTTATAGGGTGGAGGGGAATTAATATTCACAAGATTTTTTTTGTTGTTGGGATATTAATTTCATGTTAAAGATATTTTCAGTAATAATTTGATTGTTAAAAAAATGAAAACCGACTTCCTTACCTTAATTTTACAGTGTTTTCAAGTTTTGAAGAACAAAGACCTTCGGAAATATTTTTTTTATGGGAACACCTCAGAATATTTTTTTTATGTAATAGTGAAAGAATTCGAACATAGAAACTCCTCCTTTTCTCAAAGTCTGTTAAAAACACATAACACTTTTATATATACGAAAGTTTGGATGTTTAGAGGTTCGGATGATTTCTCTTTACGCCAAAACTTGACGTATAGTGCTGAAATTTTGCATAGATGTATTTTAGACCAGGATTAACATAAAGGCAACTTTTTATGAAAATGTAAAATTGCTGTGTAGCCCCGGACAAAAGCTAAAAGTTAATAAAATTTGCAGGACATTTTGACAAGGCGTCATCGAGGCCAAAAGTAAACTGAAATCTTGTTGTACTACAATATTTAAGGTAACTCCCTCGGAACGGCTTCTGCTTCTTGATCGTTCAAAAAGTTCATCACACAAAAAAACTATCGTAGTTGACGAATAAGGTCAAATAAGGAAAAATCAGGTTCGTAGTTAACCCGCTTACATCAGTAATGCATTCTTCATACAAGGTGCCACGTAATTGGTGCACTAAGCCAAAAGGGGGTCATTCTGGATCACACGCTACAATTAGATACATATTTATTTTCGATATATTTTTAATTATAAAAAGCAGTCTAACATAGGATATTCCTCTTTTTGTATATTCCTTGGATATTTGGCCCCGTATCCCTTTTTTTATCTTCTCGTGTTCTTCCCGAGTTACCTATTCACAAAGAAGTATCAAGGACTTTAGGGGAACAAATTGTTCGCTATTGAAAAGGCTATCACTGGCCGAAAACGTGCAAGCTTTTTGGTTCAAGTCCATGGAATGCTTTATTATGGCCCAGTTTTCACAAACAACTAGTTTTAGCTTGCGGCTTCGCTCACGTGTCACTTGAATAAAACGTCATTTGCCTACGAGTATAATTTTGAAGGATTCAAAATTAGTTAAAAATTTATTATTATTATTTTAGTTATATAATTAGAATAGACAATTACTCAACTACTATGTACCTAACATAGTAATTTTTTTTGGATGTGAAGTTCCGAAGATTTCTTGTTAAAAAAAAAACAAAAATAAAAGACTAGGGACGCGTGTTCAGCTTTGTAAAACAAAAGGTAGAAACTCTTTTGCCATTGACATTTCAGAGAATTAAAAATGGTTTGACATTGCCAGCTCACCTTTTCATTTGACATTCGAATTTCGCACCCAACTATTCAGGGTTACCATTTGACCTGACGAGTTACCCTTTTAGTATAATTGAATCGTTGTAATGATTGTGAGTGACAATTATTATGTGTTTTGGAGGGCATGAGTCAGGCCTTGCGTTGGCAATGATTTGAGTCTCAGGGTTACCACTTCCTTTCTCTATCGAGTTTCTATCTATAAACGTGTAGGTGATTCCCAATTCAGGGCGAAGACCTTATTATTAAGTATATCTTGTTATTCAATTCAATTATTTGAAACAAACGAATCACTAGGAAAAAATTTAGAGCGTATGAATGAATACTTGCTACCCAGACCGCCTTTTGTATATTCCTATTCTATTGTCTTCTTGATATTATGTCTTCTTTGAATCTTTAAAGTTATTTTTAATGAACGAATTCGTTATATAATAAATATTATTAGAATAAGGATTGTAGAAATAAGAATAGGTGCGTTTGAGAAACTTGAGTCCTAGGTGCGTTTGAGAATAAAATATTAACAATTATGTAGGTACTTTATTTTAATTAATGGACACACAATGGGTCCCTTTTCAACGCTTCCCTTATTAACTTAACAATGAAGTGAATAAGAAATAGTAAAATATAGAACAAAAAATCTAGGTAGTAAACGGTACAGCATATGCAGCAAATAAAGAAAATTAACTTGTAGGCACATCCTCGAATTGCTGGTTCTTAAAATAAATGTAGAGTTTGTGGTAACCCTGATATTATTTTTAAAACAGGCGAGGCATACACCGCTGTCTGACTGTTAGTAGATGACATCACTGTGAGTGAACTCCTGACGTCACTGTGACATCATACTTACCAAACTTCTTGATCTAAGCATTTTTAGTTATGATAATGTTTTGTACATTTTTATAAAATAGATATGGTATGGAGCAGTCTGTATGGTGCATATTAAACTTACTCTTACTGTAATAGTAATAATTAGGTCCCTACCTAATACCTATATTTAAGTATAGAATCAGTGGACAAAGAAAACTGAAAGAAAGGGAAGGAGGAATTTAATTTGGAGTGGGTTAAATGCTATTTTAAAATTATTAAATACATAGGTAAGTACCTACGTAACACGGTAAACTACTAAGCTTATAAAAACCTTGCTTAAAAAGTATATAAGAAGATATTAAAACTTTAGCTTTATGTGAAATTTGTAGGAAGCTTTGGTATAAATTACTTCCAGTAAAACTAAATTGCTATTTTGCCTGCAAACTTCGTAGAAATGCAAATCAGGACACTACAAGGTTGCCCAGAACACGTTTTGTTCGTATTTCAGAGACGCCAAATATGAACCAAAACCGCAGCAACAGCTAGTAAACTAAGCAGGGATACAATATTAATATGTATCCCTGTTTACTTCGAATCAATAAACGAAACCTAACTCTTTTATGTTTATTATTCGAATGCATCCAAAAATCATTTTCTTTTTATTGATTGTGTTTGATACTGTCCAGCAGTTTTATATATTATATTTTTGTTTAACAATCGTTAACGCAATTCTTTTTTCATTATGTAACACCTGTACAGTTGCACCTTATATACAATACGTAAATTAGGTCGGCATATTGCAGATAAAATGCGAAAAAGCATGCGAAAACCATAAATCCTTCCATCGTAAACATTTTTACCGGACTATTTTAAAACGTGGAATCCAAAATTTAAAATGGCTACCACTCAGATGTTTTATTTTATTTTGGAAGACAGCGCCACGCTTTCCCATTAAATAATAGGTATAAGTAATTAAAAACGAAAAAAATGCAAAAAGGAACTAAATAATTTAATGGGCCTATGATATATTTGTTTGGGGTTATGTGTGACCCCACTAGATGTTTTATCCAAAAACAATACATCTAAATAAACGATCAGTAGGTAACTAGCCTTTATAAACATGCTTAATATAAGTAAAGCCACAAAGATTTACTTGATTGATCAAGGAAATAGTTTTTCAATCAGTTTTGATCATCACTTTGAATGGGTTTCGCGACCCAAGCCGCTGGCTAATATTTGTACTTATCTAATGCATTTCTTGATCTAACACGAAATGTTGCATAACACAACAAATACTCGAAGAGCTTGCGTGTTTGCCAAAATAGTAAAACTATTTGCAGAAGCATAGCAAACTGTTTATTTTGAGTTTATTTTTAGGACTGCTTGCCAAAACTTAAATGGATTTATAGTTTCGCTCTTTTATTGTTTTTTAATGCTACTGTGCTATGCTTTAAGATATTTTGTTTTATAAAATCCTATGTAGGTACTTAAGTAACCTATTTTATTAATAGGCAATAATAAGAATTACCTACTATTTATTAGATGAATAGAACTTTTTAGTACATTTTGCATTAGGAAGCGAAACTGTCTATTAGCATTTGCACGTTTGTACTGTCCAGAATCAGTGTTTTGGAGAAGTCTATAGAACAATAAAACGAATACTTAGTACTTATCCGACGTCCCACTTTAATTAAATTAGGAAATATCTAGGAAAACCATGACTACATAAATCCTAGCTAGGACGAATAGAGGACGTATTTGGGGAAAAGACCAGACTAAATTCAGCCTTTATCTTCTTAAGAGACATAGGGCATTGAACTCTTTTATAAGATAGGTGTCACACAGTTCAAAACAAAAAGAAATATACTTACCTAGATGTCTTTCTCACAGGTGCGAATTAAAGATCTAGTAAATAATTGACATTTAACTGCGTTAAAAAGTACCAGTTCAAGAGTCGTGGATGTGAATTATGTTCGAAGACAATTTACAAATTATGTTGCGACACGGTCGCCACTCTGTCTGTAGGATATTGATCTAAACTTTTATTGGAGTCTGACGGGGTTATAAAAGAGAAAGAGCTAGAAATGCTATGAGAAAAATGTTTTCAATATGTGCATCGTCATCTTTAATAAGTTACCAGAACCCATTAAAGACCTCAATGGTAATTTGTTCAAACAATAATTAAATCAATGGCTCCTTGACAAATGTTTCTATAGTGTAAATGAATATATTAATTTTAAGTAGAATAATTTATAATGTTTAGACTATAGTTATTATCTGATTGTTAATTATTTATTCTCTATTGTATTATCCTTGATTATTTTATCATTGATTACTTTAACTACTAATATGAATCGCCAATATTTAAAATTTGCACACCTGCTTGCGGGTTGAATACATTTGACATCACTCTAGTTATAAGATCTGACATGTACCTGTAATAATGTATTCAACAAATAAATGATTTGATTTGAAATTCTAAAATTTCTTAAAGTAAAGGCGTCCACAACATTAAGAATTTCTAGCTCTTTCGTCAAGTTGATGTGACGGTATATATCGTCTTATGCGGAGTACTGACTGGTGTTACGGGGCGTAATGTAGCATTCGCAGCGAGCATGATACGTTACGCCGTGTGCTAAAATCCGTCTCATTGCTCGTTGTGAGCGCCTTCTTTCTCTGTGTTGACTGCACGAACGCTTGCTGTGTAAAACGTGACATTAATACCGTTCAGTACCCAGCTTAAAAGGTATACATTTAAGGACTCCAGTAGGTACCTACTGAGATTTTTGATTTTTCTGACTAAACTAGACCTTTTTTTTTGTGGACCTAATAATCCTAAGACAAAAAGTACATGCCTTTATCAGGGGCTTTGTGGTATCAATAAATATGTTTTTTTTTTATAAAACTAGGTATTCTATTTACAACACCTGCTTGAATTTAAGTAGATACGTGAAAATGTGAACCACCTCTTTATGTGCGCTCAGTACACACACGCGCTTTATGAAATAGAAAAAAGTCCAACCATACCTATGGTTGGCCACTGAAAACTTGGCAGTTTTCGCATAAAGTTGTAACAATGTAAAAATTATTTTAATGGTCATTGCTTGTCCTTAATTTGTTTTAATTGTAAGCTGTATTTAGATCACAAATTAGCAAATTAGTGGGAGTCTTATGACTTATTTGTTTATTTTTTGCCTGACCTTGTCGACTTACGCAACACTGTTTACTTACGTCGGCTATTCTTCATGGTCATAACTAGGTAAACTACCAAGATATTTATGAACTATAAAGCGTCGCTCTACCTTCTCTAATCGGTTTAGTCATACTTTCATAATAATCTACCATAGATGTAAAAAAACAGCCAAATGTGAGTCGACTCTCACATGGAGGGTGCCGTACCATCGTACATAACTATTTCGCAAAAGGAACCCTAAAAAATTGTTTTTGTTTAAATAGAAAAAAGCAAAAAGCCAACATGCAACATGCATGACGCGGTCATCCATCCAAGTACTGACCGTCCCCGAAGTTGCTTAACTTCGATGATCGGTACTCTACTTGGTATGGACCCCTTTTTTTTTATTTATTTGTTATTATTGCGGCAAGAGAAATATACACTCTGCGAAAATTTCAACTGTCTATCTTTTACGGTTCATGAGATACAGCCCGCTGATAGACGGACGGACGGACAGACAGACTGACAGCGGAGGCTTAGTCCCGTTTTCACCCTTTGGGTACGGAACCCTAAAAATGGAAACCAACCTTGTTTACCTTTATCTACTAACATTTTCACACCTCAGTTAGCGATTGCCATGACAGCAACCAAGAGCAACTAAGTCGATTGGAGATCCGTTTTCATTCATTTACTAATATGATGGTAGGACTCCACCATTTTGAACTTGATATTTACTGTCACTTATAAGACGAGTGCTTTGGCGCTCATTACGGGAGGCCTGGACTTAGGTCCAGCGGTGGACTAATATTGGCCGATGATGAAGATGATCATACGTAATCGAGTAAAACCGGATATTTCTAAAAAAATATTTTTGTGGAGTTTTTAATTTGACTAAATAAAAAAACAGTCACTATAGAGTAAAAGTTAAACTGCGGGGTCGGAATCAACCCCACTCGACAAGGAAACATATTTTGTGACACCTTGTACATTTTAAATTGAGTTTCGAAACAGATTATCTTATGTATAACTTTAAGCTACTCGTATGTATCATTTGCGCAATGATTATTCTCGTGCAGAGAAAACAAATTTTATAAATAATATATATAATTGATTTAAAATTAAATGAGATCCAAAGTAGGATGCGTCTGTGAATAAATTGTTTATAGGCTAACACGTTGTATCTATTAGTCACAGGAAATTCTTGACCAAGACAATTCTTGACCAAGACAGATGATTTTTGACTCAATGTCTGAAACATAGAGTTCGTTTAACCTTGGCAGCTGGAATTATGAGTACAGGCAAATACATACTCAAATCTGTATTTATATTGATTCTTACATTTTATATTGTTTTGTGATTCTATAAATCTTCTACGAGTTGAAAAGATATAGCATAAATAAGTCTAAACTACAAGACAAATAACAATATTGAGGGAAATTCTGGAAGTCGTGTGAGAGTTAAAGGCGGCCTGGCCTTATCGCTACGAGAGATCTCTCAGGCAACCTTGGAATGCGCTGGAAAATGATTTAGGCAGACGAAATAAAATAAACGTTTCTTAATTAATTTGGCTTCGGCAGTGTTGAAAATAGAGCTGTGTACATTAACCTATTTAGTGACGATAAAAAATATTAAGGCGTCTTCCCAACAAACAGCGAATGATTAACATCGTATCTAAGGCCAGTTTCCGTTAAATCTAGGCATGTATCAATCACGTCAGATGTCACATTGACAAGATTCTACCGACCATAACGACATCTGTAGTCAAACCAACATAATTGTTTACGGAAACCGACCTTACCCTAATAAAAATAAAGCACACTCACCTCCTCGACAGATTTCTTAGAAAAATCGTTCATGGACACAATCCATTGCTGGACCAGCTCGTTAACGATAACCAGATCGTTATATAACCAAGCAAGGAGTTCGTTCACCCACTGGACGGACGGTGGATCGGACCCAGTGCAGACAGGGATGACTAAGGACTGGTGCTTCTTGGGATTCAGCTGTTCAGGCCCAGGCGACATTCGACCTAACCTCTTCTTGTTCGGAGGAGTCGGAGGCACGAAGGAGGATGGCTTCGAAGCCTTTAGTGTAGCACTCCTAACTTTAGCACTAGTGGCCAACACACTGTCCGCACTCGCGACGATCTCAGTCGCGGGTTTTTTCGTTACAGGTTCATCGATAACTTTCACTTCTACCTTTTTCACAAATCTACCGTACGCCCACTTCGCGATACCTAGCAACACTAGGGAGAAAAGGATCCATATAAAAATCAACATGACTAAGTTATCCATAGCTGTGTCCATGTAGTCAAAGCTGCATATAAAATCGTCAACTGCCTCAGCTAAATCCGCCATTATATTCCATGGTGTCCGCGGCGGGTCGGACGCCGGTTCGTTTTGTACTGGCATTATGTATCTTTTTCTATTTTCGTGCGAACTATTTCGGGAAAGCAGCTCTGTCTCGCTCTTACGAATGTGACGGTTGCGTGAGTCTTCAAGGAGGTGTTGTCTCGCTCTGTTGCGTTCAGTTTTCAGGAGGTTTAATTTTGCCGCCGATTTTCCACCAATTTTAAAATGCGTTCGGAATTAATATTTTCTACCTTCAAAGTCTGTCTGACTATGGTGCTATATTTTACAACTACTGTACAAATATTAAACTTGCTTAGGTATGATATTTTCCTGTGCGGATTTTTTTTGCATTCGAGTTTAAATCTTTATATTTTCCCTTGCGCTATATTTACAAAGTTATTCATGTATATTAAGTGCGTTCGTTGTGCGGGATCAGAGGGAAAACCAATTCGTTCTCTCGTTCATATCGTTCTTATCAAATTCGTTCGTTCGTGTTATTCGTAGTTTTAGTGCTCTGCGTGTTTTATTCTATCCATTCAGCAGTGCATCTTCGAAACCCTGTAACAAGATAAAAACATGGTTAAATTAAAGTAGGTATAAAAACTATATATTAAAAAAAAGGTTCGCTTTAAAATGCATTCAAAGCTTTTTTGGTTCATCGTTTGTTTTGATTTAATTGGAAGACCATTTATTTATAATCAAAACTTTCCAAAGCGATACCGATAACTTCCATCGCAGTTAAGGTGAAATCGAATACGCACAAATACCGCATAGCAAATTACGACTTTCAGCGGTAGGTACAGATTTCTCAGCACAGATTATTAAGTCAAACATTAACTCGGAGAATATTGCAGTCCTGCGAAGCGTGTCCCACCAGACTCAATAACGCATGAAGTTGCCGAACAAAACACTGCCGTATCAATAAAAACAATAATCTGATTTTAAGTGCCCCAAATTATCCCTGCTGAAAACTTAAATGCGCCAAACTTAAGTTTCATATTTTTGAATTTTTTATAACATTACGTAACACCGTTAGTGTAAATAATAATAAAAAAATACACAAATCTAAGTAGGTACCTACAGAAAATTTACCGTCGCGGGGTCAAGAATGACCCCAACTCGGCTTAGTACACACATTCTGTGTCACCTTGTATACATAATCTATTGTTTGTCGAAGAAACAAAAAAATAGAAGACAATTTTGATGTTTGTTATTTCGTCACGCCAAAACTAGGTACTTAGGTAGGTACTATACATAATTTTCTTCCACTAGTGGACAAAAACTTTAAGTAAAGAGAAAATCCATAAACAGTTTATTCTTATCTAGCTGCTGCCCGTGCCTTCGCATGCTTTTTTCCGGGATAAAAAGTAGCCTAAGTCCGTCCCCGGGATACCATCTACCTCCCCTGCCCCCTGCCAAAGTTAATTAAGACCGGTCCAGGCGTTTAGTCGTGAAAAGGTAACAGACAGACTGACAGAGTTACTTTCGAATGTATAATAGGTACTAGTTATAGGTATATAGGAACTATATAGGACTATGTACTATATACTATATAGGTACTTAATATTAGTATGGATTTTATAATAATTTATACCTAGGTAGTAGGTACTTACCTAATTTAAAATTAGTTTAGAGCTCATTTCGTAAGCCTAAAGAAATATAAGTTATTGACTTCTGTGTGTCTACCATGAGTTGTCACAGTTAGATCGCCTGACGTTACTACTGTAGTTACGTAAATAATAGTACTGCGAATTTTAGTATCCAACTATCCGCTAGAGGCGCTGTTCAAGTTTTCATACATTTTTTTAACTACAGTCGCTAGCGAGTATAGATTGTTAAAACTCATGGTAGACACACTGATTTCTTTTAGGTTTGACATAAATTAGCTACTTTGACGACGGCAAAATGCTATCTAAACTATGAACATACCTAGTTTTAAATGTAAATAATACCAATAAACTACGAAATCTATTAACAAGAGTGTCACCGTTGAAAATTTTCGGTGATCTTGATCTGCGCAGTGAACGAGTTATCCAACGTATAGAGGTATGCTTATAAAAGATAATCTGATTAAATTTTGGGACCTAAGATCACAAGTCAACCGCTGCCTATATCTAGGTCACCGCGTCTAGACATTGCATCATGATTCATGACCTGGCAAGCCTATGTTGGAGTTTTAATTACCTATGTCTACATAGGTGCAGAGTTGACACTACGCATACATAAGAGGTTTATTTATTTATTTTATTACCTCACATTGCTTTATATCTCATCAGCAGACATGCCTACCTCCACTGCTGAATCATCATCATCAACATAATATTAGTTCCCCTAATGAGCGCCATAGCGCCCTGTCTTCAACTTGCTGCATTTATTTATTTATTTATTCAAGCATGACTTACAGAATTACAATATATTCCAAAACGTCAAACACTATTACAACATCTAAGGTAGAATATTATTACACATAACACAAAAACATAAGTTAAAATTTAAAATTAAATAATCAGTAAATATCTGTAAAACAAATACTTTGTCATAGACGGATCAATTGTAAAGTCTAAAATATGGACATTTCAAAGAATTAAATTAACAAGTATATCTACTCTAATACTTAGCATGCAGTCTCTCGTAGATCGTCATCCAACCTGGTCGGAGGGCCTACCTAGTTTCCAGTGCAGGAGACACTACATTTGCCGAACCGCTGTCTCCACTCAAGAACACGTAATTTACGCCAGCGGTTGTCGGAGCTTCGTGAGATATGGCCAGCCCACTGCCACTTCAGCTTGCTAATTGAATTCTCACTTCCCAAACTAAAGGGATTTTGCCATAATTCACTAGGCTGCTTTTTATCCCGCAAAAACACTGTTGAAGACACGAACAGAAACTACTCTATTGTAAATGTGTTATTTAGTAAATAGAATAATACTTGTGCGCCATTTTGTGAAAAGGATAGGCATAGGATTTTGCTTTCATAGGAGCGGGACAGAGCATAGGTTTACGTGAAACAAATTAAGAAACTGGCTGAGAGTAGTAATAATTAGTAAAAACCTACGAATCAAAACATACCTAAGTCATTTCAAACCGCAGGATCCCTGAGATCTGGACCAAATTAGGTGTGAAACAGTGCACTTTCATGATTTTTTTTGTCGTATTATTTTGCTCGATCTTGTTTTCACATTAGAGGAACCAAAGAAAAAACGTAGAATTTTATAGAAATCGTTTTTTTTACCACAGGGATTCCGTGAGTACTGTGATCAAGGCCTAGTTTGACAAACAAACTCGTTACAGGTTTGCTCTCAAAATACAATTGCTCCCCTTAAGTTCCTCCCATAAGCATAAGTTCTTTTACAAATTTATTTCGTTCTACTACAAAAAGCGTGTCCATCAGTGCGTGAAGGAACTGTACCGAAAAGTAACCACAAAGATAAATAATCTGTACTACCTATATTATTCCGTGCGTAACTTGATGACGTCATTAAGTAGGCACAGTAGGGGTCAGAACTCAGAAGTAGTGACCTAAATAATTGTAAAGACATCGTCTTGCTCGTGGTGCTTACGACCTTTTAAAATAGATAAAAGATATGGTAACTTAAATCAATGATATGTTAATATATTTGGCTTGAAAAAGTTATTTACCGATTACATTAAATTTTGTGTTTGTGTGTAAATTTTATTTGGTGTAAAAGTTTTTCTTTTGAAAAAATTATATTATAAATAGTAGAAATTAATAGAATAATAACTATTTTTACAGTTTTCAAAACAAATGCTTTAAACAAGCTAACTATTTTTTATTTTTCCGTTTTCACCCTTCGGGTACGGAACCCTATTACTAAGACTCCGCTGTCTGTCCGTCCGTCTGTCACAGGTCACTATCTCATGAACCGTAAGAGGTAGACAGTTGAAATTTTCAGTGAATGTGTAGTTCTCTTGCCGGTATAACAACAAATACTAAAAATAAAATAAATATCAAAATTAAAGGGACTCCCATACAACAAACGTGTTTTTTTTTTTGCTGTTTTGCTCTTAATTTGTCAAGGCTTTAACTACACATAGGCTAACTAGGTAGGCACATTAAATTTCAACTGTAATAACAACAAATACTAAATATAAAATAAAGTTGTAAATTTAAAGGGGTCTCGGAACAAGTGATCTGACATGTACCTGTAATAATGTATTCAGCAAATAAATGATTTGATTTGAGTGAATATTTTATGTTCTTTGAAAAAGTTGCCTGATGTTTACCTTACGGAGCCCTTCGTGTGCGAGTCGACTCGCACTTGGCGGTTTATTAATAATCACGTACGTAACGTAACAGATATAAAATAATGATTAAATAAGAAAAATAAATTAATGTTAAAAAATAATATAAGGATTTTAACGCAAAAATTTAGGCAGAAGTAAGTCTTGTAGTTTACTGATACGATACTGATACCAAGTGGCCTTCAGCTGTACCTATACTTGAAGGTCACTCAGTATCGACATTTTACCTATTCCCACATATTAGAGGGAAAATTTCTAAACACTTTGTTATAGTAAAGTACAAGACTTGCTTTAGCCTGCGGCTTCACACGTTGTTTCTATGGAAACGTAAATCAGTTCCCATGGGATAGAAATAACTTTTAAACGATTCTTAGACACAAAGCATGCGAAGCCGCAGACTCTGTTTAAACATAGTTCCAGGCCTGATTTAATCAGGTTCATTAAATATAGTCAGTTCTAATGTTAATAACGATATGTTTTTATTCATATTGTAGTTTGTTCTCAGATAGTTTATTTTAACTATATTACTAGCTGCTGCCCGCGGCTTCGCACACGCTTTTTAAGTAGCCTATGTACCCTATGTGCCTATGTCCCGGGGACGGCCCCGGGATACCATTTACCTCACTGACAAATTTCATTGAGATCCGTTGAACCGTTTAGGCGTGAAAAGGTAACAGACAGACTAATTTATAATATTGGTATGGATATATTATTTTAAGTTTTTCTTATTGTGTAGTTTATATTATTTATTACAAGATTTGTGAAGGTAATTCCTACAAATGTAATAATTCCTACTTTGTTTTCGTCTTAAGGTCCCGTATAGTTCGTCTAATTACATAGATATTTGCCGTAAATTCCACATGCTTCCTCTGACCAAAAGGCGTGAAATTAGCGACCTGCTATTTTTGCTGAAAATCACAAACAACCATATTAATTGCCCCGAACTTCTGAACAAAATATCACTATATGTTCTCCGAAAAAGGGTCAGATTTAACGAAATCATTAATACACCGATAGTTAGAACGAATTATCGTCAGATTTCCTATTTGTGGCGAGTTGGCGACCAATTTAATAAACTCTCTAAGCAAATCATCTGGACCTCTTCTGTTCCAGCGTTAACTCCGTGAGACGGCGGTTGAGCTCTGACTTTTTCTCAGAATCAGGCGAGGATGATGAGGATGACTCGATCTTGGCATGCGAGTAATGTAGTGCGGATTATCGATCAACATTTTTGTTGGTATTGTAATTAGTTTTTCTTTTGTTGTTCTCTCATTTAGTACCTCTATATTATTTCTTTGTATGTACTAAGTTGATTGTAATTTTGTAGGTGATCTGTTTACTTTGCTTGTTCACACTTTTTTATGTATCTACTATTCTTCTTACTCGTGAAAACCTTTTAATAGCCCTCTGTTTTTATTTTCCTAATTCTAAACTTTTGTATGTGCTGCTGGTTTTCCTTTAAATAATAAATAAATAAATAAATAAAATAAATGTCTTGTTCACCTGTTAGTAACATGCATAACAGAACATTTAATTTTATTGATATGTTTATGGTTGGTAAATTTTTTAATAAATAAATAAATGAATAGACTCTACACCTACAGACTCTGTAGGTAGAACTTACGCATTATTTACAACAATAAAAATTAAAAGCTAATATGTAATATAACGTTTATTATGTATATTATTATTAGTTAAGACGTAACTGGTCGAAACGAAGCGTAACCTGAGAGCTGGTCAATATCTGGCGCAGCGCATCAGCATTGCCACACAGCGGAGCAAAGCAGCCTGCGCGCAATGCTGTGGCGCTGCGCCTGTTAGCGTCTTGGGGCGCTTCCGACTGATATTGATATAGATCAGTTGAGCTACCCGAAGATTATTTGCAACAATCTGCAGTTAGTTTAATTGTTTCAATTGTAAATACTAGTTGTAATTTATTTCTATTATTTGATTTTAATTGGCCATTGCCGGTAATATTTACAAACTTTACCCTAACCTTGATTGTGTGTGTTAACAAAATAATAAAATACCTATCATCCTGCAAGCGTGCAGGATGATAGGTATTAATTGAAGCAGTGATTTTAAAACCACTTTAAACCAAAATCGTGCGTGACCTCATGCTCGTGTTTTGAATGCAAGCTTGAATTATATCATACATTTTGTATGACGTAATTTAGGTAGGGTATAATACTAATTAAGAACATTAAGATCCTTTGTTTGAATCCTTGTAACTAATGAGTGTGAAGTTTGGGAAGGTAATGATATATCAAAAATTAGGATGTTGCTAAAAATAGGCTCAAAATTAGCGAGGTGCTGGAGAAATACCTATGAAATCGGTAAATCTGTAAACTGAAGGAAAAAAAATTAAGTTGTTACTTCACGCACTTTATAAATAAATATATTTATAAAGTGCCTTTTTGGTCTCAACAGTGAGAGTAAGAGCGAATTTTTGACAGTTTTCAAAGGAAAGCTTGCCTAAAGTGTTTTTCCCTAACTTATCCCGAGCTTTTAGGATTGACACTAAGGAACCAAAAAATGGTGGGGATGCCGCACAATTTTTGCGGGATCAGAAATGCTGTATTACAATGCGATTCTACTGCAAAAATTTACAACGTAAGATAAAGTCAAGTAATCTACCCATATTTAGAAAAGGCACGAATAGGCCAAAAGCAAACAGGTACCTATACCTAAAAGTTCCAAAGAAAAGAAAGCGAAGAAAGTTCCCATTCGCCAGCGCCGAAACTTGCACATTCTGTCCCTTCTTTTCTCTATACTGTTTAATCCCTTTTCCCCTTCGTATCTCAAAGAAAGATTCCAGTTTCTTCACTCTTCTCACTGTCTCTCTCTAAGATCTTCAGAAACGTTGTTTTTGGTGGCTCCAGTTCAGAAAACTTCCTTAGCGATTCTTTTACTGCCCAAGCCGTCAAACTATTGAACGATCTACCTATTGACATAAAAAAAGCCTCATCTCATCAAACTTTTAAACGAAAAGTTTACGCATATTATTTAAGTAAGTAATTAGTATGTCTCTTAGAGTCACTATTGTATTTGTTGTTATGTATTAGTTTATATTTCTATTTGGTAGGTATACATATGTGTATTAGGATTATTTTAGTTTGTATTAGTTTTATATTTGTAATTAGCTCCGCCATCCTTTGTAGTCTCTTTAAGCTTTGGTTGCCTGGAAGAAATCGCTTTAAGCGATAAGGCCGCCAATTCTATTATCTTCTCTACCATACTGTTTTATATTTAAGTTTCTCTGAATAAAGAATTATCTATCTATCTATCTATCTATAATTGTCAATGAAGGACGAATAAATATGTATTCAGAAGAACGTCTGTGTAATTTTTTCTAGAATTTCAATTTTTTTTTTCAGTCCCGCAAATCGCGCGGATCCGCGAGATTGATGTCCTCGATCCCGCGGCCTTGCGGGATTCCGTTTGTAATTCGGGATTGGATTCCATATTATGACACATTCAGGCGCTAAAATCTCTCTAAACTTCAAACTGATACCGGCAACTACACAAGTATTTATGACTTTTAAAAAACATAACAGTATCTACAAATAATTTTACTAAACATTTTTCCTGTAGTTACCTACCATTTTAGCCAAACCATTTTTCCGTCAAGTTTACAAAACCTTATCAGCAATAGGTAGTTCGTTATCGTGGCTCGACTGGTTTTACTACTTGCAATGCTTGAATAGACGGGGGACAGGTTTGTGTACATTTTTGTCAATGACATAATGTTAACTAACCGGCTGATAGACTGGTGATGGTTAAATTGACAGAAATATAGGAGAATATTTTATAAAATGACCTTGACGTGAGTAGGTAACAATCATACATAATTACATTATTTACGTAAGAGAATTGCCTTCTGCGATGTTTCAGAGAAAGGTGAAGACCTGTTAAAAGCTATTAGGTATACAGTTGAAGAATTTATGATTGATAAGAATTTGACAAATAAGTATATAATTTCTATTTTTATTATTAATTTGTTTTGTTAACATTAATTCATGCCATAAACAACAATTTTTAAAGTGTTTTTTCTCATTAATATAATGGATGTGCGAGACAATCCTCACAAGGTTTTGGTACAAAATTAATTGTATGGTGTGATTGTTTTTGCAATGAAAAATAAAACACAAAACAAAAATTAAATGTAACTAGACGAATAATTGCATGCGCATAATGGATAAATAACATTGTTACGCATTTTGTATGTACCTTCTTTTCCACATGTAATTGCAATAAATATACTTTCAATTTTACATCCAAACTTTCGTATCACAACACACTAATAATAATAAAAGCGAAAGTGTGGATGTATGGTGTTGGTTACCTATTCACGCCTAAACTACTGAACATATCGGACTGAAATTTTGCATGCAGGTAGTCCTAAGCCTGGAATAAAATATACACTACTTTCTGATTTTTGTACTTTCTGAAATCTGTTCCCAAGGGATAGAAAAAAACTTGCGTGCGATGCCGTGTGCAGAAACTATTTGATGATTAAGTATTGTAATAGTTTAATGAATGAAAATCTTAAATCGAAATTTAACAAGCAAAAATACAATTTTTGCGGGAAGAAACTCACCAGAAAAATCTATCTTTTCTAAATCACATCACTACCACGACACAACTTAAAATGGCAAACATCGATTTTTTACTGAAAATACCGATTTTTTTACCAAAAACATGTCCACAGCACTCAGCATACAAGCGCGCACTGATGAACATTCAGGATAACTTACAGATTTACATAATGTATTTTACATATTATTATAGGTAGTTCGTGTTTTTGCAAGGTTACATTTAGAAGGAGTGGAAATAAGTCACAGGGCCGGTAAGGTATGAACCTTCCTTCCTTAATCCTCATGTGTAACTCTACCTTTCACCTATTCAATTATACTTGTACTTACTTATGTTTAACTGATTATATTTATGTCTGTGCTGTTCTAGTGAAGCCAAATAAATAAATCTTAAAAGTCTTTATTGACAAAGAAAATTACAATTCAATAATAAAAACAAATTAGAACGAGTATTTACAATTGAAACAATTGAGCTAACTGCAGACAATCTACAGGTAGTTCAACTGATCCATATCAATAGGTATGTTATAATGTTTATAATGTATCTTTATCTTTATCTTTTGTGTATGTTCGTTGATTTCTCCTGGACCGATTTGGATGATTCTTTTGCAGTTGTATAGCGAATTATCGATATAGAGAGGATTAGTGTTCACTATTTATTTATCTATCAAAACATTAAAAAAAAACAGTAGAGGAGATTTTTAATATTTACCAAACAATCAAACTATTATTATAATTATTACTCCATCTTTTACTCACCTGAATAACCTTTAGGTACCTATAATTTTCAACTTATAAAATTTATAAAACGCGTGTTCGCACGCTTTGTTACTGAGAAAAAAAATTGTCTACTGATACCTAAGACTCTTTCTTAGCGTTAAAGAAATAGAAATGAACCAACTAGAGCACTTCGGTTGGATAATTAAACGAAATATATGTGTTGTGTAATGTTGAAAGAGTAAGGCCCATATTATGAAAGCTTGCTCAGCCATAGATAATAATAATAAATAATGCTGGACAATCCACTCAGCTTCATCTAGCCCCAAGCTAAGCAGAGCTTGTGTTATGTATGGGTACTGACAGTTATACTTAACACAATACACTACACAGATAGATCATCTTTATTGAAATATTTGCAGATCGTACAAATATGTGCCCCGAGGCGGATATAGAACAAGCAATCTCCTACTTTGCTAGCGGACCTTCGCCCGCCGCGCCACATCGGTCGTCTATCATATGCTTAAGCATAAACGCCACTTAAGCGATATATCTATGCTATAGAAAAGCGTTACTCAAGCAGAGATCGATGACTGAGCAAGCTTTCATAATACGGACCTAAACCCCGAATATTCAAACGCAACTCAGATTTAAGCTCGTCTCAAGTGACGAATTTTTGACAGATATTCATTGAAAACTGTCGAAAAATCGTTACTTAAGACTTGCTTAAATCTGAGTTGCGTTTGAGTATTCGCGGGAGACTTGTAAGTTCTATGTAAAAGCAAGTACGTACCCACAGTTAAATATTATACATTACGCAGTAAATGTCTATCAGTATTTACCTATTTACCTAGTTGGTAACGTATCTACTCTTGTGGTTTTGCAGCGAGGACTTTAAACTTCGTTCTGACCGCAACTTAACACGCGGAAAAAATATAGGTAACTTAAGTTACGCGTCCACTGGATCAGTATCGTAGCGTACGGAGCGTAAGGATATGTTGTTTCGTATGGCACAGCGTGCGTACAAAAGAAACGTTTGCCGACGACGTGACTACTAACGCAAATACATAGAAGATAAGAATTAGTCATCTCATATCTATCTATCTCTATATAGGTATATATAAAAGGAAGTCGTGTTAGTTACACTATTTATAACTCAAGAACGGCTGAACGGATCTCGGTGAAATTTGGCAGCGAGGTAGATGGTATCCCGGGGCCGGACATAGGCTACCTTTTATTCCGGAAAAAAGCGTGCGAAGCCGCGGGCTGCAGCTAGTAAGGCATAGTTTATAAACCCTAAATGTAAACAATATATCATTGGTGGAATATATCATTGGTATGTCATTGGTGGTTCTCGACAACTTGCCAAAATCGCTACTCTTGACACCCTTCCCCAACTTTACTACAATGGACACAGAATTCCATTCACACCTACAGTCAAGAACCTTGGCATTCTTTTCGATTCAAAGCTAAGCTGGATTCCCCATATTAAGGAAATTTCCCGAAAATTTTATGCTGCCCTTCACTCTATAATCCGCCTGAAAAAATTTCTTTCAACCCCTACAAAGATCACTCTAGTAAATTCTCTTCTCTTGCCAATCATAGACTATGCAGACGTAGCTTTCATTGATATTAATCAAGACTTACTAAATAAACTAGACCGTCTCCTAAATACTGGCATTCGATTCATCTTTTGTTTGCGCAAGTACGACCATATAAGCGAATATCGTGCTAAACTCAAGTGGCTCCCTATTCGCGAACGTAGGAACGTTAGAATACTTTGTTTTCTTTTTTCTGCACTTAAAAATCCTTCTGCTCCTGCCTATCTCAAAAATCGTCTTTCATTTCTGGCTGACTCACATGACAGACCACTCAGATCATCCAGCAATCTACTCCTAGAGATACCGGCACATAGCTCATCTTTTCGGGAAAAATCATTTTCTGTTGAGGCTGTTAGACTCTGGAACTCTCTTCCCTATGATATCAGAAAAGTCGAATCAAAGGATAGTTTTAAAAAGTTGACACGTGAGCATTTTTTAAGTAATCTTTACCCGACTTCTAGTTAGGTAACTCAACCATCTTTTTAACTTTTTGTGATTTTTATTGCTACCTTTCTTCATTAAAACATTGTAAGTACCTATTATAATATATATTTATTTATATATATATATTTAGATATTATATATGACGACGCAAAACCGTTTGAAAACGAAACATTCCTTAGAAATAACTATTAATTTAATTAATTAAGGCTAATGCCCTGATAGGCTGTTTAATTTGTTGATTTTAATTGAATTATTACGCAGATTTTTACGGTCATGTAAACCTAAGTCCAGATTATTCTCAAATTTGAACAATTAATCAAGCTTTTTGTTTAACTGTTGATTTTCACATATGTAAATAGTTATTTATTATGAGGTTAATTTATAATACTAAGGCGATAAGGTTTTAAGTGTTTTCAATGCTATAAAACACAAATCACAACTTGTTGTTTGAATTGCGCGCCACGGAGCGGAGGTGGCGCGGTGTTCAAGCAACAGCTATTAATGTTTAAACTAATTTGTAAACTAAAACAATAGCTAAGAAACAACTTCATAAATAACGTTAAGATTTATTATGCCAAAATTGTTTTGAAAATAATTTACTGCACGCCACGTGGTTTTTGAAAGAAGGCGGTGGCGCGCTTCGGTCGACGCATTATTACTTTGCGAGCCTCGGTCGAGAGAGGTTGTGTCTTGTGCAACGAACAAATACTGAATCTTGTGAGTACCCTTGTAATTTTAAACCTAGATATAGCTAGTAGTTTAATCATAAGAATTGTAAAGTTTTAAATCTAAAATAAAAGTGTATAGTGTAAATTAATGGTTCTTTGTTTGAAATGAGTGATCCTAGAGAGAGTGGTGACGTTGGCCTTACTGGCGCCAGCTCTGCTGGTGGTAGTCCGGCCGACGTCACTATTTCTAAAAATCCCATTAGGCAGGATGCTCCGATATCAGAAGTGGGATTCACACCCCCTTCTGCTGGACCATCTGATGATAAAAATAACGAAAGTTCAAACGCTTCTGTTAGCGGAGTGCCAATGGGATTTTTCTCTGAGCTCATGCAAATGATGAAACACGTGTCGGATCGCATGGGTACAGTAAAGGAACCCAATGCCAAGGTCAGAATTAATGACATATATTTGCCATCATATGACCCTGACACTAATGTAGGGGTTAGGGAGTGGTGTCAACATGTTACCACTGCTATGGAGACCTATAACTTGAGCGATTATGAAGTAAGAATGAAAGTAGGAAGTTTACTAATAGGTCGCGCAAAGTTGTGGGTAGATAGTTGGCTGGTATCTACTGCCACATGGCCGGAATTGCGTGAAGTTTTGATAACCACTTTCGAACCTGAGAATAGATATTCTCGCGATATTTTGCAGTTTAGAGAACACGTTTACGATAATACAAAAGACATCACGCAGTTCCTGTCACAGGCATGGATATTCTGGAAACGTGTTACTAAAGGAAGGTTATCAGATAAGGACGCGGTTGAGGCAGTGATTGGTTGCATTAGTGACGAACGGTTGAGAATCGACTTGCTAAACGCGAAAGCTCTTTCGGTGCCCGAGCTGATTTCGGTGGCGTCAACTATACGACGAGTGAAGCGCCTACACCCGAGTTCCTCCAAAGAACAAGGGTCGGCGAAACGATCACGGTTCGCCGATAGAGCATCGCTATTCTGTCAAACATGTAAAAAACATGGACACGATACGGTAGAATGTTATTTTCGCGACAAAACAGTCACTGCTCAAACGCGTCCCCAAGATGGTAAACCGGACACTAAATTAAATGCTAAATCTGATGTTAAAACTGAAAATAAACCACAAAATTCCAACAAACCAACATGTACCTATTGTTCTAAAGTAGGCCATACTATTGAATCATGCTTCAAGCGTCAGAGAGATGTTATTTCCAACGTGAACTGTCTAGGATCTCCAAAATTAAATTCAATGTCCGTTCTTATCGGGGATCTAAAATTAACCGCGATTTTTGACAGTGGGGCGGAATGTTCGGTAATGCGCGAATCACTTGCCGCTAAATTGCCCGGGAAACGATATCACGTGGTTAAATACCTAAAGGGTATTGGACAGTTCACGGTGGTCTCACTAACATCCTTAGTGACGACTTGTGTTCTCGATGACATACGCATAGAACTACAATTTCATGTAGTCCCAGATTACGAAATATGTTCAGACATTTTGATTGGAATGAATCTCATCGAGGGCACAAATTTGAGCGTGGTTGTTGACTCAAAAAGCGCAAAATTAGTTTGCCAACCGGCGGCGGCAGTCTATCACATGCAATCACAAAGCCAAAAATTCGATAATTTAGATTGTGACCTAACAAATGTCGATCAAATCAGCGAACTGAAAATATTACTGAACAAGTATGAACATCTGTTCATACATGGCTATCCCAGCTCTCGAGTCAATACCGGCGAACTTGAGATACGATTAAAAGACCCAAACAAGTGCGTCGAGCGCAGACCATATAGGTTGAGCCCCGTAGAGCGAGAAAAAGTACGCGATATTGTGGGTGAGTTGTTAGATCACAATATTATTCGGGAGAGTAAATCGCCGTTCTCCAGTCCAATAATCCTAGTAAAAAAGAAAAATGGTAAAGATCGCATGTGTGTAGACTACCGTGAGCTCAATAGGAATACGGTCAGGGATCATTATCCGTTGCCGATCATATCGGATCAAATAGATCAATTAGCGGGTGGTTTATACTTCTCAACATTTGACATGGCAGCTGGTTTCCACCAGATCCCAATAGCCGAGGGATCTGTTGAGAAAAGTGCCTTCGTTACGCCCGATGGTTTATATGAATGGAATACTGTCCCGTTTGGTTTATGTAACGCTGTGGCTGTGTACCAACGGTGTATAAACCGAGCGCTGTCTCATTTGCTAACCGAACAAGTCTGTCAGGTGTACGTTGACGATGTCCTGTCAAAATGTAGGGAATTTTCTGAGGGGCTCTCTCACATCGAACGGATATTGATCGCTCTCCAACAGGCAGGCTTTTCAATAAATGTAGAGAAAACAGCATTCTTTAAAGGCTCCATTGAATATTTGGGTAACATTATAACTGAGGGTCATGTTAGCCCTAGCCCAAGAAAAGTGGAGGCTTTAACGAAAGCACCGATCCCGAAGACTACTAAACAAGTACGTCAATTTAACGGTTTAGCTGGTTACTTCAGACGTTTCATTCCCAATTTTGCACGTGTCATGGTGCCTTTATACGAATTAACAAAAAAGGATGCAAAGTGGGAATGGAACGATCGACATGAAGAAGCTCGTAACAATATTGTACAACAATTGTCTACTGCGCCTACCCTCACTCTATTCCAGGAGAACGCACCGATTGAGCTATTCACGGATGCCAGCAGCCTCGGCTACGGAGCAGTGCTGACACAGATCATCGACGGCCGCCAGCATCCAGTCGCTTACATAAGCCAGCGCACCACCGACGCCGAGAGCCGCTACCACTCCTACGAGCTCGAGACACTGGCGGTGGTGAGAGCTGTGAAACACTTTCGGCACTATCTTTACGGTCGAAAATTCAAGGTAATAACTGACTGTAACGCCTTAAAGGCATCTATGCACAAAAAGGACCTACTCCCTCGCATCCATCGGTGGTGGTCCTTTCTGCAGAATTACGAGTTTGAGGTGGAGTACCGTAAAGGAGAACGACTACAACACGCTGATTTCTTTAGTAGAAATCCCTCGACTGAAATGTCGGTAAATATTATGATCAGGGACTTAGAATGGTTACAAATAGAGCAGAGACGTGATGGTGAGCTTCGCCTGCTATTAGACAGCATGACCGGAAACAGTCCAGCCGCAGGATACGTCTTCGAAGATGGAGTACTAAAAAAAACGCTGGCTGACCCAATCAAAGGTACATGCAAATTGATTGCTGTTCCAAAATCATTCCAGTGGAGCTTGATAAACTCTTTCCATACGGCGCTGCAGCACCCTGGATGGGAGAAGACTCTACAAAAAGTCAAGGAAACATACTGGTTTGAAAAAATGAATTCAGTCGTAAGAAAATTTGTAGATAACTGTGTCATATGCAAAACATCAAAAGGGTCGTCGGGTGCGGTCCAAGCTCAACTGCATCCAATTGAAAAACCAACCGCGGCCTTTCAAGTGATCCATTTAGACATCACAGGCAAGCTCGGTACAAAGAACGCTGAGGGACAAGACGAGTACGTCATCGTGACTATAGATGCATTTACTAAGTATGTCCTTCTTAGCTATTCGAACGACAAAAGCCAAAGCAGCAGCCTTGCAGCACTAAAACGTGTTATACACTTATTTGGAACGCCAGTGCAGGTGGTCGTCGATGGAGGACGAGAATTTCTCGGTGAGTTTAAAGCTTACTGTGATCATCACGGAGTAGACGTGCATTCGATAGCGCCAGGAGTAAGCCGAGCGAACGGGCAAGTTGAAAGGGTCATGGCCACACTGAAAAATGCCCTTACTATGATTAAGAATTATAATACCGAAAACTGGCACACAGCACTAGAAGTGTTGCAGCTCTCGTTCAACTGTACACCCCATAGAGTCACAGGCGTTGCACCCCTAACCCTGCTGATACGCCGCCAGAATGCTGTACCACCGGAACTCCTAAGATTGGTAAATATCGACGAAGCATCTATAGATTTTGATCTTCTTGAGCAGCAAGTACGACAGAAAATGATATCTGCGGCTGAGTACGACAAACAAAGGTTTGATAAAACTAAAGCGAAGATACGTCCGTTCCAAAGAGGTGACTATGTACTCATAAAGAACAACCCTCGTAACCAAACGTCCCTAGACCTCAAATATAGCGAACCGTACGAGATCTACAGAGTTCTTGAGAACGAGCGTTACATGGTAAAGCGTGTTAATGGCAGAGGTCGTCCACGAAAAGTTGCACATGAACAACTGCGTAGAGCGCCCCAGCCAGGAGATCAACAGACCGTGACGACGGACTCCGTAGATGACGACAACCAACAACAGTCTACAAGCAACGAGCCATTGCCCTCCACGTCTACCCAAACTACATAAGGATAGATGCTTATAGTAAAAGGTCAGTTCTTATTTTGGTATTTCAAATCAGTACCTATTCAATTCTTGCATAGCAAATAAAAAAAAAAAAAAAATTAAAAACTCATACCAATAATAATAATAATAATAACTTGCAAGCCGTCAATAGGTTGCATTCGTAAAACATTTTACTAATAATTATTTCCTTGTCCATTCCTGTCATGTTCATTTTCAGAACCTCTGTGGACCACGGTTATAAATATAAGACCCAGACCACAGCATCAGCCTTTCATATATCCTAATATCCCCTGTGGACCACGGCGCACAAGACCGCTCATGACCGCAGCAGCGACACCTCCCCTGAGCTATAATAAATTATTTTCAGAGCCCCTGGGGACCACGGTCTTAATAATAAGGCCCAGACCTCAGCATCGTCCTTCCTCATTTTTTTAGCCCATGTGGACCACGGCGAACAGGACCGCCCAGACCACATAATCATCCCTTGAATGACATGCCATTGCGTAAAGCATAAGCATTGTTAAAAGTAAAAACATTAACATGCCATTGCATAAAGCATAAGCATTGTTAAAAGTAAAAACATTAACATGCCATTGCATAAAGCATAAGCATTGTTAAAAGTAAAAACGTTAACATGCCATTGCATAAAGCATAAGCATGATTAAAAGTAAAAACATTAAAAAGTGCAATATAAGCACCGCCCTAAGGGCATAATAAAACACTGCTCACTTCCCTCTACTCCTACTTACCTGTCTATTTCTAGATTGTTTGTTCCTTATTACTGGCTCAACACTTACTTTTGTTTGTCTGTTTAACTTGTTATAATATCACAGAGCTGATAACTTGGTGACTAAGATAATCTTCTCAGTCAGAAAAACCATTCTAAATAATAACATTGCGTTGAGTACTTATGTATTACCAAGCTATCAGCTAGTGTGCGAGTGGATACCTAGCTCAGAGAAACACTTTCTTTCTATTCCAGAGACCGCGACTGGTGCTGAGCGCGCACCGTCCCGCAGTATGGCCGTGACGACGCAAAACCGTTTGAAAACGAAACATTCCTTAGAAATAACTATTAATTTAATTAATTAAGGCTAATGCCCTGATAGGCTGTTTAATTTGTTGATTTTAATTGAATTATTACGCAGATTTTTACGGTCATGTAAACCTAAGTCCAGATTATTCTCAAATTTGAACAATTAATCAAGCTTTTTGTTTAACTGTTGATTTTCACATATGTAAATAGTTATTTATTATGAGGTTAATTTATAATACTAAGGCGATAAGGTTTTAAGTGTTTTCAATGCTATAAAACACAAATCACAACTTGTTGTTTGAATTGCGCGCCACGGAGCGGAGGTGGCGCGGTGTTCAAGCAACAGCTATTAATGTTTAAACTAATTTGTAAACTAAAACAATAGCTAAGAAACAACTTCATAAATAACGTTAAGATTTATTATGCCAAAATTGTTTTGAAAATAATTTACTGCACGCCACGTGGTTTTTGAAAGAAGGCGGTGGCGCGCTTCGGTCGACGCATTATTACTTTGCGAGCCTCGGTCGAGAGAGGTTGTGTCTTGTGCAACGAACAAATACTGAATCTTGTGAGTACCCTTGTAATTTTAAACCTAGATATAGCTAGTAGTTTAATCATAAGAATTGTAAAGTTTTAAATCTAAAATAAAAGTGTATAGTGTAAATTAATGGTTCTTTGTTTGAAATGAGTGATCCTAGAGAGAGTGGTGACGTTGGCCTTACTGGCGCCAGCTCTGCTGGTGGTAGTCCGGCCGACGTCACTATTTCTAAAAATCCCATTAGGCAGGATGCTCCGATATATATATTATTATATAGTGCAAGTTTTAATATAAATTAATGTAGTTTTTCTAGCTTAGTTTAATTATAGCACGCCTTTTTGTTTTATTTCTACCATGTGTGGTTGGCAGGTAGAAAATGCCATCGGCATTAAGCCCACCATTTGTATACTTTTGCTAAATGTGTGCAATAAAGTATTTAAATAAATAAATAATAAATAAATAATGGAGGCTTATGGCTTATTATATTTTATTTTATTTATTTATGGCACAGCGTGCACTGGAACGGCATATCTGCGGATATCGATGTCAGAGACTGGTATTTCTGCTGATGACGTCATCCGCAAACTCGAGCGCTATGAAAATACCTATAGTGCCGATGCAAAATCCGAAAGCAGTAGACGGATCCTATATATAGGTATATTGTAAACCAGTTTCTGCCCGCTGCTTCGCACGCGTTGTTTCTATGGAAACGTTTAAAGGTTATTTCTATCCCACGGGAACTATTTTATGGGGCAAAATATTTCTTTTTTAGAATCGACCCCCCTACTTAGCCCACCGATGTAGGCTAGCTAACACTCTAAAGCATTACCATGATTACCACAAGCTATAGGTATTATCACAAATTGAACCAATTGAACCCAAATTATACCAAGTTCAAGACAATCAAATCAAAAAACCGGTTGGTCCTTCGATCCGGATATATCTGGTAATCATACTAATTACCCAGGCCTGTAAAATTAGGCTATGTTAATAAGCAAGGTCTACTCATTTAGCGTTTAGCCATTATTTTGTACTAGTTTATGCCCGCGGCTTCGGATGCATTGTTTCTATGGAAACGATTAAGGGTTATTTCTTTATTTTCTCAAAGCAATGGCCTTTATTAACAAAGAAAAATACAATCAAATAATAAAAACAAATTAGAACTAGTATTTACAATTGTAACAATTATGTTAACTGCAGACTGTTGCAAACAATCAACAGGGATATTTCTATCCCACGGGAACTGATTTATGGGATAAAAAGTAGCCTGTGTTTGATTCAAGGCGAGAGCTACCGCGAGCGACCTATGCAAAGTTTCAGCACTATCTGTTGAGAAGTTTTGGCGGGAAGAAATAACCAACATCCATCTATCATACATCCATTTTCTCTTACAAAAGACAATAGTTTATTATTTTTGGATTAAGCTTAATTTTATATGAAGTTATCTTGTTTTGCAAGAGACTGGTGTCCGAGGAAGGTTTGTAAAACCTGTGGTACGAGTCACCAGGGCCTTCGCAGAATAATTTGGAATACATAAAAATAACAGTAGGTAAATTAGGTAGACCTAGTAAATACAAAAAAGCAGAAAATAGATAAATAATCAAGAACCCATAATATGTTGTATTTTATAATAGTGGCATCATAATACATTTACACTATGGTTAACTTCAACTTCTTGTTTTATAGCGACACTATGATTAAAACAACTTGGCCGCAACCTGAAATTGCGTCAGTGGCTACGCAGTATTCTTTTATAAGGACACGGTGGTGCGCATGTGTAAACAAAGTTACTTTGCTAAGCTCATTTCACTCCGGCCATGTTGTTTTAACCATTTGTACTTAACTACTACAAAGGAGGACATTTGATTTTACCAGTGAATCTCTAATCTAGTGAACTCGCCCACTAGATTAATGTATCTTGTAAAGAACAATGACGCTTCTACAGCAAAATAACAAATGAGTTGAAAAAATTACCGATAAATAAATTCAAACAAATTGTCAAACATATCCTTTGTAAAAACTCCAAAATATCAGATTTATATCAGAGAATTATCTAGAGGATAAAAAAGCTTGGGACAAGTTTTGCTTTAACTCGAAAACTAACAACCTAACAAAGTAAAGGTTTCATGTTCGCTTCTATATATTACCTTAAAAAGATTGAAGTGAACAAAAAATCAAAGTGATCACTTTATTCCTAGGTTTACATAAGTTATTTAAATTTCGTGACGTGTCCAAGAGTCCTGTAAGGTCTAAAGTAAATAAAACACTGAATTTGAATTTGAATCAACTCTCTGTATCTCCAATCAACTCCTGCTCTCCTGGTACTTTAAGCAGAGGAGGCCGCCGTACAGCAATGGACTTGATGATCATGGAACGTTACGTAGAAAACACCCAGAGCCGCAACAAATATTTGCAAATAATACCAACATTTTGCCTCGTAGCGGGAATTGAACCCGTCTCAATCGGACGTTACCCTGCAACTCAGTAGTCATCATAGGCTACTGACCTAAGTTTTTTACACCACTGTAAGTAAAATAGCTTCTACAAATCATCTAGTATTTTTTGTGGTGGCTAGTCGAGTCTTATTCCTTTTGACTTTTATAAATAGTTGTAGAAATTGTAACTTGGCTAATTGGCGTGTGTATTCTAATATAAGTATACCTACGTATAGCTACCTACTAGGTATGAAAAATCTTTGTGATTCGGACTTTTTAGATTTCTACCTATCACCTAAAATGTCGTGTCACCGACATGACATTTTAGCGGTTTTTAATATTTTCCTCGTTCAGGAATATGAATCCGCAAAGTAGTTTCCCGTAAATCGTAAAACATTTTCTATGAACCCATTTTGAAAATACTATTTACGATTTGCGGATTTTTTTTTTTTTTTTACTATTTACGGTTTTTAATATTTCCTGCGTTCTGCAAGGAACAAAACTAACAGAAAAGTTGTTTTCCATTAATCTTAGATAATTTTTATGAACCCACTAGCAAACCCGGCGAACTCCGTTTCGCCACCAGATGGCTTCGTTTTATGTAACTATAAACCTCACAGAGCCCGAGACCTATCCAACGAATCCAAAACCGTGGAAATCGGTTCGTGCGTTCTGGAGTTATAGCGTCAGGAAGGAAAACCCGACTTATTTTTATATAGTAGATGTTACAATAAAATATGTTAAAGGTAATGGAGCTTTTGGTAATATGTTAATTTTCAGTAATAAAAGATCTATATATATAAAAGAAAGTCGTGTTAGTTACACTATTTAAAACTCAAGAACGGCTGAACGGATCTCGGTGAAATTTGGCAGCGAGATAGATCCCGGGGCCGGACATAGGCTACCTTTTATTCCGGAAAAAAGCGTGCGAAGCCGCGGGCTGCAGCTAGTAAGTTATTAAAACACAAGCTCATTAGTATGTGTTTTTCCTACTCTCGAGAAAACTTGAGAAGGAAGTTCACCATGACCTTAAGTACATAATAACTGTTTACTGAATATAATGTTCGTTCGGTGTCCTTCACATAATGTTTAATACTTTAGTATGCAATAAAGATCTAAGTAAAATCTGTAGATAGATGTGGTATGTTTCTTCCAGCGCTTACTTAACAACTGGCCACTGGCTTAACACGCAAACACTCGCTCATAGTTGCATTTCCAATCTTGTGCAATGATTATAATTAACAAACACGAGGGCATTGTCTTTTAGTCAATAAATAATAATAATAATAAATAATGCTGGACAACCCACACAGCATCATCTAGCCCCACGCTTGCAGAGCTTGTGTGGGTACTAGATGACTGATAAACTTAATAGAATAATTACATAGATAGATATTTTTTATTAATAGGTAGAAACATAGGTAGAAAATGCCCAGAAAACCCGGAACAAATATTTGCAGATCGTACACACATTTGTTCCAAGGCGAGAATCGAACCCGCAACCTCGTGCGTCGCAGGCGGACCTTCGCCCGCCGCGCCACATCGGTTTTCCCTCTAACGTAGCTACGTCGTAGTAAGCACGCGTAACACGAACGCCGCCGCGCGCTGGTCCGCCTATGACCGAGGTGGGACACCTAATTACACCTAATTTGAGCTTTCCACTTTCGGGAGGCTAGTACCTCATCTCCCCTTTTTACTTAAACCGATGGTATGCAACATAATACTATAGGTAAATAAAATTATTTACATACTTATTTCATTAACCATCATACTTATTTTTATTATTTACAATAGTTTTTATAGTAAAAAAGATGTGCAAAATGTTATTTTTAATGTTTTTCCTGTTTTAAAAGGAAGTTGTTAAAAGGAACGAAGTATGTACTTGTATGTGTTATTATGTACGAAGTATGTACTTGTATATACTATCCAGCTCTGCGGATCGTGCCCGTCTCCTGGCCGTTTCTAAATGGGAGTCAGGACATTGGTTGCAAGCATTTCCTTCCTTTAACACTGGCACTTTATTGGATCCCGTAACTTTCCGTATCGCAACATGTCTTCGGTTGGGTGCAATGTGTTGCGCGCCTCATCAATGCCAGTGCGGTACTGCTGTCGAACAGCTTGGTCATCACGGATTATCGTGTACTAGGGCCGCCGGTCGGATATCTCGTCCTGCCAACCTTAACGACGTCATCCGGCGGGCCTTTGTCACCGCTAACGTACCAGCTATTCTCGAACCGAATGGTCTGTTGCTTGACGATGGTAAGAGGCCTGACGGCATGACACTAGTCCCATGGGAGTTGGGGAGGCCCATTGTGTGGGACGCTACATGCGTCGACACACTTGCGCCTTCCCATCTTCCGAGGACATCCGTAAGGGCTGGTGCGGCGGCAGATTTGGCCGAGGATCTCAAGAGACGCAAATATGCAGGTCTCGACAAAGCCTACATATTTGCTCCCTTTAGGGTCGAGACCCTAGGTCCGTGGGGTACCGAGGCTCTCCGGGTTTTTAAAAAGTTATCTGAGCGTCTGGTCGACGCGACGCGTGACTCGAGAGCTGGCGAATATCTGGCGCAGCGCATCAGCATTGCCATACAGCGGGGCAATGCAGCCAGCGTCTTGGGGACGCTTCCGACTGGTATTGATATGGATCAGTTGAGCTACCTGTAGATTGTTTGCAACAGTCTGCAGTTAGCTTTATTGTTTCAATTGTAAATACTAGTTCTAATTTGTTTTTATTATCGAATTGTAATTTTCTTTGTCAATAAAGCAATAAAAAAAATTTAAAAAAAATTTGATTAATTCAAACTCGACAATAATTTTCATTTTATTTAAATACATTTATAATAACAAGTAATTAATTTAATTGGTTTATTTAAATCGTATAAGTCGCTAAATAAATTACAAATAAATAAATTTGATTTTTGTCTGTGACTAACAGAGGTGTGAGTTTATTTGAAACTAGGAACGAGCCCTGTTAGGGCTCCTAATACTTAGCAAAGGTTAACTATTAAGAACTCACGTTGTGTTAGGATTTGAAAAATAAATAATTGAAATACTTGATTGCCATAACACAAGATCTGCTTATTTTGTGTCCAGAGCAGAGTTACTAACGTCGAATATATCTTTGACGTTAGTAACGAGACGTGATCGTGACGTCTCCTTGTCCATACAATTTGGTACAGCGCCTCTATCGTGCGGACAGGGAACTACGCAAATCCCATACTAAAAGGAGACGATGACGATCACGTCTCGTTACTAACGTCAAATAACTAGACCCTTGGACACTGCATTATCTAGCCTCAAAAAAAGCAGAGCTTGTGTTATGGGAATTAAGTAGGTATATTTTCACGTATTTATTTATGAAATCCTAATACAGTGTGGGGTCTTAAAAATGTAACCTTTGCTAAGTATTACGAGCTCAAAAGGGCTCCATAAAGGTCGCCCTAACGGGCGCTATGCATTTTGAAAGGTAGCTAAGCTAATCATACACCAGCCTTAAAAAGACGCAATCTGCACATTTGCTCCCTTTGGGGTCGAGACCCTAGGTCCGTGGGGTACCGAGGCTCTCCGGGTTTTCCTGAGCGTCTGGTCGAAGGGACGCGTGACCCGAGAGCTGGTGGGTATCTGGCGCAGTGCATCAGCATTGCCATACAGCGGGGCAATGCAGCCAGCGTCTTGGGGACGCTTCATAAATTATTTAATTGAATTTAAAGTTTTAGGTCATGTTGAAAAGGATATACCATTAACAAAAGAATAATACAATAAAATAATAGAAACAACTCAGAACTAGTATTTATAATTGAAATAATTAAGCTAACTGGACACTGTTTGCAAACAAATACATAAAAATACATTTTACTGTAAAACTATATTGTACTTTAATGAATGCACTATGAATGAATGTGAGCGGGTATTATTAGTATGGACATTAGTGTTCTTCCAACATAAATTATGTTCATAGTAAACCCTCTCACAAAAAACCTCACTATTACATACATATTTCAACTCATTACATATTTCTTCTGAGCGCCAGAGGTCAGCCGGTCAGCTTCCACTCACGGCAGACAAGAGGACTCGCACCAAACTGGTATAAATCGGGCGAAAAATTAACTAGGTACGTGGTCAATGTTTAATAATAATCATCATCAGCGAAAATTGTTATTGGGATTGGCACCAAATACAGTATCGTAGAGGTCTAAACAAGACAATAAAAATGCTACGGTGGCTACAGTGATCGTTTAGCTACGAAAATGCTACGCAGAGAAAATGATACGACGGACGTAATAAGTAGTAACATAAGTTTTGACGTAGTAAAATAAGTTTTGTTACAAAAAAATACGGCGTTTCTCAGCTATGTACGTTGCGAGTGTAGCTTCTAAGTACATTCGAACACGCTACAAACGCGCTACGGCAATAAAATGTAGAGGCGTCTGCTACGAATTAGTATGCTACGAAAACGCTCCGATTGTAGCGGCTACGTTTTGTACGACCACGGTATGAAAAAGCTACTCTAGCTACGAAACGGCGATCGCTTGTACCGTTGTGTGTTCGTAGCTAAGCTACGAATACTCTACGAGAGGCTACAAAAACGCTACGCTAGCATAGGAATTAAATTGCATGTACTTATAGCTACATAGGTAGTACTTATAAAGATGCTTTCAAAATATTTAGATTAGGAATAACAGTATGGCAATTAAAAATTCAAAGTGCTTTATTTCCTTTTGACCTTACAGGACTCTTGGATACGTCACAAAATTCAAATTACATAAGTAAAACTAGGAAATAAAGTGATCACTTTGATTTATGTTCACTTCAATATTTTTAAGGTAAAGTAAAGAAGCGAACAAGAAACCTTGTAAGGTTGTTTGTTTTCGAGTTGGAGGAAAACTTGTCCCAAGCTTTTATATCCTCTAGTCTAGATCATCTGATATTTTTAGTAAGCCTTTTTACAAAGTATACATATATTCGACAATTTGTTTGAATTTATTTATTGATAATTTTTTCAACTCATTTGGTATTTTGTTGTAGAAGCGTATACATTGTCCTTTAAAAGATACATTAATCTTGTCTAGCCTAGTTGTGGGCACAGCGAGTTTATTTTTATTTCTTGTATTTAATTTATACATGTCGCTATTTTTAGGGAACCGATTGATATTCCTATGAGACAACAAGCTTTCATGACATGTTACTGTCATTATGTTTATTTCTTTGAATTTTTCGCGTAGGATTTCTCTGGGACCCATATTATAGATTGCACGAACAGCCCTCTTCTGCAGCACAAATACGATGTTAATATCTGCAGCGTTCCTCCACAGCAGTGTGCCATAAGCCATAACACTATGGAAGTAGCTGAAATAAATTAGTCTAGTATCAACGTCTGTAAGATGACGGATTTTTTTGACTGCATACGCTGCAGAACTAAGTCTCTTCGATAGCTTGTCTATGTGTGGGCCCCATTGAAGTTTACTATCTAAGGTTAGTACCTAACGTTTCTCCTTTGACCGTTACATCAGCCTTAACTTGTTTTACATTAGGTAGAATAAATCTATACATTTCGTTTTGGTTTCATTAAGCAAAAGGTTAGAATAGAAATGGCGTTCATTAACAAATAAAATTACAATCAAATAATAAAAACAAATTAGAACTAGTAATTACAATTAAAACAAAAGTGTAATATTTGACAAAGGATTTAAAACTTAAAAAAAACTTTAAAAAAAAACTGCAGACAGTTGCAAACAATCTACAGGTAAAGTATAGCAATAACAGTTAAATACAAAAAAAAACTATACAGAGGAGGCTGGCGAGAAATAAAGGAGACACAGCAGTGGGTCTTTGATAATTAGTAAGTACACACACATTAGACAGTGTCTTAATTTTTGTGAACGTAAATATTAATTCTCTAACATTCTTTAATTTTATTGTTTCTTGTTGTATATTATGTGTTCATTTCTGTAATCATATTTAATTAATGTAATTGGTTGTGTATACCGTGTTAATTAAAGAAAATAAATAAATGATGATGATGATGACGTCGTGAGTGTTTTTCCCTACCTATTTATCTCCAAGTCAGAATATCCATTAGATTTGAGCTCGCCGTCAAAATTAACAACAGCTAATGTGTTGTTGTATTCCTTACAATGAATCGTAACTATGGTTTTTGTTGAGTGAATTAGAAAAAACATTTTTCAAGGCTTTGCGTGTCATGTAATTATTATTACCTAAGTACTGCTATTTATATTATTTATGGGCAAATAAAGTTTATTATTAGTTTGTTTGCTAATAATAACCTATGTATATTAACCTATATTTTGTTATTTGTTCTATGATGTCATGTCTGACTTATTAGAATAAATAACAAAATATAGGCATGGGCAGTTTGTACAGAAGTTCATGCAAAAGTTGTACAGGAGTTCAGTTTTTTTTAAGCTGGTCAATTGTATCCAATAGCTGGTAAATTGTACATGGTCAATTCAAATGTACAGCCTATTTCACTCTGATCCTTTGGATCAGTTTCCACTTTTTTCCACTGTGATCCATAGCCCGGTTGGATTAGATTCCACTGCATTTTTTCTCTCCTTGTTGTGTGTGGTCCTTCGAACTACTTCATAAATACTCGAACAGTGTATCACTCACAGTATTTTACCGCTCATTGGTTCATTGTCTTTTGTTTTTATTTTTGTAATCTAAATTCGGCCATCATCATCCTATTCTAGTCCACTGCTGGACATGCCTCCCCTAATGAGCGCCATGGCACCCTTCAGCTTGCCGCATCACCATCTGCCTGCACTCTTTCGCAGATCGTCATCCCACCTGGCCGGAGGGTGTTCTATACTACGTTTTGGGGTAAACGAAGTGTAGTACACCCTTTGGCCAGGTGTGTAGTAAGTAATGTATTGTAAAGCTTAACAGTTATCTATTAAAGATTATTTATCGGGTATTTATCGCGTACCTTTTGTTTTATTTCCCCATCTTAATGTATACTTACATTTCCCTATCTATATAATTATATTAACAGATCGCGAAAAATTTTAAAGTTTTATCAGTTATCTAGTACCCATAAACACAAGCTCTGCTTAGCTTGGGGCTAGTTTATGCTGTGTGGATTGTCCAGCATTAGTATTTATTTACAATACATAACAATACAAAAATACATTATTGTACACCAACAAAAATACAATACAAAAGACATTACAGAAGACACAAGTACAATGGGCGGCCTTATCGCTAAGAAGCGATCTCTTCCAGGCAACCTTTGGATGGAAAGAATTAAGTGAATTAAGTGAAAGGCAGGGGGTGTGCCAAAGATAATTTTAAATAAATATTGACAACATTGCAAATACCTAAAAACAAGAACAATTAAATATAACAAATACCTTACTATATATATATATATATATTCATACATAGGTACATATATAAATAACAAAAATATACTACATAGATACCTGAATAGATAGTGCCAATATTCACTTTTGTAATGTTATTTATTTTATGATTTTTGTTACGCGTATGCCCTCATACATTATACCTATTTTTTATATTATATTATTATTATTTATTCGATATTTTTGGCATGATTTTATGATGATATGATGGTACATTCTATAGTCCAGTTTTTTAGCCGGATATTAGTAAAAAGCCGGTTTGAGCAACTCTGCCATAATAAGTAGATAAATATTCTAGTTGCTAGATACCTAGGCATCTATTACTGCGAATCACCATCTATAATTAGATGATTTACAAAAAGATAAGATGTATGTCTGTCTCGAAGCAATTTTATATAATTTGCTAAAAAATTGTCGTTTACAAAGTGGAGATATCAATCACCTAACTAGCTGATTTTAGGATTGTTAAAAGATCGCGTAAATTATTGGCCTAAGTGTACCTATATTTAATGGAATTTTAGAATTTTGTACTTATAGGTTTTCATCAAGGCGGACTAGTGGTCGCAGTGGAGGTGTTAAAATACACAAGAGGAATACTTATTCGTGTCATTCATTTGTTCTTATTGTAAAACTTCATGAAATGGTTCGATCTCGTTCCGCACCATGAAACTAAACCAAGCTACATATGTAGGTAGGTAGGTACGTAAGATTGCTTATTAGATGTAGGTACCTATTACCTGGCTAGTTAATAAATTAACCACCCAATTAGCATACCTACAGTGGTACGGTGTTCTATGATTTTAATGATTGTACAGTGAAAGCAGAAAAAATACAGTTCTAGTATGTAAAAAATAAATTATTTTAATTGGAAATTGTTGAATCATTCATAGGGTACCTACCGCTCTACTCTATGTAAACATAGTAAGGTAAGTACATAAGTGTATGTATGTACTTTATAAGTATTTACTTACCTACCCACGTTAAGAGTTTAAAATCGTAACGTTTCCTAAGTAGGTTTAACCATTTATCTAGATTAAGATTATCCACCTTATCTAGATAGAACACCTTTTCCATTACCTTAGGTATCTACTAAGATTACTATAAATAGGCTGGTGCTGACCTAAGATTTATAATACCTAGCAAAAAAGTAGGTAGGTACGTACCTAGGAACCTTTTTTGTAAGCCCAGCTTGGAAAGTAGGTAGGTACCAAGTAGGTACGAACTCTACCCAACTCTACTATTTTTTGTATTAATATTATTCATTTTACTAACGCCAAAATCCCTCTAATAAAAAAGATACCTATTACATATTCTAAATCACACGTCATAAAGTTGGGAAAACCGAAGAAACCAAAAGAATCGATAAAATTCACATATAAACTACATCTGACAATCAACAGTCACAAAAAGCCGTAATATGAATAAAACTCACCTTAATTTCACATCCAAAATATTCCAAAATAAAACCCAGATTTTAAAACCACGATAACCCGCGAACTAGTGATGTGACACGTTATTAGTCAAGTTTTTTTTGTAAAAAACATTACAATAACACATTGCCTGAATAGATCGATAAAGGAGCGAAAGAGAACGTCTCTCTATTACAAAAGTTCGTGCCGCACTGTAGTGTAGACGAAAAATAAAATGGCGTTCGAGTTTGCGCAATAGATTTCCGCAAGACACGAGTTACAAGTTTTTTATGGGTGATTATTATCAAAAATAATGAGGCTGGACTTTATACCTATTGGCCCTTAAAACTGGGAAATATTATTTTGTAGTGGTAGGTTCCTATGTAACGGACTGGCGAAATTACGCGAAGTAACATTGTACAGAGGACTTGCAACGTCCTCTGCACAATATTTCTTTTGTAATCTGACTGAAAGATATTTAGCACTCTATTGTTATGATGCAGTCACAATGTCATTGACCTGTTGATTACCTACAGAGGTATTTTATTGTTGTTTTATAAGGAGTTGTTCATACCTAGTTAGAGAACATGACGTACGTAGTAGGTTCTTATTATGGTTGTATTACTTAAGTAGGTACCTACTTAAAACGATACTTACCTACCTATTTAATTAAAAATTTACGTTCATGCCTAAAACTTTATCGAAAATTCTTGGTGAAAATTGCGGTTGAGTATATTAAGCTAGTCTCTTTAATTATAAAGTTATATATTACTAATGGTAATGAGATACGTTTCTTCGTTTCTAAGCTAATTTCTAGAGATGTGCCAGCTGTGCCAGCTATGACTTTTGCCGACTAGCCGTAGTCGGTTGTAAAGAGACGCGATTACGGTTTCGGGGGTATTCGACAATTTCCGTGACGTTTACAGGATTCGCGTGCAAGTTGCAACCGCCACGTCCCACCCGCCCCGCGGCCGCCGCGCCCGCCGCCTGCGAGCTTGTCGGCACATGGTTTGGTTTCTGGATTTTCGCATTTTTTCTTGAGTTTTGCTTTTGCACAGGTCAGAGGGGGATTTTTGTGAAAAAATAAAGACCATAGATATGTACCGTTCATTAAAGTGAAAAAGTTCAATTAAAATGTTACCATGTCAAAAAGAAAGTCTCGTGTAGGTAGGAGATACAGCTACAGATTGCAATCAGGATTATCCGAAATCCGAATTATCCGATTTATCCGGATACTTTGGCAATTTTTTTTCCGGCTTTAAGCATTGCCGTCCTGATCCGGATAGTTCGAATAATTATTTGCAGTAGGTAATTGATAATATATTTAGGCAAATATTATTTATCTCGCGATCGTAAATGAGCTTTTATTTGAAACGTTTATAATTTCTTAGGTACCGTTTACCTTGGGCTTATTTTTTCGTGTAATTCCGGTTACTCTAGCCGTGCACCTGCACGGCTAGGTACATACGTCGGTCGCATTGTCTTACGCTTAATACTTGCCTACCCCCGTGTCACACCACACGCCGCACCGCCCGCTTACTCTCCTGTTCAGGTACCTAGTACCCGAATAGTTCCGTGAACTTTTTGGATAGTAGTTGTGTTGTGATGTCCGTGCCAGTACATTGAGTGGCCGTTGTGCGCTACCATACACAGTAAACTAAGTAAACTTGGTTGTAATGAATTCGTTATTTTGCCTGTGTTGTAGATTATGTACAGTATTGGAGGGCCTCTTCGATTATATAATATATCCTATTTTTTACTAAATGTTTACAAAATTTTAGAACGCTTTATGTACACTCATAGAAAATAGCCTGTCCTGACACGAATCTGCCCAAAGTCATTTCACAGACAGAAATCTTGTTAATACGTCTACCAGCTCATCAGAACGTGCTCGTCTACTCGCCGTCTCCGAGTGGGTATCAGGACTTTGGTTACATGTTCTGCCTTCAAAAAATCTCAAATCAAAAAATGTACTCTTAGCACAAAGGCTCTTTTCGGGTGGCCTCTTTGCATTTGGGTTCACCTTGCCTGGTTGCACATCGGTTGCCAGTGTGGTGAAATCGTTGATTAGTTTGGTCACCATGCACTGGCACGTGTCTCTAGTTCAGGACGTGTGCCCCGTCGTGGTTCAATTAATGACATCATTCGTCGGGCTTTTTTACCAGCGTCAGTGTGGCAGCTACCTTCGAACCACGTGGCCTTATGCGAGATGATGGTAAAATAATTTTATGTCCTGAATGCCTGGAAACTGTGTCGGCCTTTAATTTGCGATGTCACGAGTGTGATACCCTAGCGTCTTCACATTTTGCAGGGACATCGGTAAGGGCTGGCTAACATCAGCGGAGTCCCTCAAACGTCGAAAATACGCTAATCTTGACTGATGGTACCTAACTGTTTGAACCGTGGAAACCCTTGGTCCTTGGGGCCAAGGGGCACACGCAATTAACAAAAAATAAAAAAAATAAAATAATAATAAAGATCTTACAAAACTTCTCAGATTCGACAGGTGATCGGAATGTTGGCTCTATTTCGGTCAACGAATTAGCATTGCCATTCAACGTGACAATGCTCCTAGCATTTTGGAGTGCCCAAAATGCACCGTGCAATCCGTGCCTTCTGGTGATGGCTTAGATATTTACGAAATTTATGTTATTAAGTGTAATTGAATAACTCGTTGTAATTTGTCGATTTGTAGTTTATTAATTTTTTTTTTGTTTATAGCTTAGAGACATACCTACTATGGTTTCTTAAAGCTGAATAAATGATAATTCATTAATAATTATGCCATTTCATTAATATTTTATTTCATTTAGTCAGTTCATAGTGAACAATGGAAAAGATAAGTGGATAAAAAGATAATAAAAATAATTGAAACAACATCACACTTCTATTATAAACTGGCTAGTTCTCTTAGAAACTAGCTCGCGGCTCCGATCCGTTTTTCCGGACTTCAACATCGGCATAGAAGAGCCGAGAGAGAGAGAAAATACTAATCGTCTATGCAAAATTTCCATTCGATCTATTCTGTAGTTTTGGTGTGAAGCGGGGACGTCCAAACTTCGACATTTATAGTATTAGTCTGATAAGAAAGTTTGCACAAATGGATAATAAATTACTAACTAACTTATCACGCCAAAAACACTAATCAAAGTAGGCCGAAATTTAGCTTAAATGTAGTTCTAGACCTGGGATAACAAAAACCCTACGTTTTATCTCGCGAAATTGCGTGATAACCGCAGGCAAACGCCAGTTAAAAACATTTATTTTTTAATTTTACAGTGGTTCGAATTATCCGGATATGTGAATGATGGAAACTTTATTATCCGGATAAGAGAATAATCCTGATTTTGCAATCTCTGGTTGGAGCGCTTGTGTTCATCTAATTACAGGCAGGTTACATGGAACAAACAGTAATAAAATCCAGGAGTTGACTAGACAGTTTTCATCTACTTCATTTAGGTATTTACTAATCTGTTATTCACAACTAACAACTATCAAAGTCACTTGCCATGGAATTTGTACGATTGTTTCCATAATAGGGTGAACAAGCTCTCATATTAATTGTTAACCCATATAGTTGCGCCATGTTCGCCTGTCGGTCTGTCTGTCATCGTCATCGCCATCGTCAGTCAGTCAGTCAGTAATCCTTGATCATCCGTGTCAGGGCTTCTAATTTATAAGAGTCTACAATTTCGGGCAGTACATACATGGTTGAGCATTATTGACAAGTTTTCACGGTCTGTTATTGGACGGCCCGATATTGTACACCGCGATAAATGGGCACCCTTTTTGACACGGACTATTGGGGTGTACAATAAAGTACCGTCCAATTAATTGTCGTGATCATGAGTCACGATCATGACAATACACGACAATTCATTTTCATTTCATTTCAAATAATTTCAATACATTTTCATTCAGTTGCATGGCATTTTGCGAGTCACGATCGCACAATGCCATGCAATTTATTCAGATTTTATTGTCTTCCGTCAACTACTTCAACTATCACTGCCAGTGATGTCAACTTCAAGTATAGTTCGCAATTTCGGAAGGAACGAAATTGTTCCACGATTTCGTTCCTTCTGAAATGACAACCCAGTCGCAGAAGCCATCTGACAAGAAGAAGAGGCTCCGAGCAATTTCGAGCGAGTTCGACATTTCGTTCGGTGCCGGCCGTTGAAAATTAGTTCTCTTCATGTTTTTACTCAAAAATCCAACAATATAACAGAAAATGGCTGAAAAACTCGAGGACCTGAATCTACCGCAAACCGTCGTCGCCAGAATAGTCAAAGAAGCTTTACCTGAAGGAGTATCGATATCAAAAGAGGCTCGAACCGGCCTCGCTAAAGCTGCATCAGTTTTTGTTCTTTACGTGACTTCTGCATCTACAAATATCGTGAAAAATAAGAAGAGAAAGGCTCTGACGGGTCAGGATGTGTTGGACGCGATCCGTGATATAGAATTCGATAGATTTGTGGAACCACTAAGCGAGGCTTTCGAAGTGTACAAGCAGATGACTTCGGCGCGAAAATTGGGTGCCAGTAAGAAAAAAGACGATGCAGAGGAACCGGAAGTTATTGAAGATGAATAGTGTGATATTAGACTGTGTAAGATAATTTGTAATAAACTGTATTGTAAGTAAAAGTTGTACGTTTTCTAACCTCATCTTTGTGTGAAAATAGAATGGCATTTCATAGATTAGGTAGGTAGTTAGCATTAAGACAAATGAATGAATATATTTTTATTTCAGACAACAAAGTCCAGTGTTTAGATAGGATTTGGCCCATCGCTGCCCAACCTCCGTGGTGCAGCTTATTTTCTAGTTTTATGATCCAGTTGTCAAGTTTTATATTATCCATTCATATGAAACACTTTGATAGGTATCAAACAGACTGACAGAGATTTAGACCGGTCCGCCTGCAACGCAGGAGGTGGCAGGTTCTATTTCCACATCAATACTAATTATGTTTTTATGATTTGCAGACATTTGTTTAGGGTGTTATATTTGGTGTGGTTGGTGATAAAAAATATCTGTCTCTTTAAAATGCATTAAAAGTACTTAGCACAAGGTCTGCTTACTTTGGTGGATTGTTGATTATTTTTGTAACTAAATTCTGACTCAGGATAACATAACTCAATGTGTTACTTGGGAAAGATCATAATCAAATTTAAGAAGAAAATAATACACAAATATAATTATCATCACTTTATTATGGAACCAAATCTGTTCTCCAACTGATGAATTACAGAATAACTACCTACCTATCCTATTTACATACTCTGATGTACCCTTTCCAATACCAAACCTGAAAATAAATATTCTTCTATTATTTTTAAAACTCTTTTATTTTAATTTTAAGAGAAAAATTGGAAAGTCTATCTTACACAGAAACACTGTTCAGGCAACAAAGCATTTCTAATACAGCTATTGATTGACCATCTATAAAGACTAGACCCATAAAGACTTGAAATGTCTGAAAATAGTTAAAAAAAGGAAAAATGTATTTATTTTGTATCTATATGTATTTGTAATATCAATAAGAAACAATCAATTACAGTTACAACAAAAATGGCACTCTGCGAATGCTATGGCAGGAAATCCTGCTGGTCTTCCACCTAGGCAAAATGAAGCAAATGTGAGCAAACTACATTCGACTTTCAGTTGCTATTGCTTGCTGTCATGACCAATGTTCATCATCTCAGCTGAAATACATCGAGACACAGTATATACTTTTTCCTCTACAGTTAGGCATTATTTTCTAATGTCATTGCCTAAACAGGGTAAGTGTGTCAGTAGCATTAATTCTAGTAAAAACTACAGAAATTCTAGCGATTAGATTTAATTGAATATAACTTTAATACAAGAGACTTTTGTTGTGCCCTACCTGTGTTTTTGATAAATAAATATTTTTGAACAGACCTGTAAGTTTGAAAAATTACTAGGTACTTACCTAAGAGTTTGTTGTGTTGTATGTTGTAAGATAGGCCGTAGGCAGTTTTAAACAGTCTCTCGTATTAAAAAAAGTAGAATAGCAACAAAAACTACAGCACAGGCAGAATCTAAAAGTACATACTTACAACACTCATTCTGACATACATTGCTTATGAAATAGTTCACATTAGTTTTCAAAATCAATTTATTGGCAGTAGGTAACTATCTTAGTTCTATTTTTAATCACTGATAAATATTTCTCGAAGGCAAGTCTAGAATTTTGCATAGGTAAGTGCTGTTTCCTAATAACTACCTACTTAGTGTTAATACCATTTCGACTATAAGCCATAGCCGCACTGCAGGATGGTTGGTAGGCAGGTAGGTTGGCTGATTGCTTCGATGGTAGCTAGGCGCGTTGGTTAGAGTGCAAAATCCGAAAACATACATACATACATACCAGGCGGCGACTGGTTGCAGCGTGGCGCATGGCGGGTCCTATACATTTTCATACATGTTTTCTCATGTGCCACCAAGCTACGTAAACGCGACCATGTCAATTTGTACTAACACTAGGTACCAAAGAGTTTTGTACGTTTTGAGGTTTTTATTGCATGTTACTTTTTTTTTTTTCTTGAATCATGCAGTGCGGCCGTGGCATAAGGAAATCATGTCTCAATGCTCAAGTTAATTTTATCTTTCCAGTAGGTACTTGGATACTTACAGGGATAATGTAGCCTCCAACATGAAATAATTTTAAAATTTTGAAATAATATTTAAATTCTTCAAAATATGCAATTACGTATTTTGTTTAAATTTTTTTTTGGGCAGTCATACCTCCTTTAATACGGTGTTTTAAATTACGATGATTGGCCGAAATGAAGCATGCTATTGCGTATTGGAGAATTAAAATAGGCCTCCAGTGATTAGGTACATAATAAATATAATAATAAAAATACCTATACAAATACTTCTTTATAATATTAGTAAATCTGGCCTCCACTCGATATTATTAATAAGCTATTTGGAGTTATTCTAAGCAAGTTTATACTACAAGGAAACTAACATTTTTGCACACTTTTAATAAGTATGACGATTATAATTTACACTATCCTCAACAACGCTTATTAAAATAATGCCGTCTCTTTCCTATGGGTCGAAATAAAAAGGACAGCAACAGTTTTAAAGCTTTCAAATTCAGTTGCAAAATCAGAATCGACATGTTTTATTTTATCAAGTTTAATTGTTGTTAGGTGTTTATTCTTGGTAGTTAACGTTTAAAACTAAGAGAACTTACCGTACGCAATATGTGGGTTGAGTCTATTTGACGATATTATCGAGACGTGATCGTGACGTCGCGTTGTCGCCTGCTTTTAGTATGATAGAATTTACGTAGTTCGATGTCTGCACGATAGAGGCGCTGCAGCGCTGTACCAAATTATATGGAAAAGGAGACTTCTCGCTCGTTAATAACGTCAATTATACTCACCGCTCTGAACTTATGTAATATTGAAACGTCAGGTAAATTATGTAAATAAACACGATAAATATCCGTTATATAGTATTTTTAACAAAATGTTATAATAATGGAACCATTTTACGCTATAGGTACAGGTTATTGAAGTATGAAGTGTACAACTTTTTACCCGACTACCAACGGAGGAGGGTTGAGGTTGGTTAAATTTCTGCTGATATTAAAGTTACAAATAACAGTACCTAGGTATTATGTATGTTTTTTCTTGGGGACGCTTCCGACTGGTATTGATATGGATCAGTTGAGCTACCTGTAGATTGTTTGCAACAGTCTGCAGTTAGCTTAATTGTTTCAATTGTAAATACTAGTTCTAATTTGTTTTTATTATTGGATTGTAATTTTCTTTGTCAATAAAGTTATAATTAAAGTTTTTGGAGAATAAATTTAAGTATCTATTTTATCCTACTACTATGAACCAGACCTAAATAGGTACTTAACTATTTTGGTCTACTACTAACTACCTTGAATAAACACCCACACTATATTCACGATGTTATATTTTTATTCCTAATCAAGAGATATAGCATTTAATGCTGCTAAACTTTATCATATTTTTTTATTTGATAAAAGTTTGATGCCAGACTTATTATATTAAATCTTTGAATCTAAAGAGCAGTTACTTTATTATCATTTTCTTAATTTATTTGTAAACTACATTGCGGCATTTTATATCTTTTTACAAAGATGTTCTCGGCGATATAAAATCTCACAAATTATTTAAAATACTGGTGTTCTAGCATTATTTTATTTTAAATCTAAATAATCTATGTAACTAGGTATTAAATATATATTATGATTTTTCAAGACGTACCAGAGCCTTTTATAAACTTACTTAGCTTGATTGATAACAGCCATTTTCAGTCCGATTGCCAAGACAGCAATGCTCAAGATTTAATTGTAAAGGTTGTGTATTCACATTCCTAAGGTTGCGTCCAAATTATGTAACATGTTATAATAATCCATACTGATTTTGTTATATAAATCGTCCACACTGATAAATCATGTTACGTAACTAAGTTTTATAACATGTTTTGTTATTTAACCTGCACGCACCTTTACACTTTGCATTCTCATTTTCACACTGTTTAATTTTAACTCACTACAATCGCTATTTCTTAATTGAATATACGTTGCTCATCTCATGACACGATCGACTCTCGACTCTAGTTTCTCTTTCTATGATTTTTAGCCTATTATTAGAAAAACAACAAGAATGATCTGAAAACTGAGTATAGCTACAGAATACAAAATAAAAATAATAATTAAAAGGGCTAATAAAAGTAGAAATGCTAAGCAAAATATGAAGAAAATTATCTTGAAGGATAGCTATTAGGCTAACTTAGGTACCAAACATATTAAAAGGTAAAAATAAAAACCAAAAATTGTACAAAATAAACATTTATTGGGAGGTATAAATAAAAATACACAATGAATTAAACGAAACAGTTAACGTTCTATAAAATGGTTAATATTTACAAATAAAGATACATTTGAAACTAGCAGATTATATTTTGTATATTTTATTATCGCAGTGAATTGCCTGTGTATTGACCGTATAATCATCTAGTAAAAGGTGTTTTTAAATTTTACGTAATAATCGCATTACTTCTAAAATGGTAATTTTTCTATTGTTTTATTGAAGGTGAATAAAAGTGTGTAGTTAATTCGTAATAATAAATAAATGAGCAAGTTAAGAACAAGACTGCGAGTCTAGCAACATTCCAAAATTGGTATAATTTTATAAGCCAAATATACTGTTAGACTTACAATTGACACCAACTTTAAAATGTTCTATTTTTCAAAACCTTTAGATGATTAAAAAATAATAAATACTTTTTTATTTCATTCAGACTAACTCGATAATTATAATACAATTGACTATAACTAACTGGAATAATTAAATATTTACAAAAAATATTCATATTATTTAAATACACAAGCGAGCTTTTCACTAAGTCTATATTATTACTTTTATTTAAAATCAATAATTGTCTTTTCAAATATATTTTATTGTTAAACCAAACTAATCACATTTTGGTTTTGTAAATATTTTGTAAAGTTCTAAGAATATTTATTATTAAAAATAATTATTGGGAAGTACATGGTCATTCTTCAGTATTTTCGAAATTTGTAGAATTTTAAACATTACCTTACTATTTGTATAATTATGGGATTATGAGACACTATGATTTTGACAATGTACCGAGGTTTTTGGTCATAATATTATTTTCTAATATTTTTTCATAATTAGACAAGACACCAAGTAAATGAGCGCGAGGGAATCTACTAGAACAAGAATCTATCAACTATTTTTATTTAAGGTACGTTATTTCATGTTATATTTATTATTTATTTAATTTTATTAATACAGTTAATGGGTGTTTTAAATATTACACCACAAATATTTTAGATTATACTCAAATAATACAAAATTATACAAGATGTTAGGGTTCCCACCCTGTATACATTAACAGGCTGTGTCAAAATTACTTTACAATAATATACGTTGTAAATTAACGAAAATTCGCTGCATATTTATTGCTTTAGGATAAATTGGAATGGTCAATTTAAATTGGCAGTGGACTTTATGTATCTACTGGCTTCACTTATTTAATGTTATTTATTAAAACAGCTTAATACGATAATTTCACTAACATTTATTGAACCAATCGTTTTAAATTTCAGAACGCTGTTTCCACTATTAGATACACTAAATTAAAATAATTCATAATAAAAAAAAACATTTAGTTAGGATTGTATTAAGCGGTAAAACTAAATCTTCTAATTTTAAAGCAGTGACTCTTTGCAGTAATGCTATAAATTGCTAACACAAGCTGTTGGGTTATCAACTGCTCTATAGGTAGAGCAAAGCTTTCGTTCAATGAGGCGTTTTCTCCAAAAAATAATAGTTCGACCAGACAGAAAAGAGGTCGCTTTACTGTGTAAGTCATAGCGCCCTCTTTTCAGACAATTGGTCAAGCACGGGGATTATTCTATAAGGTAGAAAAGACAATAATGACATCGCAGCTTTATACATTGCGAAGAAATAAATTTAAATTAATTTTCGCATTCGATGACAAAGTGACGAAATTTCTCGCTATTCTACCCTAGACAACAATTCCCGTGCTTGCCGAACTGGTCGAACTATTTTTGAGAATAGCATTAGCAACTTTAAATTATCAAATTTTTTTTAGTAGGGTCTGTTATACCTCATACTCTCCTAATATCATATAGCCAGTTTGCGGAAATTGGAGGTGTGATCAGTTCTACATAATATATTAAGGCTCGTATTTAAAAGCTTGCTCAGTCATCGATATATGCTTGAGTAACGATTTTCTAGCATAGTTTTATAATATGTGCCTTAGAGTATGTCTTTACTATGACCATTGTATTTATTTTGCATTTTATGGATGGATGGTATATCTTCTCCTTACCTTATATAGTACAACTTGTAACGTACACTAGGATTAAAACAACTTTGCCGCAACCTGAAGTTGCGTCAGTGGCTGCGCAGTACTCGTTTATAGGGAAAAATGGTGATGCGCATGTGAAAACTGCTTATAGCTAACTTCACTCCGGCCTAGTTGTTTTAATCGTATTGTACCTTGCATTATTGAGGTAATTCTTACTCAAAATATACCTTGCAATGACTTTACAGGCACTAAAGATAAAGTTTATTTTGTAACTGTAATGGGATTCCGTTTTATTTTATAAATGTAGGTAGGTATTACCTCTGTATCTGCTTCGTGGGTATTACCAGTGTTACCAGCTTTCCGTTCATTAAGAAGCCTCATGCCCGCCTTTTGCATTTGTGGTATTACCAGCTTTAAACCTTCATTAATGACCAATTACTTTGTATTTAGCTTTTATTATTATTTGCAACTTTTACTCGATTTATTGATTTGATTTTTCCATCTAAACAGGTTCAAAACACAATAGTAATGTTGTATAGTTGTTTTAGCATCTTATCTATGGGTGTCTCAAGACAATTTGCATTAAACGGAGGTGTTACCAGGTCTATCCGTTCTGTATGACCAGCGATATCCGTTCAGTGTTACCAGATCCGTTCAGTATGACGCCTCATGCCCCGCCAATATGTAGAGATCATTGCCATCTTCCCCGGTCATCGTGTTCGTTTGTAGCGAGTGCGATTCTAGTACTACCACCCTGGAAATAAAGTATTTTTATTAGCCATACATTGCTAGTGAATATAGCGTATATGTCGCCGTAATAGTTTATTTATTTATTACTTAAAGGAAAACCAGCAGCACATACAAAAGTTTAGAATTAGGAAAATAAAAACAGAGGGCTAAAAAAAGTGGTTTACTTCGAGAGTAGCACGAAACTTAAATATTTAATGGTTTCTGCGTTCTAAATATTTTATTTTTTTGCGGGTTGTTCGGCAACAATTGTAAATATTTTTATAAGAACCAGTGTTTCAACGAACTTTGAATGACACGTAATTTCGGAGGGCGCTACCCCGAGTCACACAAGCTTTTTTTAATGCCGCTGTAATATCTTTAATTTTGTAGTTTAGGCCGATATGCGAAGTTGCTCTTGGTGGCCATCAAACTCTGTTTTCGCATCTTTACTAACCTATGTGTTACCGTGTCGCTAGTGACGGGTTGCACGGAGGTTTTAAAAGGCTCCCCCGACATTTTCCCATCATTTGCGGAAATGATTCGATAATTTTTTGTGGGTTTTGTGTTTTTTTTAGTTTAGATTAGACTATAAAAAATAAAAATTCCTTTGTTTGTTTTCAATGTAAGACATATAATAATAATAAAATAATAATGAATTCTGTATTATGGGGAAATAGAACCGATGAACAAATTGACATCTATAAAAAAATATTGTAATGAAAAACTATATAAAATTAATTGTCCTTCGGAGCTTTTACATTGTAAGCCTAGTATATGTACCAATGTTGAACATAAAAATCTAATTGACATTTTTTATCATGACATTATTAAGACCTTAAGTGACGCAGCTTCCTGCAGTAAAGTGAAAAAAGCCGGTCAGGGCAGGGCCCGACATGTAGCGGGCTGGAATAAACATGTTCAAGAGGCGCACAGGGAGGCCAGGTTCCATTTCAAAAATTGGATGTGGCAAAACAAACCGCTTTCTGGTATTTTTTATGATAATATGAATGAGAGCAGAAAATTTTTCAAAAGTAAACTTAGGTGGTGTCAAAATAATGAAGAACAAATTAAAATGGACATTATAGCCGAGCATCGGTCAGCAAATAATTTCAGTGATTTTTGGAAATCAACCAATAAATTTAATGTGCAGCCTGGGCGGCCTGTTAGCGTTGAAGGTGTGAGTGACAGTAGGGGCATTGCTAACTTGTTTAAAGACCATTTCAGAGTAAGCTCGGTGTTAGGTTCATCTTCAGGATCAGGATTTGCCGGGGCTGGCATGACCGAGGAGACCTAACAAGTTACTCCTGAGCAGGTAGCAACAATCATAAATAAAATGTCAAGAGGTAAATCACCTGGTCATGACGGCCTCAGCATTGAACACCTGAAGTATGCGGATTCCCAGTTACCTCATCGTCTCTCAGTTTTGTTTGGTATATGCTTCACTCACGCCTACCTACCTGAGGACCTAATGAAAACAACTGTTGTGCCCATTGTAAAGAACAAGACTGGTGACCTATCTGATAAGTGTAACTATAGACCTACATATATCATTGGCTACCATATTGGCGAAGGTGTTGGACAGTGTGATGGACTCGGAACTAGACAAATATTTAGACCTTCATGATGCACAGTTTGGTTTCCGAAAGGGCCTCTCAACTGAAAGTGCTATTCTGAGTCTCAAACACACTGTTCAATACTACACACAGAGGCGCACACCTGTGTATGCATGCTTCCTCGACCTTTCGAAGGCTTTTGACCTGGTGTCCTATGATGTGTTGTGGAGAAAGCTGGCTGGGACAGGTGTGCACGCACAGGTGCAGCGGCTTTTCCATTACTGGTATGCCAATCAGATAAACAATGTTAGATGGGCGGGTGAGTTCTCGGAGACATACAGGTTGGAGTGCGGCGTGAGACAAGGTGGGTTGAGCTCTCCAAAGCTCTTTAACCTGTACGTGAACGAGCTGATTGTGGAGCTCAGCAGTGCGCGTGTCGGCTGCTCGGTTGATAATGTGTCTATGAACAATATCAGCTACGCAGACGACATGGCACTGCTGTGTCCAACAATCAGCGCCCTCCGGAAGCTCTTGTCCATCTGTGAAGAGTACGCCAGTAAGCATGGACTCGTGTACAATTGTAAGAAGAGTGAATACCTGGTATTCAGGGCCGCGGGTAAGGTTCCAGCGTCTGTCCCATGCTTGAGACTCAACGGTCTTGAGCTAAATAGAGTATACGAGTTCAAGTATCTGGGACATTTCCTTACTGACGACCTTGACGATCATATCGAGACATAGAGGTAGAACGTGAACGCACGGCGTTGGCGGTCCGCAGTAATATGCTGGCACGAAGGTTCGCTCGTTGCAGTAGGCAAGTGAAAATCACGCTATTCAAAGCCTACTGCCAATCGTTCTATACGGGCAGCCTTTGGGCTAGCTTTACTAAAAGAGCGCTTAGCGCTCTGCGTGTACAATACAATAACGCCTTCAGGATGTTGTTGGGATTGCCCCGCTTCTGCAGCGCATCCTTCATGTTTGCTGAAGCCCATGTGGATGACTTTCACGCCATCATCCGGAAGAAAACCGCCTCGCTGCTGCACAGAACTTGGGGTAGTACTAACACCATCCTGCAGGTTGTGGGCAGCAAGTTTGCCTCGCCCATCATGCAGTCCTTCAACAGAGTCCTCACTCTTTAGACTTGTGGGTTGGGTGGGAGTCTGTTGAATGACTGCTACAAGTAATAGTAATAGTTATAAATAAATATACATAAGTTTAATTTAAGGTCTTTTGCTTTCTTTCTTTTATTGTATTTTATTTTTGTAATTTTTATTTAGGTATGTGGTATGTATGTAAGTGTGGACAAATATGTCTGAATTTGTCCACACTTACATACAAAAAAGAAACTTTTTATTTTATTTTAACGTAAAAATACGAATAAATAGGTGGCGCTAGTGTATCGGGGTAGTGCCTTAAAAAATCTACACGCCGTGACGGTGGAACGCTAGCACGCTGTCTGTAGACATACTGTCTGTTGGCTATAATACTAACGTACTGCTAGCTATAATACTCACTTGTCGTGCGGTAACTGTCTATAACTGCGACTGCGGTTCTGCGTGACGTCGGCGTTACGCGACTGGCCTTGCATGCCGTGACGGTGGAACGCTAGCACGCTGTCTGTAGACATACAGTCTGTTGGCTATAATACTAACATACTGCTAGCTATAATACTCACTTATCGTGCGGCAACAGTCTATAACTGCGGCTGCGGTCCGTAATCTCCTGCGTGACGTCGGCGTTACGCAGCGACCGGCCTTGCACGCCGTGACGGTGGAACGCTAGCACGCTGTCTGTAGACATACAGTCTGTTGGCTATAATACTAACATACTGCTAGCTATAATACTCACTTGTCGTGCGGTAACAGTCTATAACTGCGGCTGCGGTCCGTGATCTCCTGCGTGACGTCGGCGTTACGCAGCGACCGGCCTTGCACGCCGTGACAGTGGAACGCTAGCACGCTGTCTGTAGACATAAAGTCTGTTGGCTATAATACTAACATACTGCTAGCTATAATACTCACTTGTCGTGCGGCAACAGTCTATAACTGCGGCTGCGGTCCGTGATCTCCTGCGTGACGTCGGCGTTACGCAGCGACCGGCCTTGCACGCCGTGACGGTGGAACGCTAGCACGCTGTCTGTAGACATACAGTCTGTTGGCTATAATACTAACATACTGCTAGCTATAATACTCACTTGTCGTGCGGCAACAGTCTATAACTGCGGCTGCGGTCCGTGATCTCCTGCGTGACGTCGGCGTTACGCAGCGACCGGCCTTGCACGCCGTGACGGTGGAACGCTAGCACGCTGTCTTGCAGACATACTGGAACATACAGACAGGAATTGTACTGGGCCCACATAATATGGCACGGTAAATGAAGGTTGCCTCGTCACACCAGGTGTCTTCCCCAGACTTTTAATAGACTGGAAGCTCAGCAGAAATCTAATATTAAAAGACGCTAAATTATTTGAATTTCACGCGAATCTGTGTCGATGACTCGGTAGCTGAGTCTGAATAGCCCTGCAGGACCACCTTATCAGTTATCTCACCAATGCACAAACACATACTGAAATACATGCAACAAGACCGCTGAAGGGAGTTTCACTCTGTTTTTTTTTTGTTATACTTTAACAGTAATCAGAATCACACTTCATATCGTCACTGTTCCTATTACATTCACTTAACTTTCTGTTTGTTTTTTTTTATATACATACTGTGTAATTCTTATTTTGATTTATATAGCTATGTACTAATCGGCAATGGCCTTTATTAAAAAAGAAAATTACAATCAAATAATAAAAACAAATTACTTACAATTGAAAATAAGCTAACTGCAGACTGTTGCAAACAATCTACAGGTAGCTCAACTTATGTACTGTATTAGTTAAATTGTTACAGCGAAAATTATGTAAGTAAAAATTACATAATAAAAAAGCCCATGCTCAAAACATACAAAAAACAGTAACCACCCGTTTTGTTTATCGCACATCTTTCTTGAAAGTTATTTACTCACATATACTATCGATATTGAAGTTGAACTGTATGTGCGAGACTAGCCGCCCCCTTCGGGTTTCCTCCTCGCTCGCCGGCCGGTAGCCGCTGTCAAATGACGGCGGCAGCACTGGGATTATGTCTACTACGTTTTCGTGGCAGACTAGCACCTGTAACAATAAAACATGAATATTACAGTAATCTAAAAATGAAAGACTAAAGCCCGTATTACGAAAGCTTGCTCAGTCATCGATCTAAGCTTGAGTATCGATTTTCTACGGCATAAACGTCACTCAACCATAGATCTATGACAGAGCAAGCACTCTCAAGGCGCTACTCCGACCCAGAACAGCGCCGCCACCTAGTTTATCTTATTATTTCGGTAAACAAAAGAAATTTCTAAAATTCATTGGGCAGTTTGTGATACTTATCATAAGCTTTTTTTTAATGCCTCTGTAATAGTTTTAAAAAAGATATCACAAACTGCCCAATGGATATTAGAAAATTCCTTTCTTTAACAATAAATTAACAATAACAACTTTCTTTAATAATAAGATAAACTAGGTGGCGGCGCTGTTCTGGGTCGGGGTAGCGCCTTAATACGGACCAAAGAATGAAAGACTCAGGCCCGTATTATAAAATAATTATGATGCCTCTTTTCGAATACATGGGATGAAAAGCTCTTTCCATGTTGACATACCGCATCTTTGCTGAGTTGATGCACTGCCCTCAGCGTGTGTAACCTCTCGGGCCGCGGGAGCACAGTGTTGGAGCCTCCTACACTCGCGTCGAGCTCCTCCGAGTGGAACCATGTTGTACCTACAACAAGTTAATAAAATATTATAAGCATTTCCCAGCTTCGGACAAATTTTTGGATAATTTGCAAATATTTGTTCCGGGTGTTCTGGGTATTTTCTATGTATAATAAAAAAATATTTATCTATGTAATATATTGTTTAAGTAAATAATGCTGGACAATCCACACAGCATCATCTAGCCTCAAGCTAAGCCGAGCTTGTGTTATGGGTACTAGATGACTGATATACTTAATACGAAATACATTACATAGATGAACAAATATTTGCAGATCGTATAAACATTTGTCTCAAGGCGGGAATCGAACCTGCAACCTCCTGCGTCGCAGGCAGACCTTCGCCCGCCGCGCTACATTGGTCGTCGTAATGTTAATAAGTTGGAGCCGCAGGGGCTTGCGAGTAGAGCACACACAAAAGCGGGTACTCCAGCTTAGGAGTTGTTATTCGCTCGAATACTAGTTGCTTGTTGTTTTTTGGTAGAATAATTTCTCTCTCTCTCTGTCTGTCTCTGTCTCTCTCAGTGGAGTTTGCCCCGCGATCGAACTCACAACCTTCTACATCTTAAGCAGACCTTTTATGTACAAGTTATGCGTACAACGAGTGAAGTTCTAAACGAGTCCTGTAATATTGATATCCCATAAATTACACGTCTCCATAGCCATTGCAAGACGCCATATTGATTATTGTTTTTAGTGCTTGTTTTACACTTTCATTGCCCATGACGCACGTCTCCACGTACAAGCCTGCAGAGAGAGCTAGCAGGGGTAGGACAGTGAACGTGTTAATTTTACTAAATAGTGCATATATCTTACCAGAGTTGCCCGAGTTGATGTTAATAAGTTGAAGCCGCAGGGGCTTGCGAGTAGCGCCCACGCAGAGAAGCGGGTACTCCAGCTCCGGCGTTATTACTAGCTCGAATACTAGTAATGGGGTTGGAAGCACGCATTCTATGTTCTGTGGACAAAATAATACTTATAGATAGATAATACTTTATTGCACACTTAAAAAATTCCATAATTATTCTTTTGTAAATTATTTCACTTATAGAAATAATTTACAAAAGAATAATTATGGAATAAGCGACAATTGGCGGTCTTATCGCTCAAGAGCGATCTCTCCCAGACAACCTTGAATGGATAGGATCGCTGACTTGTACAAGGGGTGTATAAAACTAATATAGGTATTTAATACTTAGAATATTAACAAATATACATATACTATACACAACAAACTACATACTACATAAATTATACTTACTCTTACATACTATTTTATTATATGAATACATATACAGTGTGAGTCTTTATAAAATGCATTTACTAAAATGGGTGAAAATATACTGAATTTTATCGACGGAAAAAAAATTAAAAAATTTCTAAAAAATATATTAATTTTTTATGGACTTTTTAATATTTTTTATAACCACTGTCTACCCAATGTAAACAAACTGTTATTATTTTTGAACTAAGAGTCGTATCTCTATGAATCAAAATTAATTATGATCTCTAATGATAGGCCGTGCTTATAAACCAAAAATGCTTCAAAAAATACACACCATAAATTAATAAATAAATGATTATGGAAGAAAAACTGCCCATTTTTTATCATTTTTACAATAATGAATAATTTTTTTTACAATAATGAATAAATTTCTCTTTTTGGTTTATAAGCACGCCTATCATAGATAGATAGATAGATAGATAGATTATCACTTTATTGCACCATCAATACACTTATAAAACAAGAACTTAATACTAATTATATATAATGGCACAATCGGCGGCCTTATCGCTAACAGCGATCTCTTCCAGGCAACCTTTGGATGGATAGGATCAGTACGTATTGAATCTGACGGTGGCGTAATTGATGAGAATCAAACATAATAGAAGTACTTTAGACAGAGGGCAGAAAAAAAAAAAAAAAAGACAAGAAAACAAGAGTGTTTACATAATAAAATAAAAATAATTACATCAGGAAGACTTATCAAGAGTGGACAGATAGTGTTGATGAACCATACTTTTGAAGATGGGAAGGGATTTAGCTTGTCGGATTGAAACAGGAAGGGCGTTCCAGAGTCTGGCGGCCTGCAAAGTAAAGGAATCACCATAGAACTGGGATGTGTGCGATGGAATTTTTAAAAGAAGGGTATCAGAGGAGCGAAGTGATCGTGAATGGGACAGATGGAGGAACTCAAAACGATCTTTAAGATAAGATGGTGTTGATGAATAGAAAAGAACAGAATAAAGGAGATTAAGAATATGAGCATCTAATATATCATTAGAGATCATAATTAATTTTGATTCATAGAGATACGACTCTTAGTTCAAAAGTAATAACAGTTTGTTTACTCACACTGTATAACTATTATTTATCTTTCATAGAGGGAAACAAGGCAATTCAATGAAAACAGGACAAATAGTGTTCCTTTACCATTTTTTAAATAATGTCAGTGACTTAGCACGCCTTACTGAGACCGGCGCGGCAATGAGTTCCATAGCTGGACAGCCCGGGTGGTATACGAGTTGTAGTAGAATGAAGTAGAGTGGACAGGGTTTAGGAGTTATATTACATTATTAGCCTCAGCCTGCGGCTACACACGTGTTTTTCGGCATAAAAAGTAGTCTATATGTTTTATTCCAGGTCCATCTTTATGTGTGCAAAATTTCCGCCCGATCTATTTAGTACTTTTGGCGATCTCTTCGACCAAACATATTCACAACGGCTATTTGACAACCACAGCAAAGAAAAACAAATAGTAATTTATTTCCCTGATAACCAGAACTGGAGTCGTAGCCTTAGCGCCTTTTCACATGTGAAGTAGTAGTTCCGTGTAAATTAGAAATGCATGTTCACCAACCGAAGCAATAGACCTGACTGGCCGTCCGTTTGTCACTAACTTCATTGCAATAGAGCGAGTAGTCTGTGGAAAAAGAGAACCATCGTGGCGCATACGCGCGACCTCAATTCTTCTCTTGCTTCTCTTTATGCACAGACTCTAGTTGAAGCTGGACATCTACAAGCAAGCTGCACTCTTTTTTATCATTTAGAGTCTGTGCAAAAAGAGAAGCGTCTTAGGAATTGAGGTTTCGCGTGTGCTCCACGGCAGTTCTCTTTTTGCACAGACTCTAGTTCGTACGCAAATAAAGTAGATTATATCTGAGTAGATACTATAGTTACTGCCTACCCGCCCCGGAGGTATAGCGTACTATTAGCTTCTGCATTAGTTTTAAGAACTTTTGTATCTCATTATAAGTGAAATTTTTTTGTTTTAAGAGAAATAAACATGGCAAGAGTGAAACTTCCTAACACAGGTATCTCTATACGTAAAAGGAGGTTTCCAAAGCAATTAAAGATGAATATAGATTTAGTTAAAGAAATAAACTACTTTGATTTTGAAACATCTTTAAACCAAATATGACCTGTATTTTTATAGTGAGAATCATTACTTTGCCGTAACTCTGATATAAACTAGCTCGGAAAGTAAGGCTTTATGATTAAGTACCGTAATTTTATATGACCCGTATGTTTGTAGGATGAGAATCATTACTTTGCCGTAACACAGTTATAAACTAGCACGGAAAGTAAGGCTTTATGATTAAGTACCGTAATTTTATATGACCCGTATTTTTGTAGGATGAGAATCATTACTTTGCCGTAACTCTGATATAAACTAGCTCGGAAAGTAAGGCTTTATGATTAAGTACCGTAATTTTATATGACCCGTATGTTTGTAGGATGAGAATCATTACTTTGCCGTAACACAGTTATAAACTAGCACGGAAAGTAAGGCTTTATGATTAAGTACCGTAATTTTATATGACCCGTATTTTTGTAGGATGAGAATCATTACTTTGCCGTAACTCTGATATAAACTAGCACGAAAAGTGAGGCTTTATGATTAAGTACCGTAATTTTATATGACCCGTATTTTTGTAGAATGAGAATCATTACTTTGCCGTAACACAGTTATAAACTAGCACGGAAAGTAAGTCTTTATGATTAAGTACCGTAATTTTATATGACCCGTATTTTTGTAGAATGAGAATCATTACTTTGCCGTAACTCTGATATAAACTAGCACGGAAAGTAAGGCTTTATACGTTTATATTATTTTTACGGTACTTAATCAAGTACCGTAATTTTATATGACCCGTATTTTTGTAGGATGAGAATCATTACTTTGCCGTAACACAGTTATAAACTAGCACGGAAAGTAAGGCTTTATGATATAGTACCGTAATTTTATATGACCCGTATTTTTGTAGGATGAGAATCATTACTTTGCCGTAACTCTGATATAAGCTAGCTCGGAAAGTAAGGCTTTATGATTAAGTACCGTAATTTTCTTTTGTTACTATCGTTTTTGGATGAACAACTTTTTGTACTATTTATTCGCCATTTTGTGAAAATGATAGGCATTTCGCGTCCATAGGAGTGGGACATAGCAAACGTTTTTGGAACGGCGTAAGCGCAAAAATCAAGTTATTGTTTATATACAAGAACACTTCGCAAAAATAAATTAGTAATAACCTACGAATCAAAACATAAGTAATTTCATTAGACCGCAGGGTTCCTGAGATCTCGACCAAATTTTGTGCGAAACAGTGCACTTTCATGTTTTTTTTTTATTGTATTTTTTTTTCTCAACCTTGTTTTCACATTCAAGGAACCAAAGAAACATTTTGAATTTTATGTAATTCTAGTTTTTTACCACGGGGATCACGTGAGTACTGAGATTTAAGCCTAGTTTGACAACCAATCGCCCCTTAAAAAATGTTTTATACTCGTAAGTATGTCCAAATAAATATTTGCACAAACATTATCCTTACGTGCTATTTAGACAGTTTACATAGCACGGCGACCGTGACGTGACCTTAAGTAAAAGAGCCTTCGTCAAATGAGTTGACACAAAAGTTATAATCTAATAAATAAAAAATGTAGTTGTTCACCTTTAACAGCATAAACTTCCTGAGTGGATCGTACCACTGCATCAGAAACAGTCCAGCCGGCGTTGCACCGCATAGGTACTTGTATCCGTTGTAGGGATTTCGACCCACCGCGCAAACTGTGCAACCTGAAACAAGGTAAATTATGATTAATTTCAACTGTTTCTTAATAAATACCACGTCCACTGCTGATCATGCCTCCCACAAACAAGACGGGTTTTGTAGTAATCACCACGCTTGACATGCGTATTTGTGATAAATAAATAATGCTGGACAATCTACACATCATTATCTAGCCCCAAGCGAGTTATGGGTACTAGATGACTGATAAACTTACCTCTGGTATCAGGCCAGAGATATGATGTTAGTGCTATAGTTACCTCTGGTATCAGGCCAGAGATATGATGTTAGTGCTATAGTTACCTCTGGTATCAGGCCAGAGATATGATGTTAGTGCTATAGTTACCTCTGCTATCAGGCCAGAGATATGATGTTAGTGCTATAGTTACCTCTGGTATCAGGCCAGAGATATGATGTTAGTGCTATAGTTACCTCTGGTATCAGGCCAGAGATATGATGTTAGTGCTATAGTTACCTCTGGTATCAGGCCAGAGATATGATGTTAGTGCTATAGTTACCTCTGGTATCAGGCCAGAGATATGATGTTAGTGCTATAGTTACCTCTGGTATCAGGCCAGAGATATGATGTTAGTGCTATAGTTACCTCTGGTATCAGGCCAGAGATATGATGTTAGTGCTATAGTTACCTCTGGTATCAGGCCAGAGATATGATGTTAGTGCTATAGTTACCTCTGGTATCAGGCCAGAGATATGATGTTAGTGCTATAGTTACCTCTGGTATCAGGCCAGAGATATGATGTTAGTGCTATAGTTACCTCTGGTATCAGGCCAGAGATATGATGTTAGTGCTATAGTTACCTCTGGTATCAGGCCAGAGATATGATGTTAGTGCTATAGTTACCTCTGGTATCAGGCCAGAGATATGATGTTAGTGCTATAGTTACCTCTGGTATCAGGCCAGAGATATGATGTTAGTGCTATAGTTACCTCTGGTATCAGGCCAGAGATATGATGTTAGTGCTATAGTTACCTCTGGTATCAGGCCAGAGATATGATGTTAGTGCTATAGTTACCTCTGGTATCAGGCCAGAGATATGATGTTAGTGCTATAGTTACCTCTGGTATCAGGCCAGAGATATGATGTTAGTGCTATAGTTACCTCTGGTATCAGGCCAGAGATATGATGTTAGTGCTATAGTTACCTCTGGTATCAGGCCAGAGATATGATGTTAGTGCTATAGTTACCTCTGGTATCAGGCCAGAGATATGATGTTAGTGCTATAGTTACCTCTGGTATCAGGCCAGATATATGATGTTAGTGCTATAGTTACCTCTGGTATCAGGCCAGAGATATGATGTTAGTGCTATAGTTACCTCTGGTATCAGGCCAGAGATATGATGTTAGTGCTATAGTTACCTCTGGTATCAGGCCAGAGATATGATGTTAGTGCTATAGTTACCTCTGGTATCAGGCCAGAGATATGATGTTAGTGCTATAGTTACCTCTGGTATCAGGCCAGAGATATGATGTTAGTGCTATAGTTACCTCTGGTATCAGGCCAGAGATATGATGTTAGTGCTATAGTTACCTCTGGTATCAGGCCAGAGATATGATGTTAGTGCTATAGTTACCTCTGCTATCAGGCCAGAGATATGATGTTAGTGCTATAGTTACCTCTGCTATCAGGCCAGAGATATGATGTTAGTGCTATAGTTACCTCTGCTATCAGGCCAGAGATATGATGTTAGTGCTATAGTTACCTCTGGTATCAGGCCAGAGATATGATGTTAGTGCTATAGTTACCTCTGGTATCAGGCCAGAGATATGATGTTAGTGCTATAGTTACCTCTGGTATCAGGCCAGAGATATGATGTTAGTGCTATAGTTACCTCTGGTATCAGGCCAGAGATATGATGTTAGTGCTATAGTTACCTCTGGTATCAGGCCAGAGATATGATGTTAGTGCTATAGTTACCTCTGGTATCAGGCCAGAGATATGATGTTAGTGCTATAGTTACCTCTGGTATCAGGCCAGAGATATGATGTTAGTGCTATAGTTACCTCTGGTATCAGGCCAGAGATATGATGTTAGTGCTATAGTTACCTCTGGTATCAGGCCAGATATATGATGTTAGTGCTATAGTTACCTCTGGTATCAGGCCAGAGATATGATGTTAGTGCTATAGTTACCTCTGGTATCAGGCCAGAGATATGATGTTAGTGCTATAGTTACCTCTGGTATCAGGCACCCGGGTGGTGAGCGCGAACCGCCTCGGCAGTAATCTGGGAGGCAGCACCCGTAATGATTTGTTGCCGCGAGCGCTGAGCAAGGCTTGCAGCTCGTGCCGGTACAGCGACGGGGTTTTACCTGGGGAAGAAATAAACATATTAAGGTTAATCACGCGTGAAAAAAAAAAAGTTTTTACTATTTTCTAGGTTTTACAAGTAATTTAGGTAGCAGAGAGGAAGTGTCCCTGCTAACGCTACAATACCGTCGATCGATCGAGAGATCACTCCGAGTTTTGCGTTGCATCGCGGTCGCCACACGAGAACCTTTACTGCCCAGCGGTTAAGCTACGTATTACTGCGTATTACTACGTACCGGATAAAGACATGAGCACATCTTTGATGACGTGCAGCCAGATGGTGCGGCGCGGGCAGAGCTGGTCCATGGCAGTTTCGTGTAGCTCGTTTAGGTTTAGGGTGTAGATGCCTTCTTCTGCGCCTGTTGAAGTCAAATTGTGTTTTAACGCCGGTGTGCGGTTGGAGATAAAATGTTTTCTATACAATAAATAACAAAACAGAATCAGAATTAAGGTTTTTATTATTATAGTGCGTAAGGCTGACACTGAGTTAATTTATAAGAAATCAAATAATATCCCAAAAATTTTGCCTATTCATTATTATTTTTTATTTAGAGGTAGCCCGTAGTGCACGCAAGCGATACAGGCGCGTCGGGAACCGCACTCACCCAGATGAAGTCCCTCGTTAAGGGTTGAAACGTTGGTGTTCTCCTAATAAAAATAAGGTTCGTAGTTAACCCGCTAACATCCGTAATGAATTCATCAAACTACTATAGTTTTTATAGTAAAATAAAATGTACATTGATTTCTCTTCGGTAACTGTTTATAGCGGATAATAATAGTTTACTGGTGAAATAATTTTGTATATAAGTAAATATTAATGTAATTGTAACGAAGCTTATATTATGTTATTTTGTAAAAATAATATATATGCAAATATCTTGACTTGGCCAACGAGGTTGTCAGCATGTGGGATGTTGATCCAGCGACCGTCGTCCCGATAGTCGTTTCGGTTAACGGCGTGATAGCGAAGAGCCTCGATCAACATCTCAAGAGACTCTCGCTAGGAAGTTGGATCAAGGATCAGATCCAAAAGGCGGTATTCCTGGACTCGGCGCACATCGTCAGGAAGTTCCTCTCTGCAGCCCTAGTCACCGGCCGCTTAAGGCTAACTTCGCGGCCGGTGATTCACCGTTTTGATATATTTTTTACTGTAGAATAGTTTTATAATATTTTATTTTCTATAGTAAAAAATGTATTTTATATCGAGATTTAAAATAAATGAAGTGAATAATAATAATGTTTGTTTATTTTTCAGATTACAAAAGATCCATAAGTTAGTAAATTCTTAGCCTATGTTAGGTTTAACTATTTAATTAATGTAAAGATGGAGTGTCTGTACATTACTCCATCTAATTTATCAGCTATTGCTGACAGGATGGATTATAGATAAATAAATAAAATAAATAAATAATGCTGGACAATCCACACAGCATCATCTAGCCCCAAAGTAAGCAGAGCTTGTGTTATGTGTACCAGATGACAGATAAACTTATAGATAGATAACTCTTTATTGTACCACACAACTACAAAATATAATACAGATGAAAATGCTGAGAAACAAGGAAGTACAAAGGGCGGCCTTATCGCTTTGAGCGATCAATTATTTTTCAATTTTTTATTTGACTTGTAATAAAATATTGAATCTTGGGATTATAAATCGTAGAAGATTTCTTACCTATGAGTATATGCTGGTCCCTCGTGTCCGGATGGATCCAAGATGCTGTGCAGTTTATCCTTAGAGGGCATCCGTTGAACACCTGCATAAAAAAGACATAGATTTTTTTACTCTATAAACACCAGTGCCATATAGATATTTATAAAAGAAATGTTTATAACATGTGTATAACTATTTACAATAAATTACCGGAACAACTAAAATAATTAAATGGAAATATATTTAGGAAAAAGTTATCCTCATAACTGTAGTGTATTCTCAACTACCTACATAATAATTAATAATATGGGGAGGGTAGTTCGGGGCGAAGGCTCCGACAGTCGGAATAAATTCACGTAACGGAACTGTTGCCTCTTATTCCTATGTATATAACCTGCACATAATTAGATACTTCTCAGTGGCGATCGAGTATAAAAATTGAGCGTGCGAGACTATTTACGATGTCTATCGGGAAAATTGGTGAATTTGATATGAAGAGTGGTACGTGGTCATCGTATACAGACAGACTTGAAATGTATTTCAAAGTGAATGCCATAAAGGACGATTTGAAGCTGCCCACCTTGATATCTATCATGGGGGACAATATCTACGAACTACTAGTGAACTTGGCAAGTCCTAAAAAGCCCTCGGAACTCAAATATGAGGAGGTGGTGGAGCTTCTACAAAATCATCTACAACCGAATCCGTCGGTTTTGGCGGAAAGGTTTCGTTTCCGGCAGAGGAGGCAGGCTGCGGATGAAAGTACAGGGGAATACGTGGCGGAACTGAAGAGGATGGCGCGGTTTTGCAAATTCAACGACAAATTGGATGAAAATTTGCGAGATCAGTTTGTCTGTGGAATAAAGAGTGACGTCACGCGTCAACGGTTATTTGCGGCAAAGAACGCGGACACAATGACTTTTGCTAATGCAATGAAATTAGCTCATTCCTTGGAGACTGCAGAGCGGGATGCGGCGGCGGTCGAGGCACGGGCTGTGTCGGAAGCCGGTGACAAGGCGGAGGTGCACGCGGTCGGCGCGCGCGCGGCGGCGCGGCGCCAGCGTGGCGGCGCGGGCGGCGGCGGCGGCGGCGGCGCCGCGACACGTGGCTCGCAACAAGGACAGCGGCGGTGGGCCGCGGCAAATCCTTGCAAAGGTTGCGGAGCAGATCATGAATATAGTGACTGTAAATACCGAGATTTCGTATGCAGCCGGTGCAGACAACCGGGGCACCTGCGGCGCATGTGCACCGTCGGTGGCGTCGGCGCAAGGACCAGCAAGGCGGGGCGGCCGGGTGCTGGCGGCGCAGCTCGGAGGTTCCACTACGGTGAGGCGACGCGCGACGGCGACCACACCGAGAAGGACTCCTCTTCGGACCAGGAAGAGGAGGTGGATTGCCTCGATTTACATCAGTTGTGTGTAAAGGACTATAAGGCGGTGAGTTTGCCCATGTCAATCGATGGCCAAATTATTTCGATGGAAATAGATACTGGTACACCAATATCTTGTATAAGCAAGCAACTTTATGATAGGTATTTTAGCTCCACAAAAATACTGACTCATGATTTGCGCCTTAAATTTATTGATGGTACGAACATTCGACCATTAGGTGTGATTATGCCTAGGGTAGAATATAAAGGGGTGCAGAAAAAACTAGAATTGTTTATAATTCAAGACGGAACGACTTCATTACTAGGCCGGCAATGGCTCACCGAATTAGGCATATCAATTCCCAGTTTTCAGTGTAACAAGGTAACTTGCAGTAAAGGAAGTTCGAAAATTAATTCTCATGTAAAAATGTTGTTAAACAGGTTTAGAGATTTGTTCGATGGCAGTCTGGGAAGGTTCACGGGCGGCAAGGCAACGCTGCGGGTGCGAGAGGGTGCTGCGCCGGTGTTTCACCGCGCGCGGCCGCTGCCTTTCGCGCTGCGCGAGCGTGTTGACGCGGAGCTGGACGCCATGCTGCGCGCGGGCATCATCGAGCCCGTCGACTGCTCCGACTGGGCCTCACCACTAGTCCCAGTCAACAAACCTGACGGTACGCTTAGGATTTGTGTGGATTACAAGGCAACTCTAAATCCGGTTTTAGTGATTGATCGATATCCGTTACCTAAAATTGATGAGGTTCTGGTAGCGTTAAACGGAGCACAGTTTTTTAGCAAAATAGACTTGTCACAGTCATACAACCAAATTGAACTGGATGAGTCCGAACAGTACACGGTTATCAATACGCACAGGGGGCTATTCTGCTATAATAGGCTAGTTTTTGGACTTTCGTCAAGCCCGGGTATATTCCAACGTATAATGACAACTTTATTGAAAGGAATACCTAATGTAGCAGTGTTTATCGATGACGTTATCATCGGAGGTAGAAACGAGACGGAACATTTAGAAGCGCTAGAAACAGTGTTCCAGAGGCTGTTAAGCAGTGGGTTACGGTTAAAAAAATCTAAATGTGTGTTCCTCGTTCAAGAGGTTACCTACCTAGGATATGTTTTGTCAAAAGATGGATTGAAAGCGGACCCTAACAAAATTTCGGCGGTACTGGAAATGGAAAAACCACAGAATATCACTGAACTGCGATCGTTCTTAGGGTTATGTAATTTCTTTGCAAAGTTTGTAAAGAATTTTAGTCAAAAATTAATACCGCTATATAATTTACTTAGGAAAAGCGTAAAATGGCATTGGAGTAAAGAGTGCGAGCTAGCATTTACGAACATAAAAAAAACTTTAACGGGATCGCAAGTTTTATCACATTATGACCCGTCCAAAGAACTTATTGTGACGTGTGACGCGAGCGCAGCGGGGGTCGGGGGGGTGCTGTCTCAACCGGACCGGGGCGGGGCGGAGCGGCCGGTCGCCTTTGTCTCGCGCACACTTACTAATGCAGAAAAAAATTACTCACAAATACACCGAGAAGCCTTAGCTATTATTTACTGCATGAAAAAGTTTCATCAATACGTTTACGGGAGACGATTTACTCTTCGTACAGATCACAAACCGCTAGTTTCAATTTTTGGACCGAATACAGGCATTCCTACCATGACTGCGAGCCGCATGCAACGGTGGTCTATAATATTATCAGCTTACAGTTATGATATTGAATATGTAAGAACAGACGTGAACAGTGCGGATGGGCTATCAAGGCTGCCAATGCGCGATAAGAAACCGGTTTCGCGAGTACTACCAGAACAGACGTATTTGCATTTTGCTCAGGAAGCTTGTCTCCTAGATTATAACAAGATAAAAAGCAATACCTTAAAGGATCCAATTTTATGTAGGTTGTTACTGTTCATTAGAGATGGTTGGCCTGTTAATTGTGAAATTACTGGATTGCAACCATATTTTAACCGCAAAAATGAATTGTATGAAGAACTAGGGTGCGTAATGTGGGGTCATAGGGTAGTAATTCCATTACCCTGTAGGGAAAAGGTGTTAAAAGTATTACACGAACCTCACATGGGTATAGTTAAGTCTAAAGCTTTGGCTAGAAGTTACGTTTGGTGGCCCGGAATTGATGAGGCAATCGAAGTCATGTGTAAAGCTTGCGCCACATGCGGGGCGCAGGCCGACGCGCCCCCGCGGCAGGCTCCACGCCCGTGGCCGTACCCGTCTAGGCCTTGGTCTAGACTGCATTTAGATTTCCTAGGCCCGATTTACGGTAAAATGTACCTAGTTGTAGTAGATGCAACGTCAAAGTGGTTGGAAGTATTTATGGTACCTAGTACGGCGGCGACTTCCACATTAGATAGATTAAATGAGTTGTGTAGTAGATGGGGCTATCCAAAGCAAATTGTTACTGACAATGGACCACCGTTTACAAGTAGCGAATTTGAGAATTTTGTTAAGACTAGGGCTATTGACCATATACTCACGGCACCATACCATCCAGCTTCAAACGGAGCTGCTGAAAATGCGGTCAAAACCATAAAACGGGTAATCAAGAAGGCAGTCTTTGAAAAGAAAAATGTTAATGATGCGTTAAATACATTTTTACTATATTACAGAAATACTGAACATGCATCGACGGGGGAAAGTCCGGCTATGTTATTGCAAGGTAGGCGGTTGAGAACACGTTTAGATGCATTAAAACCTGATCGTGAAGTAAAAATGGTTAAATCACAACAGCGCCAAGTAGATAACGCGGGAGGGGCGAGTAGATTGGTTAGTCCAGGTGAAGACGTCTGGTACAGGCAATATTCTAAAACAGACAAATGGTTGCCGGGAAAGGTAGAATCTCGAGTTGGTCCGTCCAACTATAAGGTTATTGGTGAGGAAGGTGTTAGGGCTCATCGTCATATCGATCAATTAAAACGTAGGACTAGGAGTTCCTTGATTCACCCAGATACTGAGAGTCCCAAGTTGGAATTTAAGGTTTTAACAGAAAACGATGTTTTCCATGATGCGGATGATGGTGGGCTAGTGGTGGACCAGTCGAGGCGGCCTGTCCCTCATGAGAACCCGGCGAAGGAGGCCTCGCCGCCCGTAGCGCAACCTGAACCCCGGGAACCTTTACCAGATCTGTCACCCGAGAAGATTTCGCCAAGGGCTCGCCCCATGAGACAATGTAAATTAAATAAACCAAATTATAAGTTATAAGCTTGCCATTGTTTATATAACGAATATAGTTTTAAGTGGCTTTTGTAAGTAGTTTAAGTTGATAATGTACATAAGTAATCTAGATTTAGTGTGGAGGATTGTAGTGTATTCTCAACTACCTACATAATAATTAATAATATGGGGAGGGTAGTTCGGGGCGAAGGCTCCGACAGTCGGAATAAATTCACGTAACGGAACTGTTGCCTCTTATTCCTATGTATATAACCTGCACATAATTAGATACTTCTCAATAACGTTGCTTACTTGAAAAAAGTTTTTATACTGTGAATGAATATCTAGAAATTTGAATTTTTACTTATATGACTAAAATAATATAATTTAATATATAATTATAATAATATGACGCTTAATATTTGCACGCCTGCGTGCAGGCTGAATACATTTACTAAAATAGTTATAAGATCTGACATTGTATAATAATTTTGTATTCTTGCAAATAAACGATTTGGTTTGATTATTCAGTACGTTGTTTATTGAAATCAAGAACCCAACATTACTGAAAATGCTTTCAAGTCGTATTATATCATCATATATTTGACCACTGCTGGGCAAATGCCATGTTCTTCTTCTACTGCTCGCTATCAATCGAACCATATATTTCTTTATGAAATAACGAAATTTTTCTTCAACCCAGAACTACCGAACGAAGCGGGCAGAAATTTTAGATAGGATATAGTTCTGCGCCTTGAATAACAACGGCTAATTTTATCAAGAACACGTCCGAAGCCGCTAGCAGAAACTAGTTTAGAATACTTATGAAGCTGGGAATTTTTTGTACAATATTATTGACTTTTTACTTGACTTCGTCGGCGCGATCTAGTACTGATAGGAATTGATCAGCGCCATCCTATAAACGTGTAAACCACGACTCGGCAAGCGCATTGTAGGACGCCCTGTGGTCAGGTGGAATAAAGACCAGGGCCTAATTCCACTAAATTAATCACTTCACCATAAACTTTGACATTTTAGCATTTTACCTTTGATGAAAGAAACTATAGATGAAGAGACGCGTGTCAAAAGTGTCAAGGTCGAAACCATTCCATCCATCTCATCGTTCAAATAGCACCGCACGCACTCTCTAGAGTTTCTTTCATCTATGGACGATTCTGCGACGATACCATTGTCATAGTAAAGCGATTGGTTAGCTGAATTCGGCCCCAGCTCTAGACTACTGTCGGATGCTAGATGCGGCTGGTAACAGGGCAATATGACACGAATTAGGGGGGACGACATCCAGTAGTGGACAAGCATCGACTGATGACTCTGTTACCTTAGAGAAGCAAGCCCCCATGTGCACTTTGGGTGTGGGCGGCAGACCGTTGGGCGCGGCGCGCGGCGGGCTGCGCACGCGGCGCCCACGCCCACGTCTGGGCGGGACCACCGGGGTCATGGAGGCTAGGGGATATACATGAGATTAGTTTAAGAGGAGAGTACTCTTCTTTTCGCCTCTCCCAAGCTAGTGATGGAATCTAGAGTAAAGCAAAGGATCCTTTTGACATATGTACATATATGTCAAAAAGTTAAAAATTTAAATTCTTCAAAAATTATTAACACAGAAAGCTCCTACATTCTACCTCTATGCTTCGTTCTAGTTTTTTAATTCTAAGTGGGGGATCTGAGACCTGCTGACAACTCGCATGTGAGTGTATTGTGCATTGCCCCCCTGCCTAACCAGGCCCTAACCAGCCGAGCTCCTTGAAGTACCGGAGCAGGACTTTTGGCGAATGACATCGTCGTTCCAGCGTCCAGCTTCGTTTCAGCTTTTCTGTGGATGGGGCTGATGCCTCAATGAGACTCTTCAGCCCCGTCTTGCGTCTGGCCTCCTCTGTGGCCGTGCAGTGTACCATAACATGTTCCACAGTCTCTTGGAAACATCCACGACACATGCTGCTGTCTGCGACTCCAGTCTAGTTTTATATATTCAGAATAAACGTGTTTGTATCCTCACCGTCGTTATCCACCTTCGCTTTGTCCCGCTGACTGTCGGAGAGACTTCTCTGCCTGCCCACTCGCTCCTCGACGTTTTCTGATGCAACCTGAATCAGAATAAATTAGATTTTATATGAAACTAGCTGCTGCCCGCGGCTTCGCACGCGCTTTTCAATAGCCTATGTCCGTCCCGGGGATAGCATTTATCTCCATGCCAAAATTCATTAAAATCCGTTTAGCCGTTTAGGCGTGAATAGGTAACAGGTAGACAGAGTTACTTTTGAATTTATAATATTAGTCAGATAAAACAATTAATTAATCAACAAAATGTTTTAAACTTTTCATACCTCTTTGCCATTTTCATCCACCATGTTGAAGATTTCATCTACTGATGATGTTTTCCTTTTGATTTCCTTATCTAGTTCGCATTGACAGAATTGAGATAGGTCTATGCCTGAAATAAAAAACACTATTAAGCAAGACTAGAAAATAATTTAAGCTACTTACTAGCCAACACGCCAGTGATCAATTTAATCACACATGTTGGGCCGCTTTCTCCAAACTAGAATTCACCTTCAAACTGAACCAGACTACTTACAATAGAAATCAAATTTCCTAAAATAATAATTTTAGGAGATTTGATTGTCTAAATAGTTTGTTAAGAAAATATTTCGTTTAATATAGTATATACGAGTTTTATCAAGATAACTTGTTAGAGGTTTTCTTAACTTCCCTTTCGGAATCAGTTTCGAAACAAAAAATACTATGAAATTACTGATATATCTAATTAACAAAAAATAATTGTAATGTAATTTTACTATAGCAGGTAGGTTATACCTACATAGATAGTATTAAACTTACCGCCCACTGGCCCCGGGGGTATAGCGTACTTAGCTTATACATTATTTTTAAGAACTTTTTGTATCTCATTATAATTGAACATTTTGTTGTTTTATGAGAATCTTAATCTTTAAACAAAATCAAAGTCAAAAACTCTTTATTTCCATAAATACAATAAATGTACACTTAGAAAAGGTCAAATTCTTAATAATTAAACACTGACACGGAAATAAAGGTTTATTAAACCGAGCTTACCAATAAAGTAGAGCATCTTCTTTAAAATCATACATTTAAAATTTTAATTATTTTGGTTATTATTTTTCTGTAAATATTTTAAAACTACTTTAAAACGCTGCGGGCAAATCATTTCAAGTCAGTCCCACACTCATCGCGCGCTAGGCTACGCTCGTTCCATAGAAACAACGCTGGAGAAGCTGCGGGCAAAATATAGTTTTTAAATAAAATCTATAATTATAAGTCACTTACCAGCAGAGACCGTATCCGAATTATGTCTACTGTGCTTGTTTCTATCAGCGTCTTTCATATTGAGGCTCATATCTATTTTCCGATACAGTTCTTCGTCTGATGATACGCCGTTAGACATTCTCTCGTCAGCTATCCGCAGGGTGTTTGCTATTTGCAGCGCCTGAAAATTACAATAATAATGAACACTATATATTTGTTAAAGACAATTTTTGTTTTTTTGACCATAGTGGCGCAGTGGGCGAAAATCCTGCGACACAGGAGCCCGCGGGACAATTGTTTGGATCTGCAGGTATTTGTTCCGGATCATGTCTATGACATCGCGGGCATTTTGTAGGATAAATGTAGCCATCTCTTTCTCTGTGATACTATCTATCTTTGTCATTTATTAAGATCCGTTCAGCCAAAGGTAAAATATTTAATTATCATCAATTGTACCGGAAGGCGCAACGTAAACCTCCCACAACGTCATGTCCAGCAAGTGGATATTATCAAGTATTATCAAGTAAATTATATTTTTATACATAAAGTTACTCTATGTAGTTAGAATAGTGATTAATCTAGTTTTACTGAATGTAAGTTAAGTGCCTACATATTATACACAAACAAAATTTTATTATAAAATCTTTCGTAGTTTAACGAATTCATTATGTGTGCGGAAGGACGCGATACGAGCGCGACGCAAACCGCACTCACCCTGATGAAGTCCCTCGTTAAGAGATGAAACGTTGGTGTTGATCCAACACTAACTAGGTTCGTTGTTAACCCGCTTACATTCATAATGAATAAACAACATTGTTAAACTAAATAAATGCCTGTATCGTAATAGTAGGTGATTATTTTATTTAATAATTATAAGTATAGATTAGCACTACCGACAGAGAACCAAAGTTATCGCTATATACGTAGCTAAATATAAAATAATAAAATAAGAATTAGCAAGCTAAAGTGGCAGTGGGCCGGCCATATCTCGCGAAGAACCGACAACCGCTGGGACAAACGCGTTCTTGAATGGAGACCGCGATTAGGCAAACGTAGTGTAGGATACCCTCCGGCCAGGTGGGATGACGTTCTGCGAAAGACCGCAGGCAGAAGTTGGATGCGGCCAGCTGAAGACAAGGCGCTATGTCCGTTTGTTTATTTTGCCATTTCAAAATTCATTTACGTCATAATAGCATTTGTCAATTAAGAATTGTTTTAATTTATTTATGAATATGGAATCGAATAGGATGTCTTTCATTACGTTTGGAAGCTTGTATATTTATGGGCATTTTATAAGGGCCGGTACTGTGCATACACAGGTTTGATAATATACTACATGGATTTTTGATTATACATAAAAAAAATACCCAGAACACCTGGAACAACTATTTGCAGATCGTACAAACATTTCATTTGTCGGGGGCGGGGGCAGCCTCCTGCGTCGCAGGCGGTCCTTCGCCCGCCGCGCTTTGGGGGAGGCCTATGACCAACAGTGGACGTCCATCGGCTAAGATAATGATTACCTTGAAGTTAGATACGGATATCTTCTGCTTGCTACACGTTTCGCAGATCACGATTCCGGAGTCTTGATTGTGATTGGAACAGTGGCGGTAGTAGCTCAGTATGTCGCCGTTTGAGTTACACGAATCGCAGGAGCATTTCGGTGCAACTGATCTTTGTAAGTCTGGAAAATAGTTCATTTAATTGGCTTTGGATTTGGCAGAGGATCTCAAGAGACGCAAATATGCAGGTCTCGACAGGTCTAGGTCCGTGGGGTACCGAGGCTTTCTGGGTTTTTAAAAAGTTATCTGAGCGCCTGGTCGACGCGACGCGTGACCCGAGAGCTGGCGGATATCTGGCGCAGCGCATCAGCATTGCCATACAGCGGGGCAATGCAGCCAGCGTCTTGGGGACGCTTCCGACTGGTATTGATACGTATTGATCAGTTGAGCTACCTGTAGATTGTTTGCAACAGTCTGCAGTTAGCTTAATTGTTTTAATTCTAAATACTAGTCCTAATTTGTTTTTATTATTGAATTGTAATTTTCTTTGTCAATAAAGAATAAAAAGTTAATTTAAATAATATTCTAAAAATATACGACCCAAACTCATGGGCTGCAAATTTAATTGTAATTGTTAGTCATTTACATAATTACTTTTCATTCTAATTAATAATAAATTACATAAATCTCTTAACAATCAGCCAAACAATCTGTTCAAATAAAAATATATAATTGGTTTGTTTATGGTAGGTACAAAAACTCAATGTGGAATGTTTGTAAACAAACCGCCCAAACTTACCCTAAAATTCACTCTGTTGCCGCGTCTTTTTATACGCAATTTACATTATTTGTCGATGAGAACCTTACTTCAATCAATATTGCTTACTATTATATCTGAAACTCGACGCCAAGCAGTTTTAGTTTTTGTGTCGTGGTTTGTTTACAAGCATTCTACATCGAGTTTGACAACTGTAGAGACGAGACATGAACATTCCACACAGTACAGGACCGCGCTACCTATTGCGCCAGAAGGTCAAGTACCCGACTAGTAGAAAATCTTCAAGCGCCAAGCCCAAGCGCATTTTGAGGATATTATTTATATTCTTAGAACGTTACCTAAGTGTGGGCACTATAAAAAGGAAAACACTTCAATAATTTTTTTTTAACATAACACTATTTTTGATATATTTTCGTTCTGAAACCAGGAAAAATTAAAAAAAGTCAAATAAAGGTAATGTCCGTGTTAAGAAAGCTTGCTGATAGAATTATGCTTGAGTAACGTTTATGCCATATAATTTCTATAACATAAACGTTACTATAGATAGAAAAGCATTACTCTAGCATAGATTGATGACTTGAAAGCTTGCTTTCGTGATCCGGCCTAAGTGACTAGCAATAAGAAGTTTTACATGTTGCATACAACCTACGAACAACCGTTCGTAGGTTAATCAATGATCAAGTTTAATCACAAATTGGGTAAACCGAGAATCTAGGTATTGTCAGTCTACGTCAAATTCTAGTTTCTCTTGCCGAAATGACGTTGACAAGAGATTTCATCACTGATTAGTTCTCTAGGATAAAGATTTACACACAACCCGCTGTTAGTTACTTTAATGTGTACATGTTGCTCCCATTTTGAAGATCAGGTGGAACGGGGTGTTCGTGTTCGGCTGTATTATATGCATCACTAATATTAACCAAAAACATGTGATCTTTTTTAGAAATAAACAACTTTATAATTATCTATCGAATCCGTTTTTGCGGTTTGTTCTGATTTTGTTCAAGACTTTTGTTTAAACAGAGATTTTTAACGAGGCGGGTTCTTATAGAAACGTTCAAAAATAGATGGCCTTGGTTAATGGAACAAGTTTTCTTGTAAAAATGGTGTGTACAAAATAAAATACCTGAAAGCGTATGGATGTGTGTCGGTTCTGGCTTAGGACAGAGGCCGCACTCACAATTGGCGTTTCTTGGTTCTAGGATCTGCAATAATATCTTTATTGAACATAACTAATAATTAACTTAATATATAATTGTAAGATTTTTGTTATTATAGTTCGTAAGCCCTCACACTCAGGGCAATTTCTAAGAAATCATATAATATCCCAAAAAAAATTCAACTTCAACGGGACTTGAACCCGCAACCTTCCTTCAGTACGGGAATGCGCTAACCAACTACCCCACGAGGTCAAGTGACAATGGAAACTTCCTTCGGATTCTAATAAGTTGATAATTTTTGGGATATTATTTTATTTAATATATCATTGCTGTGTGGTGCCGGTTTAGAATTTGCACCACCCCAACTCTTCTCGCGGGTGTCGTAAGAGCTGACTAAGGGATATCCACCGGGGGTGGGCAGCAGCGCCCCCTGCAGAATAATTCTACCACCGAACTGCGATCCCCAATCCGCATGCCCAGCGTGGGGATTACGGGCATAACCCCCGCGAGATAAAAGCCAACAAGGCGATTTTCAGGGAGAGGCCTGCGTCCAGCAGTGGACCAATATAGGCTGTGGAGGTGGAGGAGATGGAATATATCATTGTCTGAAAATAGGGATCTATCTGTAGAACAAGCCATGGACCATGGATTGTTGTAGGTTGAATAGACAAAATGAAATCGCATTGTGATACATTGCGTAAATTATTAAAGTTGAAAGAATTAATTTCAAATATTTTACGCATTCGATGAAGATGTGACGTAGTTTTTCTCTATTCTACCTTAGACAACAATCGCTGCGCTTGGCTTGCAGGAAAATATTACAAAATATAGTTTGAATATGAATATTAGGCACGGCAATCGCCTTTTATAAACATTTACAGCTGAGATGAAAGCAAGGCTGCCTGGAAGACCGCATAGAGCAACAAAGCGGTTCTTCGTGCTTCCTCGATTCTTATCTTATTGTTGCTGGTTATTTTATATGATGTCGTACAGTGAGACTTCTTTAAACATTAAAGTTGCCATACAGAAATAAATTATATTACCTCGTTTTCGTGATCCACATAAAGTATATCATCTCCCATTTTCCTACAAAGCGGGTCGTCTATCGAAACACGAGACGCGCTCGTTAGATTCGACGCCATATTCTGATAAATATTCGTACTAGAATTATTCAAATAATTCTGTTTCAGCTGGATACACTGGGACAAATGCTGGTCGTGCAGCGACGTGGCAGTGTTGCCAGCTTGCATCGCGGCTGTTTCGGCGGTTAGCGGTAGTGTTGCCCTGTAAAAAGGGAAGAGTAAATCCCTATTTTTGGGGAGTTTTTAGTAAGCTTGGGGTAGTGCTGTTAGAGCGACTGTTAGACACGATCTTGTACCTATGCGAGGTTAAGTTTTTGTTATAACAAGTGGTGCTGGTGTAAATATTCAAAAACGTTTTATTTAGCTTTTAAGGGATGTTTTTTTTTGTATGTTTATTAAATGGAAGGTCTATAGGCACTATCTACACTATTTACACTACATGCTACATGCTAAATGTACTAATAAAAAATCTTAATGCTAGTGCAAAGCCAAAAGATTATTTTGTATTTATGTTCAAAATACACATTTATTATTATTTATTTCGTGAGAAAGTGAAATACTTAAATATATTACAACGTAACAAATTTAATACGAAACGGTTACTCTATCCTTTATGTTATAAATATCACAAAATTATAATTTTTTTACATATACAGATTTCTTAACATGCATATATACTTTTTTTTGTATATACATACACGCAAAGCGATCTACGCAACACATACATACAAATGTACATGCAAAAACCTCAATAGTACCTGAGCATTAGTTCTTCGTCAATATATTGCAAGAGGCTCCTAAAACAAGAGAGACGACTTACAAACATGTGCCACGCGCTTGCCTTTTCAACTCTGTGGCTTGGAAATATGGTCTAAATTTGTATAACAATTGATCAGCTAAAATTGTCTTCGTAGACTAAAATTTTATGAAATTTCATTATGGCTATTATGGTCACAATTGTATCACAATGTTTAATATTTCAATTTTGATCTTTTTATTTTTAAGCCTACTCAAACAAAAATCATTATTATGGATCAGTCTAGCTACCTGTAGATTGTTTGCAACAGTCTGCAGTTAGCTTAATTGTTTCAATTGTATTTACTAGGTCTAATTTGTGTTTATTATTGAATTGTAATTTTCTTTGTCAATGAAGACTGTTATTATGGTCAAATTTGATTGAATTAATTAATGACAACTTTCAATCATTGACATAATTTCGTAATAGTTCCCTCTTTTTAATCATTTTTATTTCTAATCATTTCTATTTAGTTCAAATCATGTAAAATTACGTTGACTTAGCGTAGCTTTATGATAAAAGTAAAGAATATTACAATTAAATGTTCATATTAAATTTAATCACGAAAAGTGACTAACCCCCGAAATCTTAACCACAACTTAACTCAAATCGTTGTTTTTTGACAGTTATTAATGAAAATCTGTAAATATTCTTCAATTGAGACGTACTTAAATCTGAGTTGCGTTTAAGTATTCGGGGTTAAGATTATTCAAATTTATGCCATTTTCTTCATATTTAGTATTTTGAAATTGTATTTATTTTTAATGGTTCAGTTCTTTGCAAATAACATCGCAAGAACAACCAAGTTACACAAAACAACAATCAAACAAGGCAGTTCAAAATAATCTTTAGACCACATTTCCGATATAAATACTGCACACTTTAAGGCAGCGAAACAAACTCTTGCTGCGAAACTTAACTAACTTAAATAAAACACAAACACACATCTCTCAAGAAAGTTAAAGCCAAACATCTTTGCGTCCCAAAACCAACATGCAATCCGTGAACACTATAACACTAAACTGTGCGCAAAAAACACAGAAATTTTGAAAAAAATTACAATCCGCCATCAAATTTATAAATCAAAGTTAGAACCAAATAACCAAACCGTTAAAATAATAATAAATTTTGATTGTGTCTGTCCGAATACCTTAAACTCATATTAAATATATCTTCACCAGTCACCACCCGACACCACTTGCTACAAAATAATAAATAAAATAAATATAAAATACATAAATAAAATATTCGTCACTTTGATATCGACTTCGTTTGAGTCAAGATTTTGTTAGCACAAAAAAAGCCATACAGACGAATTGAGAACCTAATTTATTACCCGACTGCGCAAGAAGGAGGGTTACTTTGTTATGTAGATGTAACTTTTAATTAAATAATTGATTTAAAAGAGAAGAATATAAAGATTAAATAATGTCTAAGAGGAAGCTTTGCCTTACAATATAACACCACATACTTATTTATCAAAAAAATAACTGTTAATAGAAAAAAAATTCAAGTGAAAAAATCCAAAGTATTCTCTACTAGAGTCTAGCGTTAGGCCGTAAAAGTGTATAAGGCCATAAAGGGGAAAGAGAGGCCTATGCCCACTTTTGGGCAAAGGCCTCTCGAGACAGGCTAAATATAATTCTAGCCTATAAGCCCAAATCCCTCATTCAATTCGAATATCAAAGTGACTTTATAATAACAAGCACAGAATATAAACAAAACAATGTAATATAGACCCAAACACGATTGAAATAAAACTCACTTTTCGCTCTGAGGCAGCGTGTCCGTAGTAAGTTCGCTGAGAGGATTGTGTTTGGGACAAGACATTAGTGATGATACGCTCCAGTCTTCGCTTGATTGCCGGTGGAATGCTGGAAGGAAATGAATCTTATTACAATAAAGTTATGGTTGTAAATTAAAATAAGTGGCGACGTATTAATGAACCTTTCCCTTCAGCCGTTGATGTCGTAAATAAAAGCCTTGATCTCTTGATCTAGCTTTGGTCTCTTGTTCGTAACGCACTATGCCCTACCGCAGCTGCCTACTGGAGCCGCCTACCGCAGCGTCGACTGTCTGTGCGGAGAAGCGGTCAGCGACGACCGATGTGGCGCGGCGGGCGAAGGTCCGCCTGCGACGCAGAAGGTTGCGGGTTCGATTCCTGCTTTGGGACAAATGTTTGTACGATCTGCAAATATTTGTTCCGGGTGTTCTGGGTATTTTCTATATATAATAAAAAATATCTATCTATGTTATGTATTGTATTAAGTTTATCAGTCATCTAGTACCCATAACACAAGCTCTGCTTACTTTGGGGCTAGATGATGCTGTGTGGATTGTCCAGCATTATTTTTTTTTTTATTAGTTGCAGCCACCAAAGTAGAAGTTATTTTCAAACTAATCTATTGTCGAGCCGTGACGCACACCGCAGCGTAATTTGTATCTATTTATTCCACCGTAGATACACAATTTACACTTAATGTCGTGAACGAGACGACGCCGCTCTGTGCGGAGTAGCCACTCCTCACTTCACCGCGCTTGCCCCTTACCGCTGCCGCAGACTGCGACGGAACAAAAGACAATAATTCAAGACGTTCTTCATACGAATGTTCCCGACACCGCACACCGCACACAAAGCTTAGGGCGCTCCCCTGACCTACACCAGCGCCGCCAACTATTTTATCTTATTATTAGAATAGAATAGAATAAGAATTTATTTAGCACACACACAGAAAAAAACTCAGGGAAAGACAAACAATAAACTTACACTAAAACACAACATGCATAAAACAAACAGACATATTATAATAAATGATTTAAAACTAAGTATATTAAGAAACTCTACGTGTAGAGTCTGATGACTCTGTTCAGTGATATTGGTCTTTCACTAGTGCGCGGCTAAACAAGTCCAGCCTCAGCTTATTGCCGCTACCGCCCGAGGACGGTGACAACGCTGGTTTTCAGTCTGAACCTCTGGGTGACGTAACATTACGAGTCAGAGCAACAAAGTTAAACAAACAGGAGTTTAGGTAGGTACCAAAACTAAACACCAAGTACAGTTAGTAAAGTAGTTATTGCAAGATTTATGATGTAAAAAAGTAATTAAAGTTTTTAATATAATAGTGCGTAAGCCTCACACTGGGTTAATTTATAAGAAATCAAATAATATTCTAAAATTTTTTTGACTTCGACGGGACTTGAACCTGCATCTTTCCCTCAGTACGGGAACGTGATAACGTACCACCACGAGGTCAAATGGCGTAGAAGACGAAAAACTTTGGGACATTCATCGGACTATAGCGCCGTTAGCTCCACCTACAGGGGGAACTTGGTGGGCAAAACATTTTTGGGATATTTTTTGATTTCTAACAGTAAATAACTAAAAACATGGTTTGATGAAATTTCAAGAGAAAAATAGAATAGCATGCTTGAACAAAGCAATATAAATAAACAAAAATATTACGGTCTCTCATAAAACAAATATATAATAAAAGCGTTCAGAGTACGTTAAACTAAGGAATTTTCAAAAATCCATTGGGCATTTTGTGATACCTATCATAAGCTTTTTTTAATGCCTCTGTAATAGTTTTATTTTTTATACTTACTAAAGTCATTTACAAAGGGAAATGATGAATTTTGAATTTTTCCAAATCATAGTATTTAAATAATAACCACGATTTGAAAAAAAAATTTGGAAAACTCATAACTCAAACCATGGTAAATATCCCGTTGTAAATTACTTTAGTGTTAATAACCATGATGGATTTAAAAGATTAATTTTGTATAGTTTACGCAGAGATGGCCTATTTTCAGCAGTGGACTAAGATGATGATGATGACGCAGAGATGCGAAGTTGCTCTTGGTGGCCACCAAACTCTGTTTTCGCATCTCTGCCTAAACTATACAAAATAAAACTATTACAAAAAAAACTTATAATAAATCAAAAAATGACTGACGGATTTTTGAAAAATCCTTTGCGTTCGGATAAACCGACCACGTAACAGATCTGCATTTAGCTGCGCGCTTGCAGTTGAATAATTAATTAATTACGTATTTGCTCGCGATTATCTAAACTTACTCAGTTCGCTATCGACCGCCATCGTCGTGGGTTCAAACCAATACTTATTAACCTTTCAACCATTACGTACCATTTTACCATTTATACCATCAATTGGCGGCAGTAGTTTAATTAACCATGAATAACGTGTGTCTTGTGAATATAGTCCGTACCATACCACATCAGTGACTTTCCTTGACCACCAACTAAACACCATACCAAATACACACACACACACTAAAACAGGTGTTTGTTGTGTGCGTAACTGCCTACCGTGTTTACAAATTTATCTATAAATACTTATTGCTATTTTTAGAGAACCCTAGTGTCTAGATAAACCTAACATAGGATTTAAGACGCTACTAACCAAAAACATGTAATCTCTTTGACAATAAACAATATCAATCTATCTATCTAATTACTAATCTCTAAGGGCAGTTTGGGGATCCACCAGGACCGTCTACCACAACCCCCAATCACTACCATTTTCACTTTGTTTAGCGTAATAATAAGATAAAATAGATGGCAGCACTGGAGTGGGAGTAACGCCTTAAGGAATCCGAGAAAGGGCAGCAGCTTCCTTGTGTGTACTTCTAACACCATTGCGATCACCAATCCACCTGCCAAGATTGGTGGTTAGCTGTGAACGTATCTGGCTGGTCTTACCATTGTTCCTCTTGATAGTGTCGCCATCACACCTGGTCGGCAGTACATTATGGCTCTTAGCTATCGATCGCACGCTCAGGTCGTCATCCGCGTCTAGATCTACGATCGGTGAGTCGTCGTAGACGCCGGATTTACGGGAATCGCGGGAGTCCGTTGTTAATCTGTAAATAAATAATGCTGGACAATAAACACAACATCATATAGCCCTAAGCCAAGCAGAGCTGGTGTTATGGGTACTAGATAACTGATATACTTATACAATACATTACATAGATAGATATAATCCACACTAATAATATAAATTCGAAAGTAACTCTATCAGTCTGTTACCTTTTCACGCCTTAATGGCTGGACGGATCTTAATGAAATTTGGCAGGGAGGTTGAGGGTATCCCAGGGACGGACATAGTCTCAAAATTCAAAGTGCTTTATGTCCTTTAGACCTTACAGGACTCTTGGACACGTCACAAAATTCAAATAAAAGTACTTCTACTACTTGGCTACTTTTTATCCCGCCAAAGTGCGTGCGAAGCCGCGGGCAGTAGATAGTACAATAATATAAATAACTAGCTTAGCTAGATAAAAAGTAGCCCATGTCCGTCACCGGGATATCATCTACCTCCCTGCCAAATTTGACTGAAATCCGTTCAGCCGTTTAGGCGTGAAAAGGTAACAGACAGACAGAGTTACTTTCGAATTTATAATATTAGTATGGATTAGTGAATTATGTAGTCTGGTTTGAATTAAGTTACTAAATGGATTTGTACTACTGACGACTTCTGTGATGCAGTGGGCAAATAATAAATAATAATAAATATTAAATAATGCTGGACAATCCACACAACATCATCTAGCTCCAAGCTAAATGGTCGACTTAGAACACAGAAGTTTGCCAGCTTGATTCTCGCCGCGGGACACAGGGTTGAACTTTCTGCCGATATGAGGTCTGGGTTCACGTGTTTTCAAAAATGTACTAAAATTGCAGGTACTGCTTACTTTAGTGCTACATGACGCTGAGTGGAAAGCGACCATCGAAAATAGACGAGGTATGTTATTACGTACACCCTTCCTATTTCAGAGCATCAACTCATTATTTTGTAAAACCAACGTTTTTATAGCAGTATTTCGAATCTTGACACTTGTAATGTGTTTAAATCGGCTGTCATCATCATCATAAACCTATCTTAGTCCACTGGTGGACATAGACCTCCCCTAATGAGCGCCACAGTGCCCTGTCTTCAGCTTGCCGCATCCAACATCTGCCTGCAGACAGTAGTGACTCCTGGCAGTATCTGCCCCCTAATGATAAAGAGAATTCGCCTGTAATAGAAGTCAATTTCATCATCAGCACCATATCAGCCCACAGACGTTTACTGCTGGACATCGGCCTCCGCCATACGACGCCACACATAGCAGTCCTGGAGCCCTATTTTAATTCGCCAAAATACGCAATCGTTGGTTTCGTTTAGATTTTTTTTGTGTATTGAGTACATCAATTGGCCAAAACCAAATTCGCAATTTCATGTTGGAGAATCAAAATGGCCGCCTCCATCCATCGACCCCTTGCGACCGCTACAATGTCGTCGGTCCATCGAGAGGGAGGTCTCGGATAGCCATTTTTTAAATGTTTAAACACATTACAAGTTACCTGACAGCATCGTCCGCGTCTATAAGCGAGTGAGGTCGGGAGCGCGGCATTACTCGCCGGCCGCCGCGGCCCTGCGTGAGTTTGGATGCTATCCGCTGTGGCATGTTTGATATCGCCTGTGGGAAGAACAAATTCATTATAAATACTATCGTAGTTTGACGAATTCATTGTGAATATAAGTGGGTTAACAACGAACCATGTTTGTGTTGGAAGAACACCAACGTTTCATCCCTTAAAGTCGTTTTCACCTAGGAAGCGTTCCCTGACAGATGTACCGCGTTTCATTACAATTGACTAAAATTTTGTCAATTATATAATTCGAAAATTCAAATAATTGTTATTTGCATTTCAACGTATTACTAATGGTATAGAAATAAATCAAAAAATAATTATAATTAGCCTCCAAACGTAATAACGTAGTTTTTTTATTTTAATCATCGATATTAGTTTTGCCTAGAACGGAACGTAATAGAGACGGGCAAAATAAAATTAATCGGGAAGACCGAATAATCGATTATTGCAAATTAAAACCGTTACTTACTACATCATTATTCATCATCATCTTACAAGAGGCGTGCATTTTAAACTTCATTTTCGATTACCTACCCATCTCCCATCTGCTTGTATTATTATTCAAGGAATTGTTTGGACTGTCAGATGAGGTTGAGGCCAATACAAATTCGGTACTGTACGAATTTTATTCGAAACGAATAAAATATTTTCGATATAACAATTCCGTTTGACAGTTATAGAAATCTAGTTATGCAGAAAGCAGCTATATGCTTTTGCATATGGCTGCTTTCTGCATAACTAATTGTCATATGGAAACGTCACCGAACGCTTCCTTCGAAGTGAAAACGACTATAATGAGGGACTTCTTCAGGGTAAGAGGTGTTCCTCCAACACAAACAAGGTTAGTAGTTAACCCACTTACATTCTTAAATTGATTATTGATGACGACCTCTGTGACGCGAGTATCGACTAGTTAGTGGGTGTGTGGCTCGCGAGCAAAGCGAGCCGCCTTGTATAACGACCAGCCATCCCAGAGCGATAAGTAAAGCGAGCCGCAAACTGTCACAAAGCACGCTGTGTGAAGAAGTGCGGCGCGCACAAAAAGCAGCATCAGACAGCGTGCAGCTTGACATGCCGTGTCAGTACGGCGAGCTAAGCAAGCTGCATACAAAGCGTTGCGCGCTGTGGTGCTCTGTAGCACGCACAAGACGTTTCACTTAGGTACTCTATCTAGGCTTTTTTGTGATCTAGCAGTACCTAGAGCTTAAATGATACTGCTGTTACCTCGTCATCCAACTCCTGGGTGCAGTGAGTGGGTGGGTTGGAGTACTTGTGCAGGAGATCTATTGCCAGCCGCTTGCTCATGTCTTGTTGGAAGAATGGGTGCTGGAACAGGGAACATTTATTTATTTTTGTTGTCAGAACGGGAAACTTTTTGGGAAACCTTTTGAAGCATTTCTTGTACGCAGATCATTTTTTAAATTAAGTAATCAATGTCAAATATCTTGACAAATGCTTATTGCGTTGATTTTCAATCAAAGAAAGTTAGCCAGTCTGTCAAATCTGTCGATGAAAATATCTTGTTCAATTTGGATTTCCAGGAATGCTGATTAGGTATTTTCTATGGCCAAGCCGATGTCAATTGTAATTGAGGATATTGTGTGAATTGTCCAACAATATTTATTTATTTTTAGTAAAAATATCAACATTTTTGGGTAACTAATCAGCGAAACTAGCTTTAAATGCACTTATAAGGGAACGGGATATTAATCATAATTTTGGTTACATTTATACTGCGATCATGGCACATGCAAAACAAAAAAAAATTAAATATAATAGTTTAAAGGTAACTATAATAAAATAGTATAGTATATATTTTAGCAGTTTTGGTCAATGTCCAAGCAACGTAAACCGTTTGTTTTAATACCTACTCTTATAGCCCAGCAATACAAAATGGATGTTGGCCTGTAAAACTACTCCAGATGGTAATTAATGGCGAGAGACAGTCACCGGGTAGTAGCATCAAGCACGCCAATAGCTTGGCGTGAGCCAAGAGCTGCGTCTAGCTTTAAGAAGGCACGTTGAGCGCCATTTTGTAAATAGATAGGAATAGGATTTCGCGTTCATAGGAGCGGGGCAGCGCATGCCTTTTTGGAAAGGCGTTAGCGCTAAAATCTAATTGTTTATTACAAGAAAACTACACAACTTATTAAGAAACTGGCTTAGAGGAACCAAACAATAAGTCATAAAATAACCTACGAATCAATACATAAGTCATTTCAATAGACCGCATGGTTCCTGAGATCTCGACTAAATTATGTGCGAAACAGTGCACTATCATGATTTTTTATCGTTATTTTTTTCAATCGTGTTTTACACATTTGAGGAACCAAAGAAATAATGTTCAATTTTAAGTAATTCGTATTTTTTACCCTAGGGATCCCGTGAGCACAGAGATCTAGTCCTAGTTTAACCCCCAAACCCGTTTGGTTAGCCTCTTAACCCTAACAACTACTGGCAAGTAAAAAGTTTACCTGTAGCAGTTTGTACGCTGTGGGCCGTTTCTTAGGGTTCTTAGTGAGCGCTATCTTAAGGAACGCGTGGAAGAGTGGCGTCCAGCGCTCGCGGTCTCGCAACACAGGGGGTTTGAATCCCGACTTGGACATCAGGAACAGGACCCGCATCGGGTGGAGCTCGAACATTGGCGGTTGGAGTTCAGCTAGCTCTGGAAATAAATACAATATTTTGCTTAAAATACAATCAATAAAAAAAAAAACATTTTTTTACCGACTTCAATAAAAAGTGGAGGTTCTATGAGGAGGCTATATGTACGTTTTTTAGGGTTCCGTACCCCAAGGGTGAAAATGGAACCCTATTACTAAGCCTACGCTGTCCGTCCGTCTGTCATACGACTCTATCTCATGAACCGTAAGAGGTAGACAGTTGAAATTTCCTGAGAATGTGTATTTCTCTTGGCGCTATAACAGCAAATAATAAAAAAATAAACAAATTAACCTCCATACAAAAAAACGTGTTTTTTTAGCTATTTTGGGTCTTCGTTTGTCAAGGCTGTATCTTTTGAACCACAAAAGGTAGACACATCTAACTTTCTATAAACAAGTACTTCGTCAATTGTGGACTGATTTTAATAATATTTTGCTATTGTAGAGATTGATCCCGAGATGTAAGTACTATTCAAATTTGATTCCCTCCATCGCCACAACTTATATTGGTCCACAGCTGGACCCAGGCCTCCCCCTGATAAGCGCCTTGTTGGCTTTTATCTGCAAATATTTGTTTCGGGTGTTCTGGGTATTTTCTAAAAAACAGTGGAGTCTTTACTAAATTGCATCTTATTTAATAAATTTGGTCTGTTTTAATTCTCCAAATACACAATTGTGGGTTTCGTTTAGTTTTTTGTACAAATTGGTACTTTAATTCGGTGTATTAGAGTACCAATTGGCCGAAACGAAGCACACAATTGCATATTTGGAGAAATAAAATAGGCCCACAGGACAGAGGACACTGGCAACAAATTAAGAAGGTCTAAAACCACCAGCAGCGGCCCCAGCAGCCGGTGACAAAGGGCTGCGATGATGATTCCTTTTTACTTACCGATAGCAGTGATTCCGCAAGCCCAAATATCGCACAGTTGGTTATATCCACCTTTTCGCTCCACTGCTGCGACCTGTACAAAAAAAAACCATTTTAAGGTGATCGTTACGGGTTAGCGCGAAATAAATTTTTTTTGAGGTTTTAATTTTTTCTGCAGGAATAAAACTAACGGAAAAGTAATTTGCCGCAAATCGTAAACCTTTTTCTATTAACCTATGAAAAAACTAACTACGGTTCACTGGTATTTTAGAGGATTTGGGAAAATGGGATATTTTGGGCTGGATATCAACATTTTCCCTAATGCTTCCAAAATACAATTGAGTCGAACTTGGCTTTATCATGGGTTCATAGAAAATGTTTTGCGATTTGCGGCAAATTACTTCTCCGTGGTTTTATTCCTTGTAGAGCGCAGAAATAAATTAAAAACCACACAAAAAAAAAATTATCTCGCGCCAACCCGTGACTATCAAAAATACAATTGAATCAAACTTGGCTTTATCATGGGTTCATAGAAAATGTTTTGCGATTTGCGGCAAATTACTTCTCCGTGGTTTTATTCCTTGTAGAGCGCAGAAATAAATTAAAAACCACACAAAAAAAAAATTATCTCGCGCCAACCCGTGACTATCAAAAATACAATTGAATCAAACTTGGCTTTATCATGGGTTCATAGAAAATGTTTTGCGATTTGCGGCAAATTACTTCTCCGTGGTTTTATTCCTTGTAGAACGCAGAAATAAATTAAAAACCACACAAAAAAAAAATTATCTCGCGCCAACCCGTGACTATCAAAAATACAATTGAATCAAACTTGGCTTTATCATGGGTTCATAGAAAATGTTTTGCGATTTGCGGCAAATTACTTCTCCGTGGTTTTATTCCTTGTAGAACGCAGAAATAAATTAAAAACCACACAAAAAAAAAATTATCTCGCGCCAACCCGTGACTATCAACCTTAAAACCTAGGCATACAGGGATCGCCCAGGGTTCAATTTTGGACCGTTAATTTTTGTGCTTTTCGTTCGCGATTATTAATAGTATACTTTAACGAGTATTTAGCGCGTTTATTAAACTATTTTTCCCGTAGTTAAAAAAATAAAAATTATTTCGACAAATGCTACATTTTTACTCTATGCTGACGATCTAAAGGTTTCCGTGAAATCACGGTTCTTACCGATTGTCACAAACTGCAAGATGATCTAGACCGCCTCGCTACTTGTTGTTTAACAAATAAACTGCACTTAAGTCTACCCACATGTAAGTCAATAACTTTTACGAGAAAAAAAAACTACATCAATTTTAATTACTCATTGTTTCAAATGCCGTTAGAAAAAGTTTCAGTTATCAGGGACCTAGGACTATTCATGGATTCCAAGCTTCATTATGATATCCATATAAATTATAATAATAATAATATTTATTTTCTCTTCACAAAAGGTAATCTTACAATTAATTGTTATAGCTAGGTCTAGTGTAGAAAATACAGATACCTGTTTGAGAGAGACTGGCGCCAGTGACAGGTTTAAAAACCTGTGGTACTAGTCACCAGTGCCCCCTCTACAGAGTTCATTAAATTAGATGTTATTTGCCTTAATTTGGCAATATAAAAAAAATACGATGGTATAGTAACTAAAAAAAACAACTATATTAAAGGGCGGGCTACAGACAGCTTATGTAAGTGCGTGTGTAATGTCATTGCAGAGTCTCCTGAGCCCAACCGGCTTGTAAGAGACTGTCAATAAATATTTTTACCCGCTGATCCCGGTATCCGTGGCGACAAGGAATCAAATAAAATTGTTTTAGAAACGGATCCGGATTGCAGGGTTTAGAAGTTTAAATAAAAACAATATGTCCAATGTGTGAATATGTGTGTGTATATTGAGTCTTGATATTAATGAATCAATTATTGAAACCAGCTACCACTAGATTGTTTGCAACAGTCTGCTGATTCTGAGAATCAATTATTGATCCCGGGACGGACATAGGCTACTTAAAAAGCGCGTACGAAGCCGCAGGCAGCAGCTAGTTTCGTTATACAACATTGGCAAGTCAAAATAACAATTTATGTTGTATAAGAATCTTACCTCCGGCGCCATCCAGTACGGAGTCCCAATGAAAGACTTCCTCTTGTTGATGGTTGCTGTGATCTGTGCTGACACTCCAAAGTCGGCTAACTTCACGTCGCCGCAGTCAGTTAGCAGAATGTTCGCGCCTTTTATATCACTGCAAGGGAACAATACAGTTTTTATTTCTTTAGAGCTGAGACCGCGGCTTCGCCTGTGCAGAATTCACAAACGCACGTAAAAAAAAAAAAAAACTTTTTCTAAAATAAAGTAGCCTAAAGGCCTGATCAGATGCATCCAAAACCGCTACCTGACAGTACAAAAACATGCATTCAAATATAAATAAATAAATAATGCTGGATAATCCACACAGCATCATCTAGCTCCAAGCTAAGCAGATCTGGTGTTATGGGTACTAGTTAACTGATATACTTACATAACAATATATAACATGCATAGATAGATATAAGATACATTTCCAGTGACAAAATGGCGTCCCGCAAACTTCAAACGAGTGGTTTGTTATCTGATGCCGTCAATATAAAATGCATATAAATGTTACGAGTTAAAGCCAATTTTATTTGATAGAAAACACACTTTTGTGCTATGCGGCCCTGATCTGCGGCAACCTTTATTTACCCGTTGTAACATCAGCTATCTGCCAGCGGAAGTGACGTCAAAATCGGTCAAGCTATTTCGGAGCTCAAACAAACAGACAGACAAAACTTTTGAAAATTAGTGTCCTGTTACCAGCATACTAGTATACTTTCTTAATGTTAAGAACTGTACATAACTAACATACACTTCAATTTTATTTATTTATGAGAAATCAAAATAATATCCCAAAAATGTTTCGACTTCGCTTCCTTCCCTCAGTACGGGAATGTGCTAACCAACTACACCACAAGGTCAAAAGCAAGTGACGTAGGAGTCGAAAAATTCGGCGGGCGAAGGTCCGCCTGCGACGCAGAAGGTTGCGGGTTCTATTTCCGCCTTGAGACAAATGTTTATACGATCTGCAAATATTTGTTCGGGGTGTTTTCTACGTATAATAAGAAATATATGAGTCATTTTCAAAAATAATGTACGTAACACAAAAGAAACACAAAAGAAATCAATATTTTTGTTACACACATGATTATTACGTTACACAAAAGAATTTATAAAGAATAGTTCACAATAATGTTTTTTTTGTGATACCTACCTAAATAATGGGAGGAAACCTAGCAAGAATGAAACTATAGTGTAGTATGTTTTGTTTATCTAGAAAAATAGACGAGTTACAAGGATAATAAGTTGAGTGACGAACACACGAGAGATCACTAGTATCACTTACAGTTACACTTTACTTACAAGAATACACTTACTTCTATTAAAATTTGCATCAAAAACAAAGTCAAAATCACCTTATGACACTTGTAAACTATTTATATAATAAATAACACAGGTTTCTAAATTTGCCATCTATACAAAGCCAGTGAAATAATTACTGAAAGTAAATTTCATCACAATCATCTTTTAATTTAAACTCATTTAAAACAATATTTTTTACGACACATTCGGCAGGAACAGTGTCTCTGTCAACTTTTTTAGGAGTTACAAATTTCAAGTTTGGGATTTTAATAGATTTTAAAAATCTGATATTGTAGTAAGTTTGACCTGTTTTCATTTCAATTCCCTCAATGAATCCAATATAATATACCCACGACTTTCTTTCATAGTATCGAACTAATACACTGTCATTTATATTATACATGAAATTTTCAATTTCCATTTGAAGTTTGGTTTGTTCTTCAGTCTCATTTTTTCTTTTGGAATTGTCATTTTTGCTATTTTCTACTTTAAAATCGTTAGTTTTGTTGTGTTTCGTTCGTTTCGTATTTTGGTTACTTCTTCAGTCTCAATTTCGCTGTTAAAAATAATATGTTCGCTATTTGCTACTTTAAAATCGTCTATTCGTACTTTGGTCGGCGCTGTGCTTAGACTCCGACAGAATATGTTTTTTTTATAGTTTTCCTTAGTTCTTGTAGCGTTTTCTTGTTTTATTTTTTTTAGTTTCTCAGGGTCCTTTTCTTTTAATTTTTGTCGGTATTTTCGCTGTCGTTCTGCTGCTGTTATTGGTGCCATTTTTCATTATCTAAATAAATACAATATAATTAATAATAAGTTACTTATATAAAAGTTATAAAAATACATTTACTTTCTTCATATTAAAAAAAAGCATGAATAGCACAGCCAAGCGGATTTGGGTTCAAATCCGGTCGTGAACCAATTAACTTTTCTTATAGCGGATAAGCTTATGTCTGCTCCAACAGTGACGGAAAATATCGTAAGGAACCCAGCATTCTCTAGGACCAAAAATTCAAATTGTATGTTTCACTAGCTAGCATAAGAAAATACTTTTTATCCCTTAAGAAATTTTTATTTATTTGTTTATTTTATTTTTGTCAATTTATTATTATGTTTACAATTATAAAAAGGTTTGTTTAAAAAAATCTGTTTATCGAATAAGAATAATAAATCTAAATCGGTTTATAATCAGCAAAGATATCGCGTAATACTTTTAACAAATAGGCAAATCATAACTCCTCTTTTACTCTGAAGTTGGCTAAAATCACGACGGTTTCTGTAATATACCCACAGCTTTACATTTATTCCTTTGTGTAACGTTACGAAATGTTACACAAAAGAACAACATTTAATGGCGACGACACGAGTTTTGATATACCACAAAAAAGAAACTCACTGTAACGGTTACATTTCATTCGCATTCTCATAAGTATATGGAATTACATAAACACACAAAGTTTTTGAGTTATTTTAAGACACACTTACCAAGTAAAATCGACGTTACACGTAGGAAAACTTTAGCAACAAAAATCGACTGTCACATTGAAATCACTGATGAGAATTAAAAAAGTATGGCGGCGTGGTTTTCTCGATAGGTTGGCAGCAAAATACAGTGTTGCCAGTGCTCATTAAATTAAGACTACGTTCAAATATAAATTATTAGTACGTCTTTCCGTCGTTACACAAAGGTGTTACACAAAGTACTACAAAAGTGGACATAGGTTTAAAATCAAATATTCTGTGCTTAAGCTAAACTTTTTAAAGCAGTTTTCTTTTCTTTCTGTATACCAGTATATAAGCTAATATCCCCTTTAATAAATCAAATAATATATCAACGTAACAGGCGTCAGTTGATGTTCTTGTTATCGAAAGCCCATGTGAGACACAACGGAATTGTATGGAAAAGGAAACGACTCATTAGTTTTATTTATTATTATAAAATAGTTTTACTTGAACGTGAAGGATTTAAAGGGTTTAAATTAAAGAGAAATACTCTAAACAATATTTAGAACATAACGAATCTGTTACATTGAGAACCAGTTCATAATATTTCCTGATTTTACAGGCGGGACAACACGTTTTGGGAGTAAAGTACAAAATTTTTGCAAATGACTCATATATCTATGTAATGTATTGTATTAACTTAATTATATCAGTCATCTAGTACCCATAACACAAGCTCTGCTTAGCTTGAGGCTAGCTGATGCTGTGTGGACTGTCTAGCATTACCTAAATCTACGTACAGAAACCGGCCAATGACGATCATGTACCGCCCACATTCACGCTAAGAAACTAAACCGTATACGATAAAACAAAACAAACATGAATAAAATAAAAATACATCCAAACAATTATTTACCGATGCATTTTCCCCATGCTGTGCAGATACATCAGGCCCGTGAGCGTTTCTCGGCACATGTACGCGATTTGAAGCTCTGACAGCGGACCGGTGACGTGGTAGATGTCCTGTAACGAAATAGACAAATTTGTCAATTAAATTCAAAATACTAATATTATTCAATTCAATTTATTTATTTCAGACAACAAAATTTTTTAAGAATACAAAATAAATTAAGGAGTCCGTATTTGAGATGAAACATAAAAAAAAAATAAACTAATAATAAAAATAATCAAAAATAACTACGTAAAACACTGGTCAAGAGAGTATAATATACGCGCTTGTCCAGTGTTCCATAAAGAGACAGTCGGTACCCAGTCTCTCAGAAATGAGCTGTATGTAGCTGTTGGAGCTGTCGCGCACCCGGCGCATCAGGGACGCAGATCTTTTGCGCATTATCGCCGCGAACCGTCTACTCGTGCCTCAGCAAACATTCCCTATGCGCTGCAGAAGCGCGGCAGCCCCACCAGCACCCTGAACGAGTTGTTGTATTGGATCCGCAGGGCATTCCAAGACTTCACGGTGTGCTTGACCCAGAGGCTGCACGTATAAAACGACTGGCAATAAACCCTAAAAAGCGTCGTTTTCACCTGCTTAGTGCAACGCGTAAACCTACGGGCCACCATGTTATTCATTATAAAGGCGAAAGTTTATTCCGTTGTGAAGATATTTGGCCGAAGACAACGCCAAAACTGCTGAACGGATCAAGCTGAAACTTTGCACACATAATGATCTGGAACAGGAATAACCTTTAGGCTACTTTAATTCCAAAAAAGGCGTGCGAAGCCGCGAGCAGAAGCTTGTTCTGAATATATGCCTAAAAATACAGTCCGTATCACAAATAAGTCGCGTGACACATAACAAATGTGAGCGGGTTAATAACGAACCTTGATTTTATTGTGTACATTCATAATAAATTCGAACTACGATAATTTTTGTCAAAACTCAAAGTGCTTTTATTTTTTTTAAGAGTCCTGTAAAGCCTCTTGGACACTTCAGAAAGGGGTTTGAATATTTTTGTACGTAGGGTGGTAACACCGGCAACGACTACATTTGGATAGAGGACACTTATAAATTTAAAATATTTCATATAACATTATTTCCTAAATCGTCACTTTTCTGAGATATTCTAATAAATTTATTTCATCTGTGAATACTAGAAACCTGATATAGTGTCCTCTATCCCAATACATGTATTTACACCTAACTTTAAACTGTTTATTTTAAACATGACATTCCTAAATTAATTAATTACGCTTCCGACTGGTATTGATATGGATCTGTTGAGCTACCTGTAGATTGTTTGCAACAGTCAGCTTAATTGTTTCAATTGTAAATACTAGTTATAATTTGATAGTAATTTTCTTTGTTAATAAAGGCCATTGCCCCTTAAAAAAAATTAATTCAAGTATCAAAGTTATCAATCTAACAAGAGCGAACCCAAATTATTTGTAGCGCCCTGACAGGGTTTTTACGCATTGTGTACCCACTAAGACTACATACACCCAAGAAAAATACCTGTATGCTAGAAATAAAAAAAAATCACAATAAATAATATGAAATATGAAGCTGTGCGCTTAAGAAAAAAACACTGTGGTGGCAGATGATAGGACCAAAACTTCAAAATCCTTTCAAATTACATTAGTAAAACTATCAAACAAATATAAAAGTTGTATTGAAGCAATCCGCCTATCAAGCGTTGTGATTACGGCAAAACCCCTTGGAACTGCTGTTTAAATTTAATAATATTTATAACTAGCTGCAGCCCGCGGCTTCGCACGCTTTTTTCCGGAATAAAAGCCTATGTCCGGCCCCGGGATACCATCTACCTCGCTGCCAAATTTCACCGAGATCCGTTCAGCCGTTCTTGAGTTATAAATAGTGTAACTAACACGACTTTCTTTTATATATATATAGAGGTAGATATAGATAGAAGAAGATAAGATAAGAATCATGAAAATCTTAATGTAACCAAATCCTTTAAAAAATTAATGTTGTATTCTATCATTGAAGACGTCACCATTATTTTACTGTTAACATTGTAGGGGGAGCACAGCTGTCTATATTACAGACTTAGTCTAGTTTAGGCAACCGAGTCTAATACATAATTATTTGAGTAAGTATAAGTCACAAGTGTAATATTGACAAACAAATTACAAAAGTGAGTAAGTGACAAATTGATATGTAATTATTTGTAATGATTCTTTTTGCAATAAACTATTAAACTATTAATTTATTGTGGTAAAATTGCATAATATGTGACGTCACACTACGGCTAGAGTATCACAAATGTGACCTGTGACAAAGCCAGGGTCCAAAAATCATGAAATACGTGTGACGTAGTTTATGGATAGCCCCATTATAACAATTTAATATTTTTAGGATAGTACCTGCAAGCTGCCTCCTCCACAGTACTCCATAGAGATCCAGAGCTTGTCTCTTCTGAGGTAAGATCCATAGTACGCAACTATGTTGGGATGCCTGCAGTCCTTCATCATGAGGATCTCCTGTTGGATGATAGCGAAGTCATCGCCTGGTTCCAGCTTTATCACCTTGATGGCTGCGAGCTCGTTGTTGCCGTTGAGCCTTTTCGCCTGAAAAAATGAGGTAGAATACCTTTAGTTTACTGTACAAAAAATATAGTAAAAAGCTAAACCGCGCTAGATCCCCTATTCCTTGATTACTTTCCGCTCTACTGGCGTAGAGCCAGTAGAGCTGTTTCATATACTGATCAAAAACCAACTGAGGTTGGTGTACACAAAAATTCAGGAATAATTTAAGGGCAGGTATTCCTGCGCCAGCGCCAGGGCGCGACTGATCCCGCCTGCTAAGCCGCCCCGCGCTCGTGCATTTTGTAGGTATTTAAACATAGTGATTAAGAAAATAATTTTATAAAATCAAACTTTGCGAATTTGTTATAAATATTTAGTGTCTGTAATTAAGTACAAAAAAAAACATTAAAATATCAATAGTAGTTCAGTCTTAATATTGAAAAAACGTTAGAAAAAGGTGTTATTTTGTGTTTTTTTTTGCTATAGAGTGAAGTTCATTAGACCTTGTAACTGAATGCGACTGTGACTATATACTAGATCCTTAAGTAATATGTAATTTTTATTCAGAATTTTAAACACTATTTTCTATAAATCTTTTAAACCCATCATGGTTATTAACACTTAAGTCAACTACAACGGGATATTTACCATGATTTGAGTTTTGAGTTTTCCAATATTTCGGCAGAGTTTCATGCGCCATGATCACGAATAAACTTATTCCTTATAAATATAAGGACGAAAGATATTTAGTAACAATTCCGCGAAAAAACCTTGACTTGGCGCGCGGAGATCGGAGTGACAACATCTCTGGTGGGACTCTTCCGGTGTTGGTTGGTGCTCTCAATGTCAAGGTTGAGTATTGTGGTGTCCTGAAGATGTCTCGTGGAGAGACAAAACTAGTTGACGACTTGCTTTGATAGATGTTCTTTCATTTTGTGGTTGGTGTGGTCTTCTACACGGACTACTTTTTGTTAGATCTTATTGGAGAAGGTTTTTTTCGCGGAATTGTTACTAAATATCTTTCGTCCATAAATTTACAATGGATTTCCGCAAAGTAACGCCTGAATCTATTATTTATTCCTTATACTATTTTCTATGTCTCAGATGATTTTAAAAATCACAAAAGCGCGGCCTTTGTTGGAATACCTAGCCTTAACTCAATAACTTAGCGAGTCATATCCGCTTGATACTCTGTTTGGATCAATGAGAGAATGTCTAGAGCCGACGCCGGCGGCGAGTTGGCAGACACACAGTCTGACGTGACTCAGGGTTTAGGTATTGTTATACGGAATCGGTAATAGTAACATTCGATGCCTATAGCGAAAGGATGTATAATTGGAACCAGTTTCTACTCGCAGTTCAACCACAATAATTCAGTACCTACACATTGTCTTGCGACTCGTTCTGTTCGCTCTCGATCCACTTGACTTAAAATTTCCGGTAGGTCCCATTTGTTCTATGGAACACGACGTAATATAACAATTTGAGAAAATATTGTCTCTATTTGTATTATAGAACTACATACTAGCTTTTGCTCCTGTTTTTATTTGTCTGTGAATGCACAGAACTAAATGGGAATCGCTTTTCCTAAATTCTACCATGATGAGATATATGTATAAGATATATGATTATTAATCACTGACGTTAATACTAGGTACAGTTCACTATCAAAAAAAAAACTACTCGCTACATAATATTTTTACATATCAACTTCAAGAAGTTTATATGTATGTACTTAGTTTGTTCTATGGAACAATTTGAGACAAAAAGTACAAACTGTTCTATAGTACAAATAGGGACAATATTTTCTCAAATTGTTATATAACGTCATGTTCCATAGAACAAATGGGACCTACCGAAAATTTCCAACAGAAAATTACTTTGAGCTTTTTGTCGTGCTGCAGCACACACAAACTTGTCAAACTTACCTACACTAAGGTCGGTATTATGAAAGCTAGCTCAGTCGTAGATCTATGCTTTATGATGATGACTGAGCAAACTTTTAGTTCTAAGTACAAACTTACTTTTTTTGATCGTCTGATTATTTAAACCTTAAGCTTATGTTTAAAATTGTATGTTTCTGTAGTAACAAAGGATTTTTATGTATCTATCAGTTCAGGGTGTATTTTGAAGTTTTCAAGCTTTCAAAGCTTTCTTATAGACGACCTCTGTGACGCAGCGCACGGAGATCCGCCTGCGTAGCTTTGGATTCGATTCCCGCCGCGACAAATTTGTGTATTATCTGCAGATTCCAGGTGTTCTTCATGTCAATTGTACAGCATTATTAATTTGTTTATTTCTAGTTCGTTTATTTTAGAAAATGATTTTGACTTTAGATGGCTCGTTTTTCCAAAGTATTATGTTTTTATTTTTGTCTCTTAGGGATAACTTACAATCAAACTTAAATATAAACTATAGGAAATCTTAAATAAACTAAATTCTAAAAGTGTGACCTGCTCCGTTATCCACAAGTTACTACTAAACAAAGAAATTAATACCTAGGTACTATAAGTTCACTAACACCACCCGTGTTAGTGAACTTATAGTGCCTAGGTATTAATAATAAAACTGTTTAAGTAGGTACATAGGTAATCAAGATTTATGTTGAATTAAAGTTAAACAAACATGACTCTTTATTTGACAGTTATACGAGGTTTAGTTTTTTTTTTATTTAATATAAATATATATTATTAATACTAATAATATTAATATACACCGGCCAGCAAAACTAAGTACTTATCACACTTTTAAATGTTATTTTTTTCTAAACTGTATAAGTTAGAGATTTAATTTAAAAAATGTTTTATAGCAAATTTTATCAGCTTTCTTTGAAACTACACATTAGTAACATTTTTACCTTGAAAAAAGATAAAACAATAAAATAGCAATTTTTAGCTTAGTGTCCAAAAACTCAATAAACATTTTACATGTTATTTAATTTTTAATAACTGGTATTGCCTCCTCGGGCTCTGATTACAGCTTCGAGCCGGTTTGGCGCGTGACTGAACACGAGGTTCCGGAGCCGATTTTGGGAAATATTCTCCCATTCTTCAATCAGCTCATCCCAAGCGTGCTCAATTGGGTTGAGATACTCAATTGGCTTGAGGACTTCTTGATGGCCAAGCCATCACGCTGATATCAAACTCCTGAATATACTGTGAGCCGTGTGTGGCCGGGCATTAGCATCTCAAGCCCAAGAGATTCTCGATGAGTATGCAGGGCCGTCCCTGCATACTCATCGAGAATCTCTTGGGCATATCTTACCCCAGTCAGAGTGCCATTTTCTATGAACCCTAACTCAGTGCGACCATCTGAAGATGTGCCAACCCATAATGTACACTGCCTCCACCGTCCTGGACTCTTTCTGAGAAGCAGGCTTGAAGGTATCACTCACCAGGTCGCCTGTAGACACTTCGCCTTCCAACAGAAGAGTAAAGTGAGAATCGAGACTCATCTGTGAACAAAATTCTTGACCATTCTTCTTCATCTCACTGTATGTGTTCACGGGCGTACAGCAGCCTCGCTACTCAATGCTTTCTCTCGAGTTTAGGGCCACTCTCGCTGGTCTTCGGGTTTTCAAATTTGCTTCAGCGAGTCTTCTTGTCACTGTACTGTCACTAAAGTAGTCCGTTCGAGTCTGAAGAAGCTGTTCCTGGACTTCAACTGCATTTAGGTGGCGATTTCTCAACACAGTGGATACAATATAACGGTTTTCTTGAGCACTAGTGCACATGGGTCTGCATGGGTATTGCAAGGTCTCCTCAGATGGTTTCCAGTCTCTCCGTACCTTCGCTTCACCTTCTGGACCGTTAGTAACGTCACACTCACCATTCTTGCAGTACGACGCATACCGATGCGTAGTTCCAGAAAAGTCTTGATTTTAGCACATTCTTTAGGTGAAAGAGGCATGATAAATAAAGTATATGTACTGTTGTCTAACTTAGCTTTAGTAACAAGAATCATCGATCAAGAAAAAAATTGAAAACAGAAACAAAAAAATTAATGGTGAAATTGTCATTCGAAGAAAAATATTTTTTGTTTCAAAAGGTTTTTTCAGCCATTTCTTGCAAGAAGGTTACCGATTATGAAGTTTTTATATACAAAATTAAACTCTTTTTAGAGCTTAGAGCATTAAACCAGAATTTAATGCTCTAAGTTTTAGAGTGCTTTTTATTTCGAAAGTATATAAGTATCTTGTACTTATAAACTTATTGCAATTTTAAAAGTGTGATACTATGTTTCGCAGGCCAATTGTAGATATTATTCTTTGAGATTTGCAATTAAAGAACATTGAGTTTGTTATTCAAAAATAACAAGATGAGGTTGATGGCTTTCTTATGTTTGTTTTTAAATCATGTTAAAAGGCAGTTACCGAGTACCTGGTTACTAGTAACACTCACATTTGGAACTAACGGGTGTAGGTTCGTGACCCGAGCACTAATTAGATTTATGGCCAGAGCGTGGCCAGAGCAATGACTGTGCTATGTAGGACGTCATAAGACGTTAGGTACGTAAATCAATGGCCGAGGTTTGTTTACTTAATGTTATCATCGTTAGCCTATACTAGTCTACTGCTGGACATGATGTGATGATGTTATAGTTTAGTGCTAATGATCACACTCGTTTATTTGTTTCTTATAGTCCGGTCAAGATAGACATCCAGTCCAGGCTTACATAAATTCACATAAAGTTGAAAGTTGGTATAAACGTTAGGGACAGCATAGCAAACAAAATTAGAAACGTACACATATCGTGTCCCCCTAAGGCTGCCAACAGACGGCCTGCATCGCAGCAACCACGCGCAGTCTAAAACTCGAATTACATAAAATTCTACATTTTTTGTTTGGTTCTTTCAATGTGAAAACACGATAGGGAAAATATTTTACGATAAAAGAATCATAAAGTGCACTGATTCGCACATAATTTGGTCGAGATCTAAGCAACCCTGCGGTATATTGAAATGACTTATGATTTGATTCGTAGGTTATTACTAATTATATGGTTCTTTAAACCAATTTCTTCATAAGTTGCGTATGTTTCTTGTAAATAAATAATAACTTGATTTGCCGCTGAACGGCTTCACGGCGCCGCGCCGTTTCAAAAACGTATGCTCTGTCCCGCTCCTATGAACTCGAAATCCTTTGCCTATCCTTTTCACAAAATGGCGCGCATTGCACCCTCTCAAATACTAACCAAATTGTTAGGTATGTAATTATTTGTAATGATTCTTTTTGCAATAAACTATTATTATTATTCACCTCATTTATTTTAAATCTCGTTATAAAATACATTTTATACTATAGAAAATAAAATATTGTAAAACTATTCTACATTAAAAAATATATCAAAACGGTGAAGCACCGGCCGCGAAGCTAGCCTCAAGCGGCCGGTGACTGCATGGTGAGCCGTGTTTTTCCAGAGCTGCAGAGAGAGGTACTTCCTGATGATGCGCGCCGAGTCCAGGAGTACCGCCTTTTGGATCTGACCCTTGATCCAACTTCCTAGCGAGAGCTGAAGCACTGGCTTATAGACAACAGCTTTTACAGCTACGATGAATTTGTAGCCTGTAAAAGGGACTAGAGATGATTATCTGCCTGTAGATATTAGATATTTGGATTATTATTATTATTATTTTTAAATATAATTTTAAGGTAAATGTTACGAATGTATAATTTATTTTTTAATAATTTCTAGTTACTTACTTATAATATAATTTACTAATTTTTTATAGGGACGAATGTGACGTGTAATTCTAGCAATGTACGAAATAAATGATTATTGATTATTATTGATTATTATTGAGTCTCTTGAGATGTTGATCGAGGCTCTTCGCTATTACGCCGTTAACCGAAACGACTATCGGGACGACGATCGCCACATCCTACATGCTGACAACCTCGTTAGCCAAGTCAAGATTATTATTATTAAATAAACTTGATACTCAAAGTGTAACCCCTTTAAGCACTGTGTAGCACTTTATCAGCAAGTAGCGAATATAGAAAATATATAAAGTAATTAGTTACTAGGGCATAACCTAGTAACTAATTACTATTGTTTTGTATTCTATTGTATGTTGGTACTTAATCTGTAACGGTGCCCCAAATATTGTAATGACCCTTAGTTCTTACGCAACACTGGATAGATAAGTGACGCAATGGGGACACCATTTGGCATCGGATAGGAAACAATGGACGCCATGGCATTGCAGTAGTTATGGGTTGAGCTACATTGAAATCACGGGGTTTACAGCTTTTATGCGGCAAACGATATTGTGTATAAGTCGTGTGTGTGATATTGAATGTGACAGCGGAATAGCATGCTGTCTCGTTTAGATCATATGTCATCTTTAACCCCATTCTTTGTCTATACGACTTTTCATCATCATCAACCTCTAATCTTAGTCCACTGCTGGACATAGGCCTCCCCAATGAGCGCCATAGCGCTCTGTCTTCAGCTTGCCGCATCCAGCATCTTCCAGCGTCTTTCGCAGATCGTCATCCCACCTATACGACTTTTACCTACCTATTTTTGCGTATAAAGCTAGGCTCTCTTGCTATAGGTACCCAAAATCCTATAGGGAGCAGGCTGAATTTTAAAGGATCTTTGAAAATACTTCAGTTAGTTAAGTTCAATCCTAATAAAATAAATAAATCCTAATTTTATCGAATTTGACAAGTTTCAAAACATACCTTCACCAACTTTGAGGAATTTTGGAAATGGGCGGGTGAGCCGTGTTTTTCCACCAGCCAGAGCTAAAATAGTCTTGCCGGATTTTCTAAGCTAATGATATCTTTGAGAAAAGGGAGGCCGTTGCCTAGTTTAAGACAGTAACAGCCAAAAATAAATAAATAAATGATATATCTAATAATTAACACATTTTGCCACTTAGCTCTAGTAGAAATGTTTTCTAATATTAGGTCCTTACATATGAAATTGGCGTTTTGTATGGGAGGAACAAAAAGTCGAATATTTTTTAATATAATATATTTAATTAATCAAAGTATGAACCATTATTTTCTATGCACTTTTGCCATCTTATAGGTAGTTCATTGATCCCTTTACTAAAAAAACCAGTCGGACGGGAATCAATAAAATCTTTGAAGGCGATTTGGACTGCCCCATCGGAGTTGAATTTTTTCCCTTGCAAGAAGTTATCCAAATTTCGAAAAAAATGGTAATCTGTTGGAGCAAGGTCCGGGGAGTACGGAGGATGTCTTAGACTTTCCAATTGAAGCTCTTCTAATTTAGTAGCCGTCTGTTGCGCAGTGTGTGGTCTAGCGTTGTCGTGAAGCAGCAGTGGCGTGGAGCGATTGACCAGCCTAGGTTGTTTAGCCGCTAGCTTTTCCATCATGGTTTGCAATTGCTGACAATAGACATCAGCCGTAATAGTCTGGCCAGATTTGAGAAAACTGTAATGAACAATACCGGCACTAGTCCACCAAACGCTTACAAGTAACTTTTTTGGGGTTAATTTTCGCTTGGGGCAGGATTTGGCTGGCTGGCCAGGATCCAACCATTGCGCTGAGCGCTTCCGATTATCGTAAAGAACCCATTTTTCATCACAGGTAATGATTCGGTTTAAAATACCTTCATTATTGTGCCGGTTTAGTAATGTAACGCAGCAGTCGACGCGCGTTTGCCGGTTTGCTTCAGTCAATTCGTGAGGTACCCACCTTTCAAGCTTTTTAATCTTCCCAATTTGCTTCAAGTGAATTAAAACAGTTTTATCACTAACATCGCAGCCTGCAGCTAACTCGGACGTGGTTTGCGATGGATCCGCTTCCACAATAGCCTTCAACTCTTCATTATCAACTTGAGTCTCAGGCCGTCCACGGGGCTTGTTCTGCAGGTCAAAATTTCCAGAACGAAAACGTTGGAACCAAAAACGAACTGTGTTTTCTTTTGCAACACGACCGCCATACACATCATTCACCCTTCGAGTTGTTTCCGCAGCACTAGTGCCACGGCGGAACTCGTACTCGTAAATAATGCGATATTTTAAGTTTTCCATTTTGTAAAATGAGTGACGCAAACAGAAAAAAAACAGAAGAAAAAAACAAATGAATGACGATCATCGAAGCACAAATACATGAGTCTATAGCTGTACAAATTTGAATTTGGAATTCCTTACCAAAGTGGAGAAATTTGTGATTAAAGTGGCCAGTACGAAAAACGCCAATTTCATATGTAAGGACCTAATATATTATTTACTATAGATCTCAGAGGTTAAACAAATTAAATTCATAAGTATATATAAGTTTATCTCATTGTAAATTAACTGTGTAGTTTGTATGAAATAAATAAATGGTTTCAATGTTTTCACTGAAAAATGAAATTTTTTAAACCTAGAAAAGCACTCTTCACAGTCAGGATTCTTGGAAAAGCGGCCTTTGCCATTGTTAATACAATCTTACGTATTACGGGTGCGGTAGACGGTTCGTCGGCCAGTCGGGTACGCCACGCGTGACAATACGCAGTGAAAGTGCAGCCCGTCGAAGATGAGAGTTATTAGATTTGTCTGAATATCGGACTTAAGAGGGCGCAATGCGCGCCATTTAGTGAAAAGCATAGGCATAGGATTTCACGTTCATAGGAGCGGAACAGCTCATACGTTTTTGGAACAGCGCGGTGTAAGCGCAAAAATCAAGATGTTGTTTATTTACAAGAAAACTACACAACTTATGAAGAAACTGGTTCAGGGAACCAAATAATTAGTAATTACCTACGAATCAAAACATAAGTCATTTCAATAGACCGCAGGGTTCCTGAGATCTCGACCAAATTATGTGCGAAACAGTGCACCTTCATGTTTTTATTATAGTAATTTTTATTGTCAATCGTCTTTTCACATTCAAGGAACCAGACAAAGCTGTTGAATTTTATGTAATTCGAGATTTTTACCACGGGTTCAACCAAACCCATTACGTTCGCCCCTTAAGGCTGGTGTATGCCCCAACGGGCTTGAGAACACAAAATAATTATCTGTAGCCGTATAAATAATTTGTTTTATTCGTGAAATGTTCAATATGTCTAAAATATTTTGACAAATATTTGAGTGAAAGAAAAATAATCAAACTCAATAGCTTAGAGAATTAAACCAGAACGGAGGCGACACTCATAGGCGTACCCCCTCTGCCAAAGGTACGAGAGCGGCGGTCATACCCGTTATATAAAACTAGTTGCCGCGCGTCGGCCGCCAGTTGCCGGATTGCAATGCGCGCAGAAGAAGCTCCGGTAAAAATGCCGAGTTGCAGTGTTTTTTGGTGCAAAAATAGGTCAGAAACTCCAAACCTACAAAAGGATAATATTACATTTCATCTGTAAGTATTATTTTGTCCAAATACTATTAAATAATGCACTTATTTAGCAAAAATAGAAAAATATTCGTCTGTACCTTAGTACAGACGAATAAGGTGTTGCCAGTAAGTTATACAGTGTAATATTCTAGAGCAAGTTTCGTAGTTGAGTTAACACTAAAACTGAATATTTTATTTTACAATCATTAATAAAATTTTCCTATTGTAATGAACCAATAATGATTATTATAGATTCGTGTGATTTTTAGGGAAATACTCCAATATCACCGCATTTATATGGGTACATTTCAAAATTGCAAAGATTTTTAGAAAATACTTTTATTAGTTAATTTATTATGCATGTTTTAGATTATTATTACACTTTCTAGTTGAATTATATGTTCAGTCGACATTTTACCAAAAAATATCAGTTTCGACTTAAAGAATCTGGCAGCACCTCAACAAATTTTGTGATGGGACTGCACAATCAGAAATATCGATTGTGCAGTCCATTCTTTTTGTTTTAATTTATAATTTTTAATGATAGCACAATCGCGAATATCGATATCATTTTCTTATACAGGGTGATTTTTATTAGTCATCCACTAATAAAAATCACATCAATAATTTGAGAAATGAATCTACCCATGAAATTGAAACTTCCCCAAGAAATTTAGGTTGAAATAAGACAAATATTTTATGAAATATGAGAAATATTTTTGGACATACCATGATAAATTACTTTTGTAAAGGTAGGAGAGATCTAAACACTTTCACCTATATTATCATATTATGACCTGCCTTTTAGACAAAGTAGTTCAGTTTCGTACAATCATCCCACAAAATATCAATCACTTATAAAATTTCGTTATTCTTTTTCTTACAGATTTCCAAAGGATATTGGGATTCGATCTGTGTGGGTTAAAGCATGTGGGAACCATGAACCATGGACTCAAGGATGAATCATGGAGCACCATTTGCTCCGCACATTTCATAACTTCCTTTTTCATCACACAGTCAAATAACAAGAGAAGATTGAAACAGGACTCCATCCCAACTAAACCATATATCTTGTTTCTGTTTGCTTTGCAATCCTAACAATCTTCTAATAGCTAATATATTATTTTTAATATTAATTAATTTTAATAGCTAATGAGAGGTTATCTTAGAATAGCTTAGCAAGCTTTATAAAACGAGGAGAATTAAATAGCTATTAAGGTAAACTTTATTCGACCACAAAATACCAAATAAAAGCATGTTGTCCTTTATGTGTATAACACTGCTGCATCCAGTAGTGTCTGATTGTCTGACACTGTACTTTTACAGGATTTCTCAATATTCAGGTTTTTTTCTAAAATAGGCATCAAGTAGTAGATTGCTTAAAAAATGTCAAGCAGTAATTTTGTATACGTAGTTAATTAGCCCCTGTCAAATAACAATGTACGTTAGGAAAACGAAAGCCTAACTGTAGAATTTTACTTTCCAATTTGTCTTTTTAAAATTACGTTTAAACATACATGTAGTGTATTTGTTATTAAAACCCTTTATTCTGACACCCTACTTGATGGGTTGTTTATGACGAAATGAAATTCTACTACACATATGTATATTAGTAAAATATTATGGCTTTCGCGACTACAGATAAAGAGAAATCCAATGATTCCTTATATTTAAAGTCTGTCCAGCCGTAAGGACTACAGGTGAAACCAATGAATGATACATAAACACATTCAAAAATTATTACCCCCCGCTCTTTTGGCAATTGGGTAAAAATAATCAAGTGTTCCTGGTAAACTTTAGAATTCATCGATAGTCGAATATCGATAATTTCAAGCACTAGCATATTTAATTATTACTGCAATTGTGTTGTATACTGACAGACATCATTACGTGTGCGACTGTGTGAGTATGCGATTGTGTGCGTGTAGTTTAAGATTGTGTGCGATAATAATGTTGTGTGCGTTTATAGCGACGTGATTGAAAAGTCTATGTGTGTTACCTCACCCCCCGCTGAAAGCGGCAGAATTTTTTGGGTATGTTGTTGCGCGTGACTTCTCCGTTCTGGTTGAATGCTCTAAGCTCAATAGCGTTCAAAAGACATATCCAATTTAGAATTTTAAAAAATTATCGACTTTTGGATATTTCTTATAAACTATGATTCTTGATTGATCTCGATGTCTAAACGCTGTTGATTTTGAGTATTTTTCTTACACTCAAATATTTATCGAAGTAGTTTACACTACAAATTGAACATTTCACGAATACGGCACATACATATATATATTTATACGGCTACAGATACTTATTTTGTGTTCTCAAGGCCGTTGGGCCATACACCAGCCTAAAGCGATCTTACCAGGGGATGGGCAACATTCAATTTAATACCTTCCTCCATGCGTACTGTTTATCAAATCTTGGTTTTTCAAAACTTTCACAATTCCTAGACATAATAAAACTTGGCAGGGCGTTATGGTGCTCATAAGGGGAGGCTTATATCCGCAGTGGACTAATATAGGTTGATGATGGCCAAAGGTCAATTGCCATTGTCCAATTCCGGTCCAATCAAGTTTAGCTCCGAACTGACCGCATCAAACGGTCAATCCGTTTGATGCGGTCAGTTCAGAGCTAAACTACTAAACTTTCACAATTCCCAGGCAATAAAATTTGGCAGGGCGCTATGGCGCTCTTCAGGTGCAGTCTGTGTCCAGCAGTGGACTAATATAGGTTGATGATGATAAAACTTGAAACATAACAAGTAGGACCTGATTAAGCCGAGACACTCTCCCCCACTTGCTATAAATACTATAAATGGCGTCATGATATTTTAATAACTTAATAACACATGTCTGGCACATGTTTCGATGTAAAATTATTTGTTTTGTTGTCTTTTAAAATACACCCGTCTCATAGCATCCAATAAAGTCTTAAAAGGAGGAAGAAAGCTATTACAAATAGTAATTCTAAGTATCTTTTGGTAACTAGCTTTTGCCTATAATGACGACAGATGTGGCGCGGCGGGTGACGGTCCGCCTGCGACGCAGGAGGTAGCCTGCGAAAGACTGCAAGCAGATGCTGATGCGGCAAGCTGAAGACAGGGCGCTATGGCGCTCATTTGGGGAGGCCTATATCCAGCAGTGGACTAAGATAGGTTGATGATGACCTCGTGATTATTATCTATAAAACGAAAGAATTTTCAAAATCGGTCCGTAATTGACGAAGAAATCGACAAACATAAATTAAAACACATAGGGACTTAGAAGACTTCGAATATATTCATTGATTTATAATATTTATTTATTTTTTGACATTTGTTACCTATTCATTCACGTACTTAATTTATTTATTTTATATATGTAATTTAGATTTTTTTTTTTGTTTTTTTTTTTTACATTCTTTAGAAATAGAAAATGGTTATATTGAGTAATGGAAGACATGATACTTGCATGCCTATGTTAGGTGGAATATACCTGGACCTATACAGTTTCAAGACCTACATTGTTACATATATTCTGGCAAATAAACATATTTAATCTTAATAAAAAAAACATACATACAGCCGGACATAGAACCTTCTCCTTTTTACGAAGTCGGTTAAGAATGCTTGACCCGGGCGGCGGCGGCTGGCCTAGAGGTTACTAAAATGTGCACCATATCTACTTTTTTCTTACACTTTTTTATTACCTACCTACATAGATATAGATAAAATTGATATAATTAGAAGTAGAAATAGAGCTATTAGCATAAGTGACATTGCCATACATTATTTAGGAACTAAACTAAACACACCTTACACCTTAAAAATGTCATTGCTCGTTATTATAATGAACATAGATAGTATGTAGCGTTATCTATTGTAGGATATTTAATTATTTATAGCTCTAGTTATTTATCTATAGACTCTACTGGACTTTTTATAGTCGCGTATGTGACGTAACGTTATGGTTTCGACGGAAGCTATCACAACATATGCTGAGTCGAACGCCATTTTGTAGCTTTAAGGTATTTTATAAGTGGGTAATATTATTATATAGTTTATATGGTGTTGGTAATTTAATTCGTTTCTGTACATGTTTTAATTCTTAGCTACAAATAAAGTATATCTTCTTTCTTAGTATATATTCTTTCTTTCTTTAAACCATATTGACTGTACAAAATTCTTAGGATTAAACATTGACTGTAACTTTAGTTGGAATTCTCAGGTAGATTACTTAAACACAAAACTAAGTCAATAATTGTATGCACTCTACATGCACTCTAAACCCTACCATTATTACAGCCTATCATGGATATGCTGCATCCATCCTAAGGTATGGGGTTCTGTTCTGGGGTAATTCAACTGGCAAAGAGTCTGTATTTAAAGCACAAAAGAAATGCGTTCAATCAATCTGCGGCATCAAACAAACGGAGAGTTGTAACCAGTTCTTTACTCAGTTGAAAATCCTGAGTATACCATCCATATACTAAACATCTTTGAGACTGCAGTGTTCGTAAAAAGTAATCTAAATTTCTTTGACAAACTCAAATGTAAGCGCCTTGACAAGAAAATTCATTGCCCTCCAAATAAGTCTGCACTTTTTAATAAGAGTATATTTTGTATGGCACCTCGTGTCTATAATCACCTACCTACAAGTATTAGAGAAAGCAATTGATAAGGCCTATTACAATGTTAATGAATATCTGATGGATAAATTTTAGAATAAGATATTGGATATTAATTAATTTAGTTATTAACATTGTATTTATTTATATACATTTATCGTGACTTTGCATGATGTAAAGCTGATCATGGTTGTGCTCATTCTATTTGAATCTAACATCCCTGTATAATATATGAATTTGATTTGATTCTTAATCTGATGTTCATTTACTATTGTTTTATTAGATTGAACAATTAATCGTATTTAATTCAATTATTATTTATTCTTGCCTTATATAACCAATATTATTTTAATCATGACATTCCTAAATTAATTAAGTAATTCTATAAATACAATGTCATCAAAGTTATCAATCTTACAAGAACTAAACCCAAAATACAATGTCATCAAAGTTATCAATCTTACAAGAACTAAACCCAAAATACAATGTCATCAAAGTTATCAATCTTACAAGAACTAAACCCAAAATACAATGTCATCAAAGTTATCAATCTTACAAGAACTAAACCCAAAATACAATGTCATCAAAGTTATCAATCTTACAAGAACTAAACCCAAAATACAATGTCATCAAAGTTATCAATCTTACAAGAACTAAACCCAAAATACAATGTCATCAAAGTTATCAATCTTACAAGAACTAAACCCAAAATACAATGTCATCAAAGTTATCAATCTTACAAGAACTAAACCCAAAATACAATGTCATCAAAGTTATCAATCTTACAAGAACTAAACCCAAAATAATTTTAACTCCCTACGCATTGTGTACCCACTAAGACTATCTACACCTAAGCACAATACTGTATGCATAAAATCACAATTACTTAATAAAAAACTATTACAATAGTTTTATATTCATATCAAGAAGCTAAAAAAAAACATAAACTAGAACAGCAAAAACCTAGTAACAGCATTTTTTTTCCAATAACAACTTCAAACAGCTACCAATACTTACAAGGCCATAATGAATCAACTAGTAAGCTCTAATGGAAGAGCAATGCATTTGTGTTTAATTGATGAATCGCACATCTCTGTGGGTTATTTATAGATCACTAGCTGTTGCCTGCGACTTTGCACGCGCTTCTCCTAGATAAAAGTAAAGTTATTTAAAGAAATAGGTACTAACTTATATTGTAAAGAGCGTGTCCATAGCCAGTAACGCGCTCTACGCTAAGGTGCCACGGAAGACCAGCGCTGCAGCTGCTCCCCAAGCTCCTGCAGCACACGCTGAGCGGCAGCCTTTTGGTCTCACATTGTTTTTTTCTTTAATTCTTTTAAAATTGTATTTTCTTGTGTGTTGTAAGTTGTGAACCAATAAAAATTATCTTATCTATCTTATCTAATCTTTAATACCTAACAAAGAAAATTACATAACAAATTATATTTTTTTTTGACTTGTTACTAATTATAGTTGGCGAGTTACAAATTACAATTTAAAAAGTAATGTGTGTCCTTCTCTAGAATATATTGCCACATTCACCAGGAATCTCAGACTCGAGCAGCCTACAACGGTGGCAAAACATATGATACATCTGGGTGTTCTAGGGTATTTTCTATGTACAATAAAAATTATCTATAATTCATAATAATTCATAATTCATTTATTGTTTGTGAATCAGGTAATTTTTCAGTCGGTACATAAGACTTATTTTAGATCACTGAATTCTGCCGCTTAGGCGTACAAACATTTCATTACACATGTGAAAACTTACTAACAATCAGAACGTTTTTATTTGACTTAAAAGCATGCAATTTTATAATTTATTTCCAATATTATCACTTCTAATCAATGCCAAATTATGAAATTTAATTTAAAATAAAATAGTTAATTAGTTAATGTCAGCTGGAGATGAACATGTCATAAAATAAAATAAAAATGTATGATAGTCAATTTAAATAAACAATGTCAAACAATAGTACAGTCACTAAATTTCATAATTTGGATAAAAATGTTTTAGTTTAAAAATAAATAAAGTAATGATCATGTCATAACAAGTTCTATCCAACTTAGCTTCAGCCTGTGGCTTCGCTCGCACTTTACTGGGAAAAAAGATAACCTTTGTCCATCCCTGTAATACAGTGTACCTCACTGCCAAATTTCATTAAAATCCGTTCAGCCTTTACCCATAACACAAGCTTTGTTTAGCTTGGAGCTAAATGATGTTGTGTGGATTATCCAGCATTATTTATTTATTATCATTATCTACAGCTGAATTACATGGTAGGCTGTCTATAGCCATACACAGTCAACAAAGAAGGTTAGGGAATGCGACTTAATGTTTAAGATTCAGCTTGCACTACTAAAGTGTGTTTCATGTTCTTGCTGTGAAGGTGTACTTACCAAAAAAGTATATAATTGTATTTAGTTTGAAGGCTACCTTAGCTCGCTAGCTATGTCAAAACTTTAGAGTTACAACCTGATTTGGTGTTGTTCTACCAACATAGTAAAGCTTTTCAAAAGCAGGTGTGGTGGAGCCACATCAGCTTTTGATAAGGCCGGACAAAAATCCAGATTAGAAGATAATCTAGATTTAGGTAGAAATTTGGGTGAGCTGGTACTGGGCTTTTGTTTAGTTTGAGTCCAATTTAATCATGGTTCTTAAGATTAAATGCAGAAGAAGTATTATAACGCATTCACTGCCCAGACCGCTGCGACAAGTATGTTTAGAAGAGTATCAAATCTTGTTTCTAATACCTATATGATGTTAGTGGGAAAGTTGTCTTAATGACTCATTTTGAGTCATCAGAAGATGCTGTCATAGGTTTACCTGTTTTTTCTGTTTACAACAACACTCTAAACATAGAGGAAAAATGTTTGAATGAAGTGGTTTTACTATGAGTGTCAGAATTATAACTATCTAAAATAGTTGACAGCTTGGTAAACCCTTGGTTTTTAAGGTATTTTTGATAGATGTAGTTTGTTTTCATTACAAGAGGTATTTTCTAAAAGCATACCATAGACATAACTAGTCAAGTCATTGTAAACAATATTTCATTGATAGAAACAGTGCACCTGTTATGTACTACTAGGAAGTAATAGAGAAGTGTGGCAGTGATCAGAAGAAACTTATTTATGTATCGAATGATACATGCTCACTTTATAAAAGATACAATTAACTAATCACCTAACAATGCTCTACTATGTGAACATATACTTTTACTGAATAACAATAGAGTTTATCTTCAAAACAAAGAGGTTGTATTTTGAATTCCATTGGTGTTCACTATATACATGTCCCCAGTTTCAAGGTCACTGTATTTAAGTGTCAAAAGGACAAGTTTTTTGCGCTTTGGTGGATACAATAACTGTCTACGATGATTAAAGGGCGGAGTAAAGAAGTTTTCAAGTGGTTTTTTTAATAGTTTTCAATTCAAAATCGTAGGCGAAATCGACATTGATTGCTGCATGATTAGCTTCGTTGTATGAGCGTAAGGTGTCAATTAGTCGATTTTTTTTGTATGAAGATTGTATAGTTATAACGTTGGAAGACCCCCTACCTTGTATACATCGCCATAGGTCCCAGATCCAATTCTCTGAATGAGTTCGTACTCATCTTGCGGGTTTCTTCTAGATATATCAGAACTCAAAACACCACCACTATGCGCCATAATCACTGTAACACACTATACTAACATTTATCTACACTTTCATCTCATTATTCACATAATTATTTGAACAAAAAGTCAAGAATTAATTATTTTTCCAACAATAAACTCGACATCGTCAAATACATCGTCTGACGTTTGCCACAGTGCCATTTACACTTACACAGTGTTGCCTGCGTAACAATATAAATATTCATGAAAATTCGTACTAAAAGTATTGCTACTGCAACTTTTATGAAAATATCAGTTAATAATGATCGTTTCGTGTTGGGGCGAGATCCAATTATTTTGTTATTTTTAATTTTTTTCTGCGTTCTACAAGGATTAAAAGTAATAGTAAAGTAATCTGCCGCAAATCGTTAACTATTTTTCATGAACCCATGATAAAACCAATTTTTACCGTCTGTTAATCTAAATTTAGCAGTGGTTACAACAAGTCTACGATACGATTTTTCTTTAATCAGATATGGATATTAATTAAGCTCTGTGTGTGTGAGGAATCGGGACGTATTATCGCATTAATAGCCCGGCTACACGCTCCGTCTTTATTACGCAGTGCAGTTAAAGCAGTTATGACTGTGCAAAAAAACGGAACACTGGTACAGTGGCCACACGTGAACGTAAGCCTGTGCAAACTAGACAGCGCAAACCTCAAGTCATGCCTCATACGTCTGGACTGAACTGTCAGTACGGAGATGTTATAATCTGTTTTTAATTTACTATTTTCGGTGTATCTTTTTTGATTTATGCGATCGAAAACACTTTGCCAAACTGAAGCGCGGCTTTAATGACCAGCTACACGCTCAAGTAAACATGTGTAAACTAAATTTGCGCATTCCAATCTTCAGCATGTCAACGATTGCACAAGCCGCGCGTCAGGGCTTGCACGACCTACCTTCTTGCCGTCCACACGCTCCGTCTTACCTACGATAAGTTAGAGCTGCTAACTGGTTTGTGCAAGCATGCTTGCAAGTAAGATGGAGCGTGTAGCCGGGATATAACGCATACGTTAATATTAATATCGACCGATAAAAACGCACCTGTGGGGGGAAAGGCGTTGTGGTGTTTTTTCGTACCAAAATAAAAAGTTACATTTGTACCAAATTCCTACATTGGCAACCCTTTTACAACTGTCATGACAAGATGTGTAAACGATCAAATCGTAGAAAAAAATTCAGTCTTTCTGATCGAAGGGTCAATAGGTTACTTATAGCAATGCTCTAAGATGGGTTAACTTGACTTGCGTGGACGGAGGAAATCATGCTTTTCGCAAGCAATACCTAACAAGAAAAGGACTTTTACTTTGGTCTGTAACACTAGATGTCGCTAGCAGTCATCAGATTCGGCTTGGACCTTGTAAGAGAGACGAAGATTTTAGAAGATTATTATGATTTTTTTATTTATTTTGATTATAGATTATTTGTGATCATGATTGATTTGATGATTCATGATCACAAAGTACTTTTACTTTGTGATCATGAATACGAATATGTGTGAGACGATCATTTTGGATTACTATTCATGAATTTATCGATAAACTCTTTTGTTTATCGAGAAATTCATGTGTTGATGATTCATGATCACAAAAAAAAAAGCTCCTTGAGCCATGGGATGGAAGATAGCTTAATCTCATTGCGCGTTCATTCTCAGCAATAGTATAGTATGTACTAGCTAGCAAGCAACGGCAGGTTTTAGATCTTCATCCATTGTGTTCTCTTCTGATTAAGACGGGAATCGAGCCCCCAGGTACACATAGCTTAATTCAGCCCAGCCAGAGTCGCCAGACACTCAAAACTCCCACCGATACCAACGTTGTGCTAAATGCCTACAGATACACATACGTGAGTACAATACCAGTTAAGTGGATTATACCTCGTGTGTTCATAAGTCTTGAGACACAGTAAAACTAAAATATTTTTGGAGCTAAGTTGAGTATTAATTTATTGGATATTAAAATTAAAACTACTGACATCTAGATCTGTATTTAAAAATAAATCATTCAAAATGCCGCCTTTGCATTCAAAGCAGGCCTTCAAACGCGTGCGCCATTCATCTATGGCGGCACGAATCTTTTCAATGGGAATCCGTTTCGATTCTTTAATAAGGGCTCGCTTGTGAGAATCCAGGTTTGGGTGAGACTTTCTGCATGCCCTCAAGCTCCAATTCCGTCCATAAAGAATAATCCAAAGGATTCAAGTCAGGGCTTGACGAGGGCCAATCTTCGCTCCGAATGAAGCCTGGCAAATTGGCCTCCAGCCAACGTTGGGTAGTCTTAGCTTTATGGGAGGGAGCAGAGTCCTGTTGGAAAACCCAGTATTTTCCAGCGAATAGCGTATCATTTAATGGTTTAACCACCGCTTCCAATATGTCGGTTTGGTAATTTTGTGCCTTCACCTTGACGCCTTGCTGGCAAAAATGAAGCGAAGTGACCCCCTCGTAGGAAACACCCCACCAAACCATCACACTTGCTGGATGATGAGTGCGCTGGACATTGCGTACAGATGGCTGGACGTCCTTTGAACTTCTGGCGTAAACCTTATTGTTCTGCCGGTTAAACTTTTCTTCCACCGTGAAGATCTTTTCATCGGTAAACAGGATATTTTTTGGATCGTGTCTCTTCAATAGGTTCCGACATCGTTCCAGTCGCAATTTACGAAGACGCTCGTTTAAATAATGCACTTTCCTTCGACTGTAGGCCTTTAGTTTAAGATCATATTTAAGTATCCTGTTCACCGATATTCGCGAAATGTTGGTCTGCAGAGCTAATTTCTTTTGAGTCCGGCAAGGGTTGCGACGAATTCGCTCTCTGATTACTTTGATGTTGGCGGGCGTCCTTACAGATCGCGGGCGGCCACATCTTCCACGGTCTTCTAAAGAGCCGGTCTCCTTGTACCTCTTTATGGTATAATACACAAAGTTCCGACTACATCCCAAACTTTGGATTTCACTAAAAACTTGCATTGGTTTTTTTCCTGCTTGAAACAGTGAAATTACGGTCGCACGCAAATCTTTTGTTGGCGCCATTTTCACGGAGAATGAAAGAAATATTCAAATGTATATTTTTTCTGATTCAAAACATTCGAAATTTAAAATTTTAAAAGTTTAAAAAAGGTTGCATGAATTACTTTCTTTTTAAATTAATTAAATAAGTTCGTCTCAAAACTTATGAACACACGAGGTAGGGACATAAGTAAAGATTGTTATTGCAATGATAACAACACAATAATTACACCGCTTTCGTCTGGGGAGTCGAAAGCGGTGTAATTATTGTGTTGTGGTTGTGGAGCGGGGGCTCCTGCTTCAACGCTCATCCAGTCATTATCAAATCTTCTTTTGGTCCTTATCTCACGCTAGGTGGTGTCGGACCAACATTTGGTTAAACCTCTTTCACTCTCTCATCGGCCGTCATCTACGTAACCGTCACCCAAACCTTTCCATAGTATCGAATGAATTTGATTCTTCCACCCAAAGAGATACTTGCTCCTCCCCTGCCCCTGCTCAATGAAAACTTATTTGAGCAATACTATCAAGTCTACGCCAACGTTGAACAGTAAACGAATTTCTTAGGGAGACTCCACAGTCAAGGCAGCGTTGACTAGAGTCTGTCTAATGAAAGTAGACACTGAAAAATTGCGGCAAATTCAAAAAATATCAGTATGGCAACCCGTAAATTTTAGGGATACTTGGAATAACCTACCTTGATACTTTGATATTATTCTTTAAATAAAAACACTTATTTTTATTCCAGCCCATTGTTGAAATGATGATGTATAAAATTAACATTCTGAGATAAATAAGAGTAATATATCAAGGCCTAGGTGTGTACCATTTTTTCTACCGCCAAGCAGTAATATAACTGGTACAGGTATTGAAGTAAGTGCTTAGTATCAAGGTATTGAAGTAAGTACTTAGTATCATTCATAATGATACTAAGCACTTACTTCAATACCTGTACCAGTTATACTGCCCTCGTAACAAAAAAGGGCACATCTAACATTTTTTTCAAAATTGAGTTATATACATATTCGGAATCAGGAAAAAAAGCTGCATCCGCCTGATTTTAAAAGAAAAATCTATCTTAATTTAGCACAAAGTTACAAGAAGCCCAAAAACATCTAACATCCAAATTCATATTTTTTAACTTAAAAAGGCACATGTGACAATAATTAAGTTGAAAGAACACAAATGCATTGATAGGGCTTTTATTTTACTTTTTCTTTTTTGCTAAATAAAAAAAGCTTATTTAATAGGTGTTACATTAAAAAGGCTGATTTGGCAGATAAATTTAATTTAATAGGTGTTCATTCCATTATGATAATGGAACGAGTCTCAATGAAATAGTTTATTAAGTAAACAATTTTTTATTCACCGTAATCAAAATCTGAATCTAAAAATTCTACTTGAAGTGATACATCGGAGTCACTGGTATCACTGCTGTTTCCTCCCACATTAATTATAAAACTTTCTAAATTATCTTCTGTAATTCTGTCTCTTTCTTTGTATTTGGCTTCTACGTGGATAACGTGGTCAGTCATTTTTTTCCAATCATCTGCTGTTATGCTTTCAAATGACTCGTTTACAACTATTTCAAATTGTGCTGAAGTCAGGCTTACATTTCTATTTGCCACCTTTCGTTTTGCCAAACTCCATATAAGTTCTATCGCGTTCAAGTCGCAATGATAGGGGGGCAGTCTTAATACTTCATGACCTTCATGCTTCAGAATTTCATCCGCTTCGTAAATAGGTTTTGGTGTATTTTGTTTTACAAAACATAGTAGTTCTGCCTTAGTATGGTATTCTTCAAATGCAATACCATTTAATGTAAGCCATTCTCTAATTTCTGGTTTGCGAGTTTGAGTTGTTGGTGCCTTATTAATAATGACAGAATGATATGACGCATTATCCATCACTATCAGACTTGGCTCGTTCAGATTTGGCAGGAGCTTTTCTTGTAGCCATTTATTGAAATTCGTAGCGTTCATATCGTGATGGTAGTCTGCCATTTTCGATTTAGTGCTAAATACTAGCAATGAATTTGGAACAGGGCCTTTCTCCGATCCTGCATGGACAATGATATAGCGTTTCCCGGATGAAATGTTTTCAACTACACCGCTTGTTGATGGGCCTTGCCAACACTTCTTAGGCTTGTAAGATCTGTGGACATAAGTCTCATCTAAATAAATGATGGGTTTTCCTTCCGAACGCTTTGAAGCTATTGTTCTTAAAAATCGATGTCGCCATGCAGAGATGTCATAACGCTCTATCAACAATGATCGTTCATTTTTGTTTTTCTTGAATTCGAAGCCGTTCTTCAGTAGTATTTGACGAAGAGTCTCATGACATCCACTGAATCCAATACTTTCTTTGAGCTCTGCCAACAAAGTTCTTAGTGTGGGGACTTGTTTTTTTACAATGTAGAACTCGTTTAATTTATTGCGCACAACATCCATGTCAAAACTATCTAGGTTAGACACTGTTGACGGGTGGGGTCTTTTTTTACCCGGAGTCCTCCAGACACCTTCATTCACCGCACCTTCCTTTTTAATTCTCTTCAAAGTGGTTACACTTACTTCTGCAAATAAAATAAAATAAATGAATAAAAGTGATCGAGCAGATAGGAACAACAGAATTTTACATTAAAAATGCAACAGGCCCAGAGCTTAGTGAAAACTTACCAGAGAGTGAAGATATTTCTTCCAAGAACTGGTTCTGGGTTTGTATCCTATCCTTTTGTTCCAAATCAGTTAGCTTCTCAATTGTTTGCATTATGTCGGTAACTCCTGCTACTGCTTCCAGATTTGCTGTAAATGAAAAATATGATATTAAGTGCACATGTGATGCTTATTCAACCAAATGTATAGTAATATAATAAGCTATTAATGTTATTCTGATATCATTATAGCAGACAATTATATAAATTAACAGGGATAAGAGGAGAACACAAAATTAATATCAAAGTATCAAAATATTTTTGCACTACTCACCTAAGAAATCGATCACAATACGTAAACAATCCTGTTTCTGACGGAATTCAACATCTTTTTCCTGCTGCTTTTTCTGATATTTTGAAATCATACAGAATAATAACTCTCGCACGCCACTCTTGATTGTTTTATTCATTTTATCACACAAAAATCACAATAATTCTTCACAACTCAACCAAACAACAAAAGCATAGTGCCGCCATCTTGTAAACATTTGGGAATTTGGGAATAGTAATGCCATAGCCCGATTCCGGTTTTCCCTAATCTTTGAGGAAAATATTAGAATTTACTCCACGTAGGTATTGATTATTTTTATGATTCAAAGAATCAAAAAAAATATATAGTAAAATGGTTTATTTGTAATATTTTTTTTCCTTGCAAGTCGTTTTTTTACACATGTAATGATCGTGTAGTGGTGAATTTCAAAAGAGTCAAACTAAGTCAATAAAAATAAAATAACAGTCCACTTTTAATAGTTAGTTACATGTTATTACCAACTATTTCATACCTTTGAGCGCCCTGAATTTACCCCGTTACGAAGCATAGTGTCCGGAGGTGGAAACACTTTGGTGTGACCATGTAAAAAGTTTCGAAAAAAATCGAGTATCTACTTTCGTTTGACAGACTCTAGTAGTTACTTGAAGTTACTTTCATCTATGTAGCCAAAAAATGCCTAAACGCCGCAAAAGCGTGCCATTTAAAAAAAACAAATCAGTAAAACCAGTTTTAATGTTAAAATGGTATATTTATTACAATCCAATATCTCCCGTCCATCTTTATCGCGTCTTACAAAATTTTGTTTCCCTTTCAATCCATATCTAACACTTTATAAAATTATACATTCTTTTGGTACAATCCGCTAAACTTAAGTGCACTTACAAATGTTTACGACTTAGTGACGTAAGGCTAAAAAGCGATGGAGGAAATTCAAAACTTCCTATTTGATACGATGCGGCACTTAGAAAATTCAAACAATAAATAGGTAACATTACTAAAGAGAATCAGGGCTTTCGGTCTGAGGTACCTTTGGGCGAATAAGTCACCACGCTATCATTTTCAAAATCGTCTTAGAATTATAGTTATTGCAATTGAACGACGATATCGCGGCGATAATTTATATGATCGTGTTTTGCCGCGTGATATTCGCCCGTTGAATGATGTTTACGATTTATAGAAATTATTAAAAGAGTCTACATTCTTGTACGGTTATTAGCAAATACAATAATGTAGAGGTACAATCTCGTATACCATCACCACGCTCATGTCAGCTGTGATTTCCGCTTTAGGGCGCGTTTTCGATAGCAGCGGAAGCGATTTTTTAACAGTTTTCAACGGAAATTTTGCAAATTCGATTCTGCTGTTCACCAAAAACGCAGCCTTAGACCACGCGCCCAAATAACTTTGTAAAAGAACCAAACACTTATACCAAACCAAATCATTTTGCTAAGTAAAAAGCCTTCTCTAACTATTTACACATGAATTTTGTGATAATTTATTATCTATTACATCAAACAATATTTAGAAAAAAAAAATAATCATAGATACCAATGATTTACAAAATTGTGTAGTTTTTTTTTGTCTTTTATCTTCGATTCAAAGATTTATGCTTAATGAATTAGATGTCAAGTTAACACTAAATTAAAAGACATGCAATTTCAAGTACAATAAAATACGTACGAGAAAACAGACTATCTATAAGAAAAACATCGTAGAATAACACTCAAACACATTAATTTGTACTAAGTAAATTGCTATGTCACACAATCGCATTTTTGATCAGGTGTTATTGTGGTTTTCGTTTTAAAATAGACATTGGTGTCGATTCAGATATCGCCAAAACTAAAGTTAATTTGATAGCACTAAAAATGTTGCCGCCCCTTCCTCCATCGATCGAATTAAAAAAGATGGCATAATTTTTAGTAGTGACAGTTTAGTTTAGTTTAGTTTAGTTTAGTTTAGTTTTGGCGACTTCTGGAGTAACACCATTATTTCTCAACAAAGTTTAACAGGTTGATGCTAGAATAAGGGATTTAATGTACATTTTTTCTAAAAGATAATAATGCTGATTTAAAATGTTAATTGATATAACAGATTTTTTTCACATATTAAACGTTAACATGTTTATCAGAACTAGCTAAGCTCTGTAATAGTATTTGAAAAATTATATTATAGAAAAACACCACCTTTCAAATAGTAACTTTGATCTGTATAAATTTGTGTTAAATGTTGACAATAAAGAGGCAAGCATACCTAAAACAAACAATCTTCTTTGTAAGTTCATAAATCACAACGAAAAACTATTTATTGCTTACTTAAGACGCCTATCGTATCATTTTTTGAGGAATTTTTTGAGATTTTTTTCAATTTCATTTATACATAAATATTAATTTAACAACTTCCACCAATTTTTTTGTACTAAATGCTATATTTTTTAATTTATTTACAAAGAAATCGATACTTTTTTATTTGGTAAAAGCGCTAAGGAAAAGAGAAACATTAAAATAAAAACACTAAACAAATAGACATACAAAGAAAAACAGATAAAAAATGACAGCCTCAAGTTTAAATTAGGTCACGACAAATTTTGTTAGACAGAAAAAGTTTAAAAAGGAAATACAATTAATTTAAAACTGAGGGCAAATTAAAGAAACTTTGGCACTTTCACCATAGAATTTAATTTACTGTGGAAGATAATATAAAACGCCTCTATTTCATTAACCATTTACAAATTAAACCTATTAAACTAGACAAACAAATATACACACACACAAACGACCATATTTGATAGAAACAGATCTACTTTTTATCAACAAGTCATTTCCTAATACTTGCGAAAAAAAATATCAGAGGAAATATAACTCTTACATTGATACCACAACGTACCATAAACATCTTTACTCTGGATTTAATAAAAACTCTATTTTATCTAGGTCTGGGTCGCATTCACATCTGAAAATGTCCTATTATGATTTCATTCAATTACTTAATTTAAAATATAATAATAACCAACGTCAAAGTTAAACCTAATGGTAAATAAGAGAACAGAATCTTATAATTAATAGTAACGTGAAATCAAGGGAAAGGGATTCATTTGAAAGGGTTTGGGGGTTAGATGGGGGTGGTAATATATAGCCTGATTAAGCGTCCGAGCCAGAAGATACAATGGAATTAAATAGATGCCCAAAGGCTTTAGCAGTCTATTTTTAAATTAATAATGATAAATTTTTAATTTCCCTAAATAACAACTATTATCTAAGCCATTTCGGATGATTCATCTGCGGGAGCGCGTTGCTCTAACAGGCACTTTCTTAGCTTTGCTTGCGGCCTTGGGTTTACCTTTGCTCGCTTGAACCTTGACTTTGCTAGCGCTCTTGTCCTTACCAATTTTACCTTTGTTCTCTTTCACCGCGATTTTACCTTTCTTAGTATTTTTGGTATTGGTCTTAGTTTTCGTACCTTTGGTACTCTTGTTGGATTTAATAGATTTTCCTGATTCTACGGAATTCACGCGTACATCAGACTCGAAAGACATTTGCGGGATAATAGCCTTTACTTCTGACGCAGAAAGGCTTATTTCCATACGACGACGGAGCGAGCGTGTCATACGTGGATTTGCCTCGGCTTGAATTGTATCTTCAACCTTAGCTGTCACAGCTTTAGCGTTCTTTTTAGCTCGCACCGTTTTTCTTTCCGCTTCAACACTTTTCGCTGAGCTTCTCCCAGTCTGTCCTTTTTCCCTCAAAACCGGTTTGTTAACCTCTTCGAATTTGCGTTTCCTCGTGCGCGTTACTTTAATCTCATTCTCAATAGACTCTTTCTTTCTCTTATCCGTGTTCCTAAGACTGCGTTTCGTTTCCTTCTCCACATTTCCTTTGACCATTGTTTGATCAGCTTCAACGTCATCTTTCTTTTCCTTGCTCCTCAGCATTCTGCCTGCTTTCTTCGGAGTTCCACGTTTGGTTACCTTCCGTTTCTTAGCCGCTGGTGATTCCAAGCCTTTATCTACTACGTCATCATCTAAACTTTCGCTTTCTACAAACATATAATCGTCTAACTTAGATCTGTTCTTCCCGTATGTTTTTTCTACATGTTTGACGGGTTGTATGTCGTCTATTTCGAAGCTAGGTTGGTTTTCTTCCGTGGTGGGTGTTATTTTAGTGTTTGCTCGGATTAGTTCGACGTCGTTTTCGATGGAGTCGTGTTTGAGGTTTAGGTTGTCTATGAATGTATTATCGGAGGTGCTTGGGTCTGAATCGGTGTGTTTGTTCTTGTTGCGGCGTTTGTAGAGGTCCGCTTTGGTCATGTCCTGCGGAGAAAATTTGTGGTTAGAGTCTAAAAATAAACGAAAAATGCTGGGCATTTTCAAAGAGTATCATCCGAATCTGTAAGAAGAGTTTGTGTCGAGAACCAAGTAGTGATATACTACTTCCTATTAATATTATAAAGGCGTAAGTTTGTGCCATTGTGAAAATATTTGACCGAAGACAACGCCAAAACTTCTGAATACATCGTGCTGAAACTTTGCACACCTAAAGATCTGGACGTGGAATAACATGGGCTATTTGCCTATTTGTTTTTCCAAAGACACTGGTGCGAAGCCGCGGGTAGAAGCTAATATCTCCATAAATAAACAATGTAATGACGAAAAGCTTTTAAGTTTTTTGTAAGGGATATTCTCCGGAACTGCTAGTCTGTTTTTAAAAATTCGTCACTAAAATGTTGCTCCATTCTCTGCTAATAAATAGGCCAAGTTTTATCCCAGTACAGCGTAAGTGAAACCGCGGGCAGAGGGTAGTAAATAAATACCTATCAGCACATAAGACCAGCGCTATGGCACGAGCTGCTCTACCATAACACAAACTGAGTGGAGTCCGATTTTGTCAGATTACTAATTAATGTATGGTTTATTTTTATATGTATATTTTTCTCTGTATGTTCTGACAAAATAAATATCTTTTACTTTACTTTACTTTACTTTACATGCATCCATGCTGAACATTCCTCCCCCAAACAAGAGGGGGTTTTGCCATAATCACTACGTTTCGCCGGCGGATTGGTGAACGCAGTAGAGGTGTTAAAATTACACAGAAGGAAGCCGCTGCCCGTCCTTAGGTTCCCTTAGTCGGCTCATAGGAGATCCACGAGCCGAGTTGGAGGGATCGATTCTTAAACCGCCACGGCTACTTTATAATACTTACAGCCAGTCTAAAGCTGCTGTCATCATCGTCATCATCATCAACGTCATGCAGAGCGTCCAACAGCTCGCCGACAGTCATCCGCTCGTCTTCTTCTACGGCTAGCAGACCGGATATGATACTTTTGCTGGATGATGATATGATGTTCCAGGGGTTACCTGAAGATGAAAACGATTGATTAGATAACGAAATGAATACAGAAATTTACACAAACACATGTGTCGTACGGCAATTGATTGTTGCGGGTTTTCGACGCAGCTTTCACCGAGGTCGTCTTTCGGACAGTTTTCTCTGTCCATCGATATTCTCTCTCCTCTGTATAACTAGTCTTACAGCCAATCATCAGCATCAACTAACAAATTCTTCCAACTCCTTAGTACGATCAGTACGCAGTTTAAGTTTTCTTTCTGATTTTATCTGTCTTCCGAGTCCGGTTGGCGATAGTATCAATACTTAATTATTTATTGCATTCTATAATTGGGGGTGAAGGTGGTATTTCCCCCAAATAGTTACAAAGGGAGTTCTCCTCTGTACCGGGCCGACCCAGCTGGTCCACTTGCCCGGGGTCTTTCGACCAACAGTTAATTTTGGGTCGTATATGGTCAGTTGTAACTGAAACATGCGTTCTAGGATTTCTGCACTTTTTGTACTGTACAATTTGTTAGAATTTGTCTTAACGACACCTAGCGGAGATTCATTGAAGCGCTTAGGTAGGCAGCTAGCTTCAGTTTTCCAGTGCTATTTTTTCTTATGCGACTCTATTGACATGAGCTTTGTAGTTCAGCTGTCTTCTACTAGAGGCCGCTACACTAGGTGTACAGAGGTCTAACTCATTCATCACAATAGACCCAGCTGGGCACCCAATATGGATGGAGTAATAAATAATGTATGGATACGTGATGTCTCACTTTTGTATGGGATTTGCGTAGTTCCCTATCCGCGCGATAGAGGCGCTGTACCTAATCCTATAGAAAAAGGAGACGTCACGATCACGAATCGGTACTATCGTCAAGCGAGTCCCTACTCAGGTTTGGCTCAACTATGAGCAGATCTTTTGGCCATCTATTATTTATTTCGGATTAAGCACACTCTTACCCCCTTATTCATAATGGTCCGCTAACTTAAAACAGTTGCTAAGCAGCGTTATTTCTCACTCTGACGTCAATAGAAGAAGACACAGTGAGAGATAGCAATGTTCTAAGTTACTATTATGAACAAGGGGGTTATACTCTCACTCCTATTAAGTTCTTGTTTTATAAGTGTATTGATGGTGCAATAAAGTGATAATCTATCTATCTATCTATCTATCCTAGGACTCGGGAGACTCCCCTAGTTCAAGTTAAGGTTGTTATATTTACCATCCATAGTGAAGAGCCCCGCTCGGATCCTATCCATGTAGGCTGTGACTGGCTCCGCCTTGGAACCCGGTTCGAAAGGCGCACGACCGCAAAGCATGCAGTACTGAAACATGAGGTACATAAATATAATAAAATAAATAAATATTCTCTATATTTATTGTAATTATTAATGCAAAACCCCTTATTCTTAGTTTAAATAATTTCTGTTGTTATATTATTATTTTAGGTCTTAATTTACTTGTACCACATAATATTTACTTCGACTGAAGTTTACTAATTTGTCAACAATTGTGCAACATTGATGTATCATTCTTCTTACTTGGTTTTATGCACTTATGCAAAACGTTTTATTTGATGGAACTATAAGAATATTAATAACGTATGATAAGAGTGTTGTCTCCTCATACAGGTATCTGATACATAACAGGAGGTTCCGAGCACGGAACAAAGTTTAATGTAATAATTTATTAATTAAACAAACATTTTTGTATTTTGTATTACTCTTGTTACGCAAATATTTAAATATTGTTATTGTATCAATGCTAAGAGCGGGGTCTCCTAACCCAAGCAAACTTTGCTTAAAGGGTGACTCCAAACCTGTGTGTATAGTTTTTAAGTAATTGCAATAAACATTTTTTTTTCATTATTTTATAATCACACAGCATCATCTAGCCCTAAAGTAAGCTATAGGTTATTTCTATCATGGGAGCTGATTTATCGGATAAAAAGCCTATGTGGTATTCCAGCTCTAGAGCTACATATATGCAAAATTTTTGTCCGATCCGTTGAGAAGTTTTAGCGTGAAGAAGTAACAAATATCCATCGATCCATCTAATCTAGTTAGTATACAGGTCTCGACAGAGCCTACACATTTGATCCCTTTGGGATCGAGACCCTAGGTCCGTGGGGTACCGAGCCTCTCCGGGTTTACAAAAAGTAATCTGAGCGTCTGGTCGACACGACGCGTGTCCCGAGAGCTGATGGGTATCTGGCGCAGCGCATCAGCATTGCCATACAGCGGGGCAATGCAGCCAGCGTCTTGGGGACGCTTCCGACTGGTATTGATATGGATCAGTTGAGCTACCAATAGATTGTTTGCAACAGTCTGCAGTTAGCTTAATTGTTTCAATTGTAAATACTAGTTCTAATTTGTTTTTATTATTGAATTCTAAATTTCTTTGTCAATAAAGGCTTGTTTCCTAGTTAGTATGACAAATGATAATTATACACAAATAACATGATTCGGGTCCAAGAACCGAAACAAATTTGGGTCTGCCTGTTACGTCTAAACGGATGAACGGATCGCAGTGAAATTTGGCAGAAAGGTAAATGGTATCTCGACGACAGATATAGGCTACCCCAGAAAAAAGCGTGCGAAGCCGCGGGCAGCAGCTAGCTTGTTAGTACTTACAAAGATAACTCCGAGGCTCCACAGGTCGCACTGAGGCCCATAGCCGGGCGACGAAGTGTTTCTCGCGCGGGAAACCACCTCGGGCGCAGCGTACGGTAAACTGTAAATAAAATTATTTTTATTAACAATATCAGCAAGGACGTTTCAAATCACGCACAGTGAAATCGTTTGTCTATTACATCACAAATCATAATTCTTTTGACCACAATCGGATTGTAATAAGACTATGGCCCGTATTATGAAAGCTTACTCAGTCATCGATGTATGCTCGAGTAAAGCTTATGCCATAGAAAAGCGTTACTCAAGCATATTCGATGACCGAGCAAGCTTTCATAATACTGGCCTTAGTATTGTATTGACGAGTTTGAAGACATCTATTAATTCTTGTCTTGAACAGACCCAGGTTTTAATTGACCGGCCATTTCCTCAATGAGACTCATCTCTTTGAACTTTGTCGTGCGTAAGAATGTACCCTCAACTCAGATTCAGAATCCCCTGGAAGTCATAGGAGACAACTAAGGGAACTAGTTAATAGCCACTGGCTCTTCACACATCGCTATTATGTACATATACATAATTGTGCTGAAAGATCCCCTAATATAAATAAATAAATAATAAACTACCAGAACGGCTCTGGTAGTTTATTATTCTGTGTATTTTTAACACTTCTACGATCACCAATCTGCCTGCTAAACGTGGTGATTATGACAAAACCCCCCCTTGTTTAGGGTAGAGCAGTGTTCACAGTGTGGGCTTAGAATTTGCACCACCCCAACTCTTCCCGCGGGTGTCGTAAGAGGCAACTAAGGGATATCCACCGGGGGCGAGTAGCGCCCTCTGCATAACAATTCTACCAACGAACTGCGATCCAACCAACATGTCCAGCGTGGGGATTATGGGCATTACACCCCGTGAGATAAAAACCAATTCGGCGCTTATCAGGGGAGGCCTGCGTCCACCAGTGGAGCAACATAAGCTGTAGATGATGAGGTTCAACAATATGTGCGCTGAGGGGTTAAAGTGAGGGTACGATACCTGAAGCAAGGCGTCATCATCCGCTGTCGGTCGTTGCACTCGGGCGCGTGTCTCGCGAATCCAAAGTCCACGACTTTCACCCGAGCCTCGTTCACTCTGTGACTTGTTAACAGAATATTCTGAAAGGAAGAGAGTCTTTTAGAGAGTTATTCCTTACGGCTCACGCGAGACGCGCGTTTACCCCACGTCGCACGCATGACTATTACTTCTCACGAGAGACGGACGTATTCAAAATAGGCACGTGTAGTGTATTTACGTATGGAAGTAAATATATAACAAGGACAGATAGTGCTGTGTGAAAGCTTTGGGGTAAAATTTTTGTTCTGTTTAGATTAACATGTAAAGCGACTATTGACGACCGATGTGGCGCGGCAGGCGAAGGTCCGCCTGCGACGCAGGAGGTTGCGGGTTCGATTCCCGCCTTGGCACAAATGCTTGTACCATCTGCAAATATTTGTTCCGGGTGTTCTGGGTATTTTCTAGGTATTATAAAAAAAAAACTATCTATGTTACCCATAACACCAACTTAGCTTGGGTCTAGATGATGCTGTGTGGATTGTCCAGCATTATTTTTTTTTATTTATTTATATAAATGCAGAACTAAAGGTTGTCAATGCATTCAAAACACCGCTCCGTTTCAAATTGAGCTGACAGCAAACCCCTGGACCTGTATGTATTACCTCAGGCTTCAGGTCCCTGTGCACGATGCCTCTAGCGTGCATGTGTGTGACGGCGCGTGCTAACTGCGCCAGCAGTCGACGCGCGGCCCCCTCGGGGAACGCCCGGCTCCCCCGCATAAGCTCGCCGCCGGTTGCTAGCTCTAACACTATGTAGGTGAATGCCTGCGGACAAGAGAAGACAAATCAACAAAAATATCTAAAGAATATCACATAATAAGTATAGAATGGCTACGTCCCCACCAATCAATGCTTCTTCATCCCCTTTATTTAATCGAACATTGACATCGAATTAAGATCCAAAGGCTAGGGAATGAAAGAAGCACAATGCACGCAGATGGCAACCCACAGTGGTTTTGACGGTGTACAAGCTTACGCATAAGTACATGCAGTAAAAGTAGAACATTTTATGTAAAACTTGCATTGACTGCAATAAACTACTGTGAATGCAATAAACTCAGTGTTCAAATATCACTCAACGGGTTCGGTTATTTTAATCCCTTCGGAGTTTTTTCCACTCTCAGCTAGCTAGCATCCCTTAGCGTTTTACCAAAGCTTAGCTTATTGATTGTAACCCAATCAGACAGTTTTGGGTTTTGTTTGATGTGATTACTTGACAGTTATTTCGTAACTGCCACACTTGCATGATAAATCAGAAGTGATCCTAGGCTGTTGAAGGACGTGGGACAGTCCCTTATTATTTATTTATTTAAATACTTATTGCACACATTTAACAAAAGTATACAAAAGGTGGGCTTAATGCCGATGGTATTTTCTACCTGCCAACCACACATGGTAGAAATAAAACAAAAAGGCGTGCTATAATTAAACTAAGCTAGATAAACTACAGCGATCACTTCTAGAGGGAAACACAGTTGCGTATGCGTCAAATCAAAACTAATGTCATAGAAATTATCGCCGCTTTGATTGGACGCAAGACTGCTCGCAGCGCCGCGGGTGTCTGCGCGACCCATCCTCCATCTTTGGCCACATCTTCGCTTTCTTAATTATGATGGTGGACAAACGCTTTACTGTTACCAATAAAAAAGTTGCTATGTATTTTATTATTGGCGATGAAGGCGCTACCCCGACCAACAGTATAGAGCCGCCACCTATTTTATCTTATTATTAAGTTAAGTAAGTTGCTCTTAGTGGCCGCCAAACTATGTATTCGCATCTCTATCTAAACTATACAAAATAAAACTATTCTGCCCAATGGATTTTTGGAAATTACTTTGTCAATTATATGATTGCTTGAAGATGTTTGTGTAATAATAAGATTAAATTGGTGGCGGCGCTACTGTGGGTAGCGCCTTAAGTTTAAAATGCTTTGAAACCAATAGTTAATTTACTTCATAAAATGTTTTTGTTTATTGCTTCATATTTATGCTTTAGATAGGTATAAGTATATATATACAGTCGTGGTCAACTAATTAAGGACATGCAAGATAGTGAAGAACAATAACCGGTTATGTACATACAAATATAAAACCCTATTGATATCTCAGTAACTATTATTTGCATAATTTGGTCCGATTATTATGCTATAAATGGCTGTAAATAAAAGAATAAATAAATAGAAAAAAGTATTTAATATCAAAGGTTGAACATGTATTCAATTTTAAAGTTTAATTCTGTAGCTGGACATTTAATTAAGGACAGTAAACTATAATGAAAAATAGAGTTAAACAAAACTAATAATCTGCAGTATTATAATATAATATCTTTAACAGCTCCATTTTATTACGTGTAAAATCAGTACCCAGTAGCAAAACCTTTGTTAGTAATTACCGCTTGACACCGATGTGGCATAGACATTATCAGTTTCTGGCATGTTTCGACAGGAATGTTTGCCCATGCCTCACAAAAAGCTTCATTAAGTTCATCTAAAGTTGTGGTACGATAAGTGGCAACTTTTTTCTTGATTTCGTGCCAAAGGTGCTCGATTTGGTTAAGGTCCGGGCTATTTGCTGGCCACTCTAGCACCGATACTGACTGACTGGTAAGAAACGACTTGACCGAACGGGCGGTATGTTTCGGGTCGTTATCATGCTGAAACGTCCATATAATAGGGAGATGCTCCTCAGCATAGGGAAGCATCGTTTCCTCCAATATTGCCTTGTATTGATGTTGGTCTAAGTTACCCTGAACTTTCCTCACAGGTCCCACTCCACGTCCAGAAAATGAACCCCACATTTTAATGTTTCCACCGCCATGTTTCACCTGCTTTTTTGTGAATCTTGGATTCATTTCCGCTTTTACTGGACGCCGTACGTATTGCCTTCCATCTGAAGAAATCAAATTAACCTTGGACTCGTCAGAGAATAATACATGTTGCCATTGGGCGTAGGTCCAATGTCCATATTTACGTGCAAAAGCCAAACGAGCATTTCTATGTTCTTTCTTCAACAACGGTACTTTGCGAGCCACTCTTCCGAACAACCCTGCTTCTACCAGACGTGGTCGAACGGTCCTCGCTGAGACACCAGCTCTTTCGTCTGTCCCAAACACTTCGTGTTTAATAAAAATAGAGCCTAGAAACGGATCTTTCTTAGCTAACCTGGTTATCATTCTATCTTCTTCCGGAGTTGTTTTTCTCGATCTTTTTGTTCTGGGCACATTTAAAGCTGTGTTATTGCGTCTGACATGTTGCACTGCATTGTGTACCATAGTTTTTGAGCAATTTAAATGTTCTGCTATCCTTCGGTATGGCCAACCATGCTCGACAACAAACTTCATGATAATTTTTGTAGTGTTGGATCGCAACTTTTATTTTTGCCCATTTTTCTTCAAAATATTTTTCAAAACTTAAAATAAATATCGGGATTGTCGCCAAAATTACCACGAAACAATAAGAGAAGAAGTAAAACAGTATTGAGATTAAAATTTTGAAAATATAACGCAATATCTCAGTGTCCCTAATTAAATGGCCAGCCAGCATTATTTGAACAAATAGCACTATGATAATCTATCAGCTATACTGTAAAGAGGTTTAATGTTTAAGAAGTTGTTATTGTTTGTATAATCGGGCACATAAATGACTAATTATACTTACTTGTAAGAGATATGGAATATGGTTTAGACTCGTTGGAAAATAAAAAATAAATTCACAATTCGGTTTAACCAAAGAGTGTCCCTAATTAGTTGACCACGACTGTATATATATATTTATTAACTATTATTAGCACGCCAACCCCCTGTAAAAACCATATGGTTTTGGTCGGCAGGTAGAAAATGCCTCGGCATTAAGCCCACCCTTTGTACCTTAAAGTGCAATAAAGTGTTAAAATAATAATAATAATAAACCATCGAGGTAGAATTCTAACTCGATGTTTGAAACTATTTCAGTTTCAATTCACCACTACGGTAGGGCACCACTTCGGTGTTTTGAACCTAGCGGGTTTTGTATAGAGGCAAGGACAACCTTGCCCCTATACAAAAGCCTAAAAATTAGTCCTAAAATTAGCGTCAAACTTCCATCTCCCAACACAAAATGCCATCAACTTTCATAACTTACAGAATCATGGAAAACTTCTTGCAGCGCGATAATGTAAGGGCTCCCTTGGCAAGCCTTGAGCGTTTCTATCTCTTGTCTGATGTCCTTCTTCTGAGCTGATATTATCTGTGGACAAAACAATGTTTCAATTTAACCAACTTTAATTCGTATTACAGCTCAGATAAAATCTTTTGAGCGCGATTTATTTCTTGATCTATAAGCGTTCGGATTCAATTTAGGACACGTGCGTTACGGGAAATAAAGTCAAAAGCAATGATAGTAATCATAAACACTCAGTTGAAAGAACATTTAAGGTAACTAGTTTTATAGATTCGATGGAAGAAAGTATTCAATACCCTCTGATATCAGAAACGAAATTCCGAAAGTGGGATAGACAAGTAGCTTTACTTGTCTATCCCACTTTTGAAGCAAAATATCAATAATTATGTTAAGAATTATTGATATTTTGCAGCGTTCTCAAACATCCTTCTCGAATTATCTTCATAGAGGTGAAATCCAGCTATCAAGTCTATCCCACTTTTGAAGCAAAATATCAATAATCATGTTTAGAATTATTGATATTTTGCAGCGTTCTCAAACATCCTTCTCGAATTATCTTCATAGAGGTGAGAGCCAGCTATCAAGTCTATCCCACTTTTGAAGCAAAATATCAATAATTATGTTTAGAACTATTGATATTTTGCAGCGTTCTTAAACATCCTTCTCGAATTATCTTCAAAGAGGTGAGATCCAGCTATCAAGTCTATCCCACTTTTGAAGCAAAATATCAATAATTATGTTTAGAAGTATTGACATTTTGCAGCGTTCTCAAACATCCTTCTCGAATTATCTTCATAGAGGTGAGAGCCAGCTATCAATAACGCTACAAAGTGCAAAAACCCGCAATAACCTCTAAAGTGGGAAATAATGTATTCTCACCTTCACAGCATATTCCTTGCCTGTCTGCTTGTGTATACACTTCTGACAGACGGAGTAAGATCCATCTCCAAGAACCGACTGATTAATCTCGACGGAGTACTTTTGGAAAAACGGCGAATCCTGTAATAAAGAGAAAGTGAACTTTAGTTCCGTGAACATAAGATTAATTATTAATTGACTGAACACAACCTGGACAACCGTTTAGATTTATGTAAGTTTAAGAGTAGGTTTTTTCTTATTTAACGCCACCGTTGTTGTTCTCTTTATATCTAGTACATCCGTAGATTGCCGGTAACAGATCGCTTGCTCGCCCTTTGGAAATTCAATTCTCCTTAGCGATCCATTTCTTCATGTCGTCGTCTCGAATGAAAATATTATGTGTCCAGAAAACAAGCTTTATACCAGCTAAGATAAAATTCAATTCACCTTAGCGATCCATCCCTTCATCTTGTTGTCTCGAAGCAAACTGTTCTGTCTCCATATCTCGTCTGATATCGCGTTTTCGGAGAACAGTATACTCGGCGCAACGTACGAATAACCTGTAGACAAATACAATGGGATAAGTTAAAAGGTAATGAAATATTTTCATAAAGCTTTTCCGTTTCGGATGACTTCAGAAGTTTTAGCTGTAAGATCAGGAAATGTCACAGGATATATTTTACAAACTTTCAAATAGATGTTGGTACTTGAAGTTATAGGTCATGTTGTTCGACAAAAAAGCGTTAACACAACGAATCTATGTTTTGTCGGCTGGCGCAGTCTGTATGTCTGTCTACGACTGACGCGTTCAATGCCACGCTTCAGCGATGCGACTTGGAGGGTTACGTCGTCGCCGCGTCATTTGTCCGCCAAAAACAGTGCGTCAATGAAAACACAGTGGGTTAGCGCTTGGCGCAGTCGTAGGTGCACGTATGGCTTGGCGCAGCCAGTATGATGAACTTACCTAGGAACAATTTGTCGTGGTGTATGGGCGCCTGGGCAGGCGAGTCGGTGGGCGGCATCCTAGTGAACTCGTCTGCAAAATTGCACGTGTCAGCCGCGTGCGCGAGCCCGGGCACGAAGGGAGCCGGCATCTCTCGGCGTCCTACCGCTTCCCAGTCTAGGGTCTGGAAGAAGGGAATTATACGTCAACTTGGTATTGGATATAAAATACAAATGCATTTATTCTAAAATTTATTTTACAAAACAAGTAGCAAGTAGTTCTCTTCTGGAGAGAAATCATATTGAATCTTGTCATGTCATTGCTTTTAGTCTCTTACAGACGAAATAAGTTTTTTTTTTTTGTTGTCAAACTATAGTCTCCTGTCGCGCTGGTATAGCAATATTAGCAAACACTATCTACGACCAGCTGCTTTAGTATGCTTATATAAAGGGGTAACATTTGTTAGTTTGAATGCAATTAGGGGCTCTCCGGAAGTATTGGTCTGTTTTGAAAATTAGTTTACTCATTAGCTTCATTAGCCCTAAGTACCTACTGTGAGCTACATTTTATTCATGTAACACGAGAGCGAAGCTCAGATACATATCATACTATGCTTGTAGAAATTACAGTCAACGAATAGAAGCAAATTAGAATTTTAATAATTTGAGTAACAATTGAGCTAACTGCAGTCTGTTGCAAATCAATAACAGTCGGAAGCGTTCCCAAGACGCGCTGGTTGCATTGCCCCGCTGAATGGCTATGCTGATGCGCTGCGCCAGATACTCACCAGCTCTCGGGTCATGCGCCGCTTCAACCAGACGCTCTGATATCTTTTTTAAAACCCGGAGGGCCTCGGTATTCCACAGACCTAGGGTCGACTCCAAGGGGAGCAAATGTGTAGGCTCTAACGTGATCTGCACATTTGCGCCTCTTGAGATCCTCGGCTAAATCTGCCACCAGCCCACGCAAACGTCCTGGTTGTTTATGGGTTCAAATTTGATGTACCAATGAAAAGTTGAAAGTAATCAAAGTGTATATCGATATTGTGTCTCACCTGGAAGAATGAATGCCTTTTCAGTTCTGTGGCATCCCCCTCGCCGCCTCCTAGCCGTTTCCTTGGATCTTTCACCAGAAGTCTGCAAAAGACGAGAAATTCCAGTTAAAATATTGTTTATTATAGCTTGCTATAAAAATCATAATCAAATAAAAGGTTTCATCTGGCCAAGTTGTACATACTTCAAATTCATTACGGTTTGAGAAGGTATTTTAGCTATAAAACTTTTATTTAAGAACGTTTATCAGCCCTTTTGACGTCCTCAAGTGCTGATGGTCTCTGACGGTCTTTATCTTATTGTTATCATGATTTTGCAAAGCTAGAACATTCTTCTGCAGATGCTTTTTAGTTAGAACTGTGGCTGGGACAATCATCTCTTCCTCAGTCGTTCGCTTTGGGCAGAATGGTCTCGGGTATCCATTACCACTCTTCTTACTTATGTGATGAGGTCCCACCATTTAGTTGCAGAGCGACCACGAAAGACATGTATTTCGGACTATCGGCTGGTCTCTCTGAGTCAGACTCTAACCTCTAATGGGCATTAATTTGGCCTTAGAAGACATACTCACTTCCTAATAAAGTCCTGCACCTCCGGACTGACATCAGGCGGTACTGGATAGCTGCACCGCACTATGCGCTTGGTGATCTCTTGTTGGGTGTTCTTCTCTCCTTCAACCGTGAACGGAGATGCTCCTGTTAGCAGCTCGTAGGTGAGAACGCCTACTGACCACCAGTCTACGGCCTGAGGAGAAAGAAATTACTCGGTTAGAATAAGATAATCTATAAGTAGATGGCCAGACGTGGTGATGGCCAGATGGTGGATAAAGACCCCTCTTGCTCAACAATAATTAACTCTCATAAATATGATGAGTTGTCAATCCAAACAAATCCGTCAATTTTAATCAAAATTAGACATTTAAAAATCCTGTGTTTAAAAGTACTGTAAGGTGCCGGCTTAGAATTTGCACCACCCTAACTCATCCCGCGGGTGTAGTAAGAGGCGACTAAGGGATATCCACCGGGGGTGGGCAGCAGCACCCCCTGCAGAACAATTCGAACTGCGATCCCCAACCCGCAGCCCAGCTTGTGGATTATGGGCATTATCCCCCATGAGATGAAAGCCAATGGGGCGCTTGTCAGGGGTAGGCCTACATCCAGCAGTAGACCAGTATGGGCTGTTGGGTCTACCCAACAATAAAAAAATATAAAAAATACAATGTCTCCATTTAAAAATCGTAGTGCAAGTGGGGTTAAGATGAATGGTAGTCAAGATCAAGCCACTGATGGGTTGCAATTAATGGAGTTCAATACGCAGCAGTAAGAGTAGGTGACTTAAGGGGTAAGATGCTGATGATGAAGTCCGTTGCAAATGCATGGCGAAAAACATCTTTGTATCAAGATTCGGTTTTGGAGTATGTTGGCGCCTCTCATTTACTCTTCACATTAATGAAAGAGGGTTAAGTATTCGTTTGGCAGCACTAACGTAGATGACTTGTATCTAAGGTATATGAGGGAAACGACAGCTGCGGCCGCAGTATTGACAACTGTGCGTCCCGATCAATGGTGTTGCTTCTATTATAAAAGTATACGGTCTTCCCTGATAACCAGCGCTAGGAGGTCAAACCAGTCTCTAGCACGAGTCTCGGCTACGCACAAATTTAAGTAATTTTGTAGTTACAATTAGTTTCTGAGGTAACACAAAAAATCAGGTCATGATAGGTATTATAGGTTGATAAGTATTATATTCTAACTACCAACAAACTTACAGTATGTTCATCGATTATGTCCCCTGTATGCAAGTCTTGTTATAGGGCTTCGTCATGCTATGTGGAACGGTAAACTGTGTCAAAAGTTTCCCGTTTCATTTTACCTAAGAACCTATCCATACTACTACTATTTACACATTTACAGACACACATAGTTACATTCGAATTTATAATGTAACTATTTGTGTCTGTAAATGTGTCTGTCTGTTACCTTATCACGTCTAAACGGCTGAACGATCTCAATGAAATTTGGCAAGGAGGTAAATGGTATCCAGGGGACGGACATAAACTACTTGAAAAGCGCGTGCAAAGCCGCGGGCAGCAGCTAGTACTTTATAACTTCACTAACTGCTGTCTTGAATACAACATAACACTCAGGAATAACATAGTTTTCTATTAGGGAAACAAATTTATAAAGTCGAACTAGGAGTTCTTATGACGAATTAGGTTTTGGGCAAAAAAGTTCGAAGAGTTGCGCGGAGAACGAGAAAATTTGGACAGCAACGTCTGTCAAGTCAGTCTAATTAGTACAAAGCATTATTTCGTTTGATTGCTCTCTCAGTGTAATGCCCGAATACTGAAACGCGAAACCAATTTGAGCAGGTCTAAAGATATTAATTGAAAACGTGACATCTGTCGATAATTTGCTTTGTAATTTAGTCTTTCAGGGTAAGTTAGAGTAGCACAGGACCAGGTACAGTGACGCAATAGACGCCTAACCCAGCAGTCTCGGTGCTCATGGGCTGAGTTCTGGTCACAGACGACCTCTGAGGCGCAGCGGGCGAAGGTTCGCCTGTGACGCAGGAGGTTACGTTCGATTACCGCCTCTGGACAAAATTTTTTACGATCTGTAGATATTTGTCTCGGGTGTTCTGGGCGTTTGCTATGTATAATAAAAAATAGCTACCTATGTATTAATCTAAGCTACCTATGCTCTGCTTAGCTTGGGGCTAGATGATGCTGTGTGAATTGTCCAGCATTATGTTTTATTTATTTTTATAGAATCTCCCAGGGGTTATTCTTGGACCAGGATTTCACCTCGACAGAACAAAGACTTTCACGGCCGATGCTCGTGTCTGTTATCGAAGCGTGCTCATTCGCTATCGAAGGTCTTGTACGATCGATTAAATATAAACAGTTGTTTTCGAGGGCGATTAAATAGGTACCAAACCTGACTATCTTTGCTAGGTCTTTATTAGGGCTGGTGTCACCAAATAAACCGCCAAGTGCGAGTCGACTCGCACACGAAGGGCTCCATACCGTAAAAATCAGGCAACTTTATCAAAGAACATCAAATTTTCACTTTAAATTTCCAACTTTATTATTTTTGTTTTATTTCTACCTTGTGTGGTTGGCAGGTAGAAAACGCCATCGGCATTAAGCCCACCTTTTGTATACTTTTGTTAAATGTGTGCAATAAAGTATTTAAATAAATAAATTACAGTTTATGTTACTTATTTATAGAAAGTTTCATGTGTCTACATATTGTCGTTCAAGAGATACAGCCTTGACAAACGAAGAGCAAAATTAGCCAAACAACACCACGTTTTTTGTATGGAAGCCACCTTTAATGTGGATATTTATTTTATTTTTATATATCTTGTTATAGCGGCAAAAGAAATACACGATCTCAGAAAATTCTAACTGTCCACCTCTTACGGTTCATGAGATAGAGCCCTGTGACAGACGGACGGACGGACAGCGGAGGTTTAGTAATAGGGTTCCGTTTTCACCCTTCTGGCTTCCGTAACTCTAAAAATTAGTCAAACACCAGAATAGTTTTTCTTTGGAGCCTGTACTGCCATAATTCAACCGATAATTGTGTCGCGTTTCAAATGTAGCGCTACAATGGCCGTAATACAAGTATTGTAAGTAATAAATAAAATAAACATAAAAACTTTATTTAATTTCAGTTGGTTTTTAACAACAAATTAGGAGTTAATACTTATCTTATATTACTAAGATAAAACTAAGAAGCTAAAAATAAGTGGGTACCTACTAATTTTAACAATCATATTGTTAAAATTAGTAGGTACCCACTTATTTTTAATAAATAAGTTTCTTTAAAACAATCTTAGCAATTAAGGGGAAAGTGAAATAAAGAAGATAACAGGGTCAAAGAGCACATCTACGTACATAGTAGGTACTCTGAACAAGTTAAGTTTTGCCTACTTCGTATTAAACCTATGTGTAGAGAGACAATGACTCCACGCACTAAGTATGAACTTGTATGTAGACACGAGGGACTCTGCTTCAGCTGGCGACTAGTATGTAATATGTCTACTGTGCGGCCTCACTTAGAGGTGAAAGAAGGGATGAATATTTATGTAGGTTTTATACCAATGTATACGCTTCTACAACAAAACTCCTAGTGAGTTGCAAAAATTATCAGTAAATAAATTCAAACAAATTGTCAAAACCTTCTTGTGTAAAAAGGCCTACTGTAAAATATCAGATTATCTAGGAGGATAAAAAAGCTTGGGACGGGATTTGCTCCAACTCGAAAAATAACAAGTAATTAACAGGCTAAAGGTTTCTTCGTCGCTTCTTTACTTTAGTCTACGTACCGAAGCGACTGAAATCAAAAATATCACTTTATTTCCGTGTCAGTGTTTAATTATTAAGAATTTGACCTTTTCTAAGTGTACGTTTATTGTATTTATGGAAATAAAGAGTTTTTGACTTTGTCTTTGTTGCCCATAATTACTAATTATCTAGAAAAAGTTATCAAATGTGTTGAGTTTTAAGAATCTCTGATAATCAAGCCTGTTCAATACGATATTTTTTTTAAATCTTAGATATAATCAGGAAGTAAATAAGCATGTAAATGTAAACACATGAAGATTTCATACCAACTGAAGGCTAGTAATGTTTCCATTGATAACAGTGAAACGTTGTTACCTACTTTTTGAAGTAGAAAATGTTGGAAAGTTCAAAAATACCATCGCAAAGCGACTGGGTATAATCATCAAAAATATTTAAAAATCAACCTGAAACTAACACAGTTCATAGGCTACATGCATTTAAAGTTTTTATTCGAATAACAAACATTACACTTGCATTGTCTCTATTATTAAAAGCTGCAAAACTGGAGTCCATACATTTTCTTTATGTCTATACAGGGTAGACCGTCTCTAATACGGCTCATATTCTAGGAAATCGGCACCGATTCATAAGGGTCATATTACAAAAACAAAACTCTAAAACTCCACAAAAAAAAAATATGAAACAGTTTTAACAGTTCCGTCCGAAAATTCTCAAACAAAACGTAAAAAAATCATAACTGTTATCATAAAAAAATCGAAAAATCGGGGAATATACATGGGGTATACCCGGGTGTCCCCGGGGGTGAGGTATTCTTTTTTGCTCGCTTAGGCATAGATATAACGTACTGGCACTACGCGCAGTAGGTCACGTCGAACTCGCAGCGGAGGAAACGCCTCTTCATCTGCTTGGAGAGTGCGGAGCACTGATGCAAAAACGTAGCATCCATCTTGGCAAGCACCTGCACAGCCCAGACGAGCTACGAGCCATCACCCCGAAGAAAATCCTGCAGTTCTTAGCAGCTGCAAGGGTTAGTGGCGAACTATGAACGTCGCAGCTTCAGGGCTGAACACTCGAGTGGCGATCACAATAGGCCTATCATGGCCGCAGTGACACGAAAGCCACCTAAAGCAAATAAAAAAAATATACAAGGCAAGTAAAATAAAAACTTTTCTATCATCAGGCCAGCTCGATGGTACCATAACATTGCATTGTCAACGAACTTACAAAAGTATGCCAAATTTCAGCTCAATAGTTAAGAACAACTGGTCTAAAATTCAGTTTCAAGATTTATCCCACACATACTAACTAGTTTCATCCAAGCTTGTTAAAACAATTTAGTTATAAAGGAATATGAAACCAGTTTAAAATTTTTTCAAAACCATCATATTTTATTTTTACAGTCAAATTTCCGATAACCTTTAACCATGATAGCTCAGTAAAACCCTACTGGTATTTAGCTCGCTTAGGCATAGATGTAACTGGCACTACGCGCAGTAGGTCACTTTGAACTTGGCCTAGTTGAATGTTCACTGCACAGTTTCATTGCACAATCATTACTTAGTATCTAGGAGTACTGGGGTATCTGAGTTCCTGGTACAACTATACTTGAGAAAGGTGAATCTTTTAGATATTTATGGTGTTATAAAAAAAAGAGTCATGATGAAATGGTAACAACATACAGTTACTTTCGAATGTATAATCTTCTACTATATAAAAATAAGTCGGGTTTTCCTTCCTGACGCTATAACTCCAGAACGCACGAACCGATTTCCACGGTTTTGCATTCGTTGGAAAGGTCTCGGGCTCCGTGAGGTTTATATCAAAGAAAATTCTGGAAAAAAATAAAAAGAAAAGCGGGAAAATCTTTTACATAAAACGAAGCCATCTGGTGGCGAAACGGAGTTCGCCGGGTTTGCTGGTATTATATAGATAGAGATGATGATTCCGAGATGGTCGCATAAGTTTTATATCCGAGGGATTAGTATTTGTTCCGCCAAAGTTTAAAACAGTGGTAATATGAAGGAATTTGAAGTCAGTTTATAGTTTTTATTAAAACAATCAACTATTTTTTTACAGGCTTCTTACATCAATATTTCGATAACCTTCACCATGATAGCTCAGTAAAAGCGACTGGAATTTAGCTCGCTTAGGCTTAGATGTAACGTACTGGCACTACGCGAAGTAGGTCTCTTCGAACTTGGCCTAGTTGAATGTTCACTGCACAGTTTCTTCGCACAATCATTATGGGGTAATCATAAATAATAAATTAAGTTTTCGTTTAAAAATAATAATGATTAAAAATTTAAACGATGCCATCAGCAGAAGTTTAAAAAACTGTGTCGCAGATGACAACGCCTCCGAAATTAAAGTGAATAGATTTCCAAAAAATTACAAATTATAGCTTTTTACCTACATATAAAAGATTACAATAAAATTAGGTTTTTAGAAAACTTGAACATAAAATTGCAAACAAATTAAATATTTGTTATATCTACATACTAGCTGCAGCCCGGGGCTTCGCACGCTTTTTTCCGGAATAAAAGGTAGCCTATGTCCGGCCCCGGGATACCTTCTACCTCACTGCCAAATTTCACCGAGATTCGTTCAGCCGTTCTTGAGTTATAAATAGTGTAACTAACACGACTTTCTTTTATATATGTATATAGATATTGTATCTCAGTTCCTGGTTCTTGAATATTCTTTGGGTGGTTTATACAGAGACATTTTTAAATCGTGTAGTTTTAGTTTTCGAATTATTATATCAATTTTTGATGTTCTGGGTATTTTCTATGTATGACAAAATATATCATTCTATGTATGTAGTGTATTGTATTAAGTATATCAGTCATCTAGTACCCATACATAACATTAGCTCTGCTTAGCTTGAAGCAATTTTTTTTTTGCAATTTATCTCGATCCAGTTGGTCAACTTCAATGGGACATGGTACTGACATGGAAAATATTTTCAATGTAACCGACGTTACTTCAATTAAATTACATTATTCTTATAACCAAATGACTGTCAAAGTTCAAAGTGCCAAACCTAGTTTAAAAATACTCTACACTATGTATCCTAAAACCCAATAACCTACAAATCAGTCAAAAACCTAGTCTACATCTACAAGTTGCTAAAGAAAACAAAACACGGTTTTCTCGATTTCCACATCGCACACCGAAGTCACCCGAACGATGCCGAGTATCCCCGATGATTTCCGAAGGGTTACGAGCACAGCCGAACATTACTTCCGCGCTAGGAGCCTTGGCGGTGATATTAGCACATTGTTAAGTACATGTAGTTTGTAAACATATTTTTTATTAACTGTTCCGGTGGCAAAGGGCATTACTGAGTTATTTAAACTTATTTATCGTAGGTTTTTCTATCTGTCCACTCTTGACAAGTCATCCTGATATAATTATTTTTATTTTATTTTGTAATCACTCTTGTTTTCTTGTCTTTTTTGCCTTATTTTGTTAATTATTGTAGTTACTGTTTTTAAAGTACTTCTATTATATTTGATACTTCATCAATTACGCCTCCGTCAGTTTCAATACGTACTGATCCTACCCATCCAAAGCTTGTCTGGAAGAGATCGCTGTTAGCGATAAGGCCGCCGATTGTGCCACATTAGATATAATAAGTATTAAGTTCTTGTTTTATAAATGTATTAAAAACGTTTTTTCATCAAAATCTGAAATAATCAAATTCTACATCATTATATCTCCGAAAATAACTTTCAATATGAATTAATTGCCAGCTTGACAAACCTATTACTTTTCAATGAGTTTTAGATTAGTCTTAGATTTTCTTATGTTCATTATGCCTAAAAGCATTCACTGCCCGGGCTCGGCGATGCGATGCGACTTTGACTGAGGTGGGTGGACCTAATTGCACCTAATTTGAGCCTGCCACTTTCGAGAAGCTAGTACCTCATCTCCCCTTTTTTACTTAGATCGGTGACTGGAACGGTACTTAATAGATATTAGATTTAGGTTGTGAAACTTTCTTTAAACTTGACTTTGCGAATCTCATCCATATAAATTCACCGGAAGTTAGCAAGGCAGGTGTGAATGTCATGGCAAAAGTTGAAAAATTTGCCAATTGCTTTTTATCGTGTTTTAGTTTTAAAGTTCCGTAAGGTAATGAAGGAACTTTTTGACGTTATGTAGATCTTTACTTGTACATAGAAGATTCTCATTAAGATTCTAAACTGGTATCGGTGCAGCCGTTTTCATGTTATGTTAGTTCAAACTATAATCATCGTAAAGGGTTTGCAATTTTTCTGCAATTAGCTTGTTCACATGATTAAAACCCCGAATTTTTTGTGTCTTAAAGACTGACCCACGAAATTACATAGGTACATAATCTGTGACTGAACTATGGACGATCGACCAGCGATCGACAATAGCACGAGAAAATGTTCGCACTGCACAATACGGAACCCTTCCAAAAATAAAACTTACAAAAATCTATTCAATAGAATCACAATTTAGCGTTTTTCTGGCAGATGGTATTCCGCAATGCCGTTATAGCAACAATAGATCCCAAATTTCTCTATCCAAACTTTTTATTCCCAGCCTTATTATCTTCGTACTTAGAGTTCATTTTGTACGAAGTTAATGTGCCAAACGAACCTTGAACGTGGCAGAGTCGAGGTTAGCAGAAGGTTACATGTAATTGACGACATTAGTATAAGCAAATAATCTTTAATAACTTCGATGTAAAGTTCAAAATGCTAAGTTTTATTTTAGGTTTGTCGTGTTAAGATGATTTGAACTTTAAAGTGGGTACGTTAGAGTGTAAATTGGTGCTGTGAGTGATGTATGTAGGTCAGTTGTGTAGATTTTTGGCAAGGACCGCATGGCAACAGCTTTTTCTGTAGTTTTTGTGGCTACGAGCTGTCTTGGGAGATAGATGTACACACAAAACACGTGATAATTAGCTATTTTATATGTATATTGCATGTTGACATTCACACTTTGCAAATGAAATTGACAGAGACATGCACTTATTTGCGGCTAGAAAAAGTACTATCATTAATTTGATTGTTTAGAAATAACTAAAAACTGACGTCAAATTCCTTAGTATTTACAATGTTTTTTAAGTAAGACAAATTTTATACTCCCTCGGGAGGAGCGAAGTAGTTTTTAAAGTCTGTTGAAAATTGACAGAGATATCGACGAAAATACATAAGAAAATATACATACAGCCGAACATACAAAATACTAGCTGCTGCCCACGGCTTCGCACCCGCTTTTTGAGAAGCCTATGTCCGTCCCCGGAATACCATTTTACTCGCTACCAAATTTCATTGAAATCAGTTCAGCCGTTTAGGCGTGAAAAGGTAACAGACAGACAGAGTTACATTCGAATTTACTATGAGTATGGATTAGAACCGCCTCTTATTTTGAAGTCACTAAGCTATAAGTCCTCCTACAATTACGATATGATAATGAGTGAGACATAGCTCATTACATAAGTGATTATTGATTATTTATCGCGTACTTACCTTTTAAAATTATTTCCCCTACGTTCAGCGTTTCGTTGTTAGCTAGCTCATAGCAGATCAAAATAGACAATGCCTTCTTAAAGGCAGATAAGATACTTTATCAGAACTCTAAAATCAATTCAATTAAGTCCCTGATTCTGTGTTTACATTATTGTGGTATTAGGTACACCAACCTACATTACCATGAATGTGAGCGTAATATAATAACTTTATTCCTTTACTTTAGTTTTAAACATTTTACGATTTACCTTTTTGCTGTACAACACTAAAATTTTCCTTAGCGAACAAATTTTATCTATTTCTTGGTCCGTTTCTATACAACAGACTAAATTCAATGTCTAATTTTTACGTTACTCAATTTAAGTTCCTGCATACAATTTGTGTATTATGCACAAATTGTTTGTAATATAAACAACATTGTTAAACTAAATGCCTTTATCGTAATATTAAGTCACCTGAAACACAGGATTACCTAGTTCAGGCTAAATTGTTATATTTAGCTATACATATTCGTTTAGTGCATTAAAATATTATTGTCTATTTACGTTCTTTGAATAAACGTTATTAATAAAAAGAATTAAAAAAAAATTATGTTTTGCTGGTAATATTATTATTCCAGTATGCACATAGATTGTGTTACAATCAAGTTTTAGACCTACATTATTGAAACATTGTTTTTTTTTGTGGTTGTAATATGTTTTGTGCGTCTTAATAAATAAATAAGCAAGAGATTTTAAACATCAGATTCTTTTTGCAAATTTTAGACCTTCTTCTCGCAGTGACTTATCAAATTAATAAGTGGAGATAAAACAGAGTGGAGGCACTTTTGTTTTATCCAAATCACTTTTATCAAATACCTCAAAAGGTTTAAAAATACTTTATTTTAACAGGATACTTAAGTAATGCTTATTAATTGCGTCCTTTAAAACGTAGTCAGAGCACAGAGTGGGTAATAATAATAACCCGGTTATTGTGGTGTCATACATTAATACAGGCCAGGTCAGATTTGCTACTTGAGCGAAAATAAATAATTACTGTTGATAGCAAATATACAATCATACTAAAATTATAAGTTTGGATGGATGGATAGATAAATAAATAAATAAATAAATAATGCTGGACAATCCACACAGCATCATCTAGCCCCAAGCTAAGCTGAGCTTGTGTTATGGGTACTAGATGACTGATAAACTTAATACAATACATAACATAGATCGATATTTATTATTATATATAGAAAATACCCAGAACACCCGGAACAAATATTTGCAGATCGTACAAACATTTGTCCCAAGGCGGGAATCGAACCCGCAACCTTCTGCGTCGGAGGCGGACCTTCGCCCGCCGCGCCACATCGGTCGTCAAGATGGATATTTGTTATTCCTTCAAGCGAAACTACTAAACATATTGAGCTGGAATTTTGCATAGGTGTAGCTCTAAACATGGAATCAATAATTTTATTGTTTTGAATAAACTAAAAACCAAATATGAATCCCTTAATTCTAGGCAGTTTTTAAGTTTTGCGGGACAAATAGTCCCGCAAAATCCCTCTGGTATATAATTTTTAATTTTATGTGACTACCTCTGGATCATTCTCAATAGCGAAATAATTTTCAACATCGGTCCATAATTGACGGAAAATCGACGAATATTCATAAAAAAAAATATAGTACGTATACAGCCGGACATGTACCTCCTCCTTTTTTGAAGTCGGTTAAAAATAGGCTACTTTTTATCCCAAAACTCAGTTCCCGTGAAATAGAAATAACTTTAAACATTTCCATACAAACAACGCGTGCGAAGCTGCGGGCAGAAACTAGTTTGAACATAAGGAAAATGGGACGAATTGGTATTGGTTTTGCGATTTGGCAGATTGTACCAATAATAGGGTCATGCCATGTCATGTCATAAGATAAGTAGTTCGAGGAATCCCACTCTTTTACTCATCCAAGTTACTATGGCAGGTTTCTCGGTGCGAAGTCTGCCCAAAAAAGAGGTATTGCTCGGACTGATTCCTGTCTGCCACCTTGTTGGTTATTATAAATTAAAGAGCCTGCCTAGCTCTTATCGGTGCAATGATGCAATTTCCTCCACTTTTTTCTGTCAAATGTGGTCTCTTTTACTTCTTTATACGAAAAGACAGCGACTCGTTGGTATGTATAAAAAAATTAGCTTCGTAGCAGTATCCATTTAGCTGATTCGATTTAGATACAGAATATGAAGGCAACTACTAGCTGGCGAGAGATCTCGGAACAGTGATGCCTGAAGAAGTCTTGTGTCGGCGGTCAAGATCCGCTTCAGGTCGCTTGTCGCTAAGCCAAGCCAGTATAATTATAACAAATAAAAAAAAAATAATGCTGGACAATTCACACAACATCATCTAGCCCCAAGCTAAGCAGAGCTTGTGTTTTGATAACTGATACAATAATTACAAAACAATACATCAAATGTTTTTTTTTTATGTAGGTATAGCCACTAACACCCGAACACCATATCTGCAGACCGCACAAACATTTATCCCGAGTCGGGCATCGATCCTGTCACCCCCTGCGTCGCAGACGATGGTGTTGCGCAGACCTTCGCACCACCACCACAGGGTCATCGAATATGCCTGGAGCAGTCTTGTGTCGGAGGCCAAGATCCAATTTGGATAGATGATCCACAGTTGTAAGTATTGTTTTACAAGAAAAACCCTTTTAAATACAGCCTATAAAAGCCAAGTAAGTAGCCAACAAATCAAATAAAATGCCAGCAATACTCGGACAAATGCATAACAACAATTTATGCCAGCCATTCTGGCAGTCCAAGACATTTTCCTGCCAACTCAGATATTTAAGCGTTACAGCGTGGAAAGATGTGAAAAATCTGCATGACATTGTCGTTTGAAAGGGCGTCGGCGTGAATACAAAATTTTAAGAATAGACGGTGAGAAGGTGTCGATATATGATTTTTAGTGTTATGCTGGAAAATTTAATTCTTTCCGCAAAAAGGTCTTCATACGATGATAGGGCCTCAGAAATTGGCGAGAGAAAAATAAATTAAATTAATAATGCTGGACAATTCACCCAGTATTATCTAACCCCAAACAAAGCAAAGCTTGTGCAATGGGTACTAGATAACTGCTTACATTATACAGGGTGGTTTTTTGAGAAGGGCGGTGATGGCCAACTCTGAAACCACGAGAGTTAGGGAAAAGTCGTGAAAGGAGTCATGCCCTCGATTTATAAGAAAACAATAACTGCATATTTATTTTTTTCAAAAATCTTTTACTATTGACGGAAATGGACCCCAAGTGATTTTTAAAAAAAAATTACATCCTGTATTATTAAACTAATTGATTCTGTTGCTGATAAGGATCCATCTTTGCAAATAAATGTTGTACTAAAAATGAATGGAAATAGCATGTAAGCCTGAAAATGGTGGTGCTCTTCCAACACAAATAAGGTTCGTAGTTAACCCGTTTGCATCCGTAATGAATTCGTAAGACTACGATAGTTTTTATAACTACATGCTTGTCCCGAGGTAGGAATTGAACCCGCCACCTTCTGCGTCGCAGGCGGACTTTCGCCCGCTGCGCCACAGAGGTCGTCATAAGTCTAGAAACTTCGTTATTACACGGAAGGGCATTATGCCTTGAACACAAAAGCAATACTTATCATCTAGTGTCCGTTGCGTCGAAATAAATGTTATTCTATTTAATTGTTTATCCGAGTGAAATGACATCTCCTGCGACTGACAAAGGCACCCCACCACCCTTTCGACCTTTATCTATTTTTAGACTGCTTTGTACCAAGTCCCAATGCAGGGCGGGACCTTCACTGATATAACATTTTGTGGTACTATATGACTGACCAGGTAACGCTACATTTTCGAAGTGGAAGCCAATCTCGCTGTGTGGAACATAGTCATGTTCCACACAGCGAGATTGGCAGGCCCAGGATTGGCAGGCCTTGGCAGTCGCCCAGGTAACGCTACTTTGGCGAACTGGAAGCCAATCTCAGTATGTGGAACAGGACTGCCCAGGTAACGCTACATTGGCGAAGTGGAAGCCGAGCTCCGTAAACTTGACGCTACTAGCTAGAGTCAGCTCAGAACAGAGATGCCTGTAGAAGTCTTGTATCGGAGGCCAAGATCCACATTGCGTAGCTAAGCCTTAGTAGAATGTCCCAAACAGCACACATACGTCTACTGCTGAACATCCCTCCCCAAACCCCCCTTGGGTTTTATCATAATCACCACTCTTGATAGGCATGGTGATCGCAGTACGGGTGTACAAAATACACAGAAGAAAGCCCGTGGATTTTGTAAGAGCTGACTAAGGGAACCTACTACAGGAAAGACTGCTTTTCCTCCCACCCGTAGTCTGATATGGAGAGGGTCGACTAACTACGCCGCGACCGCCATCGCCACCGGGGCATGTAATCGTAAGTAAACAAGGGTTATGGAAGACAGATTGTCCAAAGTATTAATCGAAGCATGTAAACACAAGCAACACAACAAATTCCGCCATTGCTATCTCCGTAGCTAGTTTATAGTTATAGTTTCAATCATGCGTGTTTTGTAGTGTGCGAGCCACGTGCCAGCTTCACGTGGGTTACAGAGAATGGAGCGTAAGTATTTCATTATCGCGAAATCATTGAAACCAACGGAGTTTTATTTGAGATGAATTAAACCGAACTTGAATAACAACATTTGAGGTTTCTTTTTACCCGACTGCGCAGGAAGAAGGTATATGTTTCTTTTACTTCTTTAATCTAAAGTCATTTCCTCCACCTCCACAGCCTATATTGATCCAATGCTGGACCCAGGCCTCCCCAGGCTTTAACCTCACGGGGGTAATGCCCATAATCCCGACGCTAGGCATGCGGGTTGGGGATCGCAGTTCGGTGGTAGAATTGTTCTGCAGGGGGCGCTGCTGCCCACCGCCGCCGGTGGATATCCCTTAGTCGCCTCTTACGACACCCGCTTTCAAAGCCCTTAACAACGGGATATTTACCATGATATCAGTTTTCAGCTTTCCAATATTTCGGCACAGTTTCATGCGCCATGCATGATCACGGGATAGCTGAAGGCACTGCGAGTGAGTTTTTATTGACAAGCATACCGATCTACCTTAATCTTTCCTTATTCTTTAATCTACTTCAAAAACATTACCAGTCGGTATTGGCATAAACGCTGATCATCTTTAAAATAATCAATGCTCAGTCAGATCATTAGTCAAGTGCTTCATCATCATCAACCCACACACTGTTGGACACAGGCCTCCCCCAAACGACGACGCCACAAATAATGGTCCTGAGCCACCTCCATCCATCGACTCCCTGCGACCGGTACAATGTCGTCGGTCCATCGAGTGGATGGTCAGATTGGTCAGTGAAGGGCATAATGAACACTGAGTTTTATAGAGGTAAATCACGCTGCTGTGACAGCAGAAGGATAGTCTCTTAAAATGTTCCTTGATTTTGAAGCCAACGAATCTATGTATGAGTTGACAAGTATTAACTCAGTGCTTTCACGCACACGAGCGCACGTATACGAATAGGGAAATGAGACGTATTTGTCGCATTTTTTTGGCTACACTATTTTCACTTATTTTCTTCATATTCTTATTCTTTTACGTGTGTTCTTCATCGAGGTAGAATTCTAACTCGATGATATTCTTACATTATTATTATTGATTTGAAATTTCAATAAATTTACATATTTTTTTTGTAATAATTTCATGACAAAACACTGGTTTTGAAGGAAAAAAAACAAGCTAAAAACATTTATGATATATCTTATAATGTTAAATAATACAAGAGTGCGCTTATTAGAACACAAATAAAAAGAAAAACTAAATCTTTTTTCCTTCAAAAAATTTTATTTTTTAAATATAAATCCAAAAAATTGGTATTTTCAGTTTGATCCCCTCGGAGTAAAGAATCACCCCCTTTCAGCTTAGTATACATGGCACCCTAAACAGTATTATTGATTCGAAGTTTATCGCCAAACAATCAGTTTCCAAACTATGTCCAATTGTCCATGAAGTCTACTCTCATGTCACATTCTGGGCACACGTGTTAAGCTGCGCAATAGTTAGGACACGTTTATTTGATCGCCTAAATGTTGTATTGTCACATAAATGAAGCATTAATTATCTGCCCATTTTGTGAAAAGGATAGGCGTTCATAGAGCATACATTTTTGGAGCGGCGTAAGCGCAAAAATCAAGTTTTTGCTTATTTAGGTACAATAAAATTACACAACTTATGAAGAAACTGGTTCAAGGAACCAAATAATTACTAGTAATAAAATAACCTACAAATATATCCATAAGTCATTTCAATAGAGCGCCGGGTTCCTTTTATCACGCGGCTATAACTCAAAAACCGTAAGAGGTAGACACTTGAAATATTCAGATAATGTGTATTTCTCTTGCCGCTATAACAAAAAATAATAAAAATAAAATAAACATCAAAATTATACAACAAACGTGATTTTTTGGGCTATTTTCGCTCTTAATTTGTCAAGTCTGTTTCTCTTGAACTACAATAGGTAGACACATGAAACTTTCTATAATTAAGTAACACTTCAACTGTAATAATAACAAATACTATAAATAAAAAAAGTTGAAAATTTAAAGGGGTCTCCGAACAAGTGAAAATTTGATGTTGTCTGAAAAAGTTGCCTGATTTTTACGGTTTATTTAGTTTTTCTATGGTGTTTTCACATTCAGGGACACAAATATTTTTTTTATGTTTTATGTAATTCTAGTTTTGTACCACGGCCCGGGGATCCCGTGAGTACTGAGATCTAGGCCTAGTTTAACATCCAAACCAACGAATAAATTACTTATAAGCTTTATTAATAATTTTTTTATTTATCGACGACGTATTGTTCATGATCATCATTTGGCGGCAACACGAGATGTGACTCTTGTGTGATGATGTGATTTTGTGTGTCTTAACTAAACATACACTGAATGGACACTCTTAGCCCCCCACCTGACGGAGCTTCCTCACCCCGCCGGCCCCTAGTCGAGTTCGGTTAGCGTTCCAAATGCACGGGATGTGCGGCGCACTCACGGGACGCAGATGGCATGTAATGATTTTGACAGACGACGCCGATGGTGTTCGATGTTTTTGTTTGTTTGGTCATGGATATACGAAATTTCTTCTGTTTGAGGTTTTAATTTAATTTTTTTGTGAGATAAAAATAATAAATTAAATGTTTGTATGTATCTTATGATTGAAGCTTCCTTCTAGCGCAAACACAGGTACACTATCTATTCTTTCACTCTCATAATCCGACGCCCGACCTTCACGACTGGGGAGAGGTCAGGCGCAGGCGCCTGTTCCTACTCTTGTTGGTCCTGTCCTGACTGACCAACGGCTTAACGTGCGCACGGAGGCACGGGAGTGTAACACCGCCATCTTCATAATAACTCAAATCTTAGCCCTACCCGGGATTTGAACCCGGGACCTCCTTATCACCCATAATTTATTTAAGAAATATTAACTAGTCAAACAACCGTTATAACAAGAGTTAAGATTCGATGTCGTTTATCTTCCTCAATATTCGGGGCCTAGTGACTAAACTTTGATAGGAAACTATGTCAACAGTTGCCCACATTCCACCAGGGGCCGAATTCTGCTAACCAATCGCTTTACTATGACAATGGTATCATCGCAGAATCGTCCATAGATGAAAATAACCTCTAGATAGTGCGTGCGGTGCCCTATTCCACTGATCCACTTTGCAGATCTACTAACGGATCAGTTTCTAATTTTTTGTCCACTCTGATCCACCGATAGATTAGTTTCGTTCGACTTCAAGTTCCACTCTGATCCACCGAAGGATCCGTGTCCGCTTTTTTCGGTGCTATTTGCACGGAGAGATTGATAGATTGGTTTCAACCTTGACACGCGTCCCTTCATCTTTAGTTTCGTAATCAAAGGTAAAATACCAAAATGTGTCATTCTAAGACGATATCACTGTTTTGGTGGAGCGATTAATTTAGTGTAATTTAGCCCAATGAATCAACCATTTACATATTAATCACGCATATGTCATAATCATACGTCAAAGCAAGTTCACGGTTCTGTCAGTGTCATGTCAGAACAGAACGGACCGGTCGGCTGACCTACTAACCCCGTTATGCACTACAAGCTGGTTTAAAGCCTATTCAATTGAAATACGGTATCAAATGGAACGCCGCAACTGCGGATGTTGTGGCATTACGGAGGAATTTGTATTTTTGAATGTGGAACAGTTGGGTGGTGGAGAAATTAGAGTCGTAAAATTTGAGAAAAAAGGTCGAGGTTGGTTGGTTTTGGAGTTAGGACGTTTTTGAATTTGGAGTTTGCGAATAATAATTGTGTGTTCCGCAGGAGGTATTTAATTCTATTTTGAATCTTATTCCTACACATTATGTTATGTATGATTAATGTTCGTTATTTAGCACAATTTGGCTAGTCCGTGTGAGTTACTAATATTAAACGCTTTAGCTATAATTTTTTGTCCGTTAGCACAGCGCTTAATAGATATTTTCTAATGTTTTGAGTTAAATGTAAAAATTCATTATTACGAAACTATAAAGTAATATTTATTGACTTTCATTTACATGTCAAATATCAAGTTCTTTAATTCCTGTATACCTTACTTCCTCTTGGACACGTCAAAAAATTCAAATTAAAGAAGTAAAACTGGGAAATAAAATTATTACCTACTTGGAGAAGCGAACAAGAAACCTTTACCTTGTTAGGTTTTTCTTTGATACAACCAAATCTCATGAATAAGATCGCATATAACTCTGGCAGCATGCAGTAGAATGTATTGTGTATATACACATACCAATTCCAGGCATTTCTTTCCTCTGTGGTCACCAATACTCAGACTGATTTATTTTCGTATAACCTCTTTAAAGGTTGAGCATAGGTAAAGTACCTATAGATAGGTTACCTGCTATAATTAGGTCATTCTAGTTTAAAAACAAGTGATTGTTTTGAAAAAACTAAATACCGACATTGTTTTTTTTTTAAGTTTTGTGGGACTAAATAGTAATCCCTTTTAATGGGACCACCCCGGGATCATTCTCTATACAAAACTACAGCCAAACATAGAACCTCCTTTTTCTAAGACGGTTAAAAAACGGGGTGGTTTTAATAGCTACAGGCAAACATCTAACTTACTGTAACTGGGTATATTTTGACTTGTATTTTTTAATTTAGTACATTTTCTTTTGATTGAGGAAGTTTTTTTTTTGTAAATCGGCCCTCTTCTCGCATAGCACCAATGTTTTTCAAGTTTGAGTCTAGTCTTTACCGTTCTTCAGCTAACTTCGCACCGGACTAGTTTCTTTATTTACAGTTCACATAGAGCACGAAATTACATCGGTTCCAGTTATAAGGAAAGTAAAACCCTTCTTTGCGTAACAATACATTTTAGTATTTTATTCATATCACTAGACGTCGTATAAGTATAAGAAACTTCTTTATAAACGAAGAAAATTACAATCAAACATTAGAAACAAATAAGAACTTGTATTTACAATTGAAACAATAAGAAACTTGAGTTATTGGCCTTAACCTTCTGAATCCGTGAAAGTATGTACAAAAGTATTATTCAGGCATTTTAGTGTTGAAATTTCAAATCAAAATACCTTTTTTGATTATAATCGTTGTGTACTAATATGCTATGACCGAAATAGCCGGAAAAGCAAAATCATTATTATGGTTTTCATTTATTTACAGTGGGGTATATATGTTATGTTATTTTGCAGTAAGTGATGTCAGTTTGTAAATAATGAGTTACATTTTAGGTTGTATGGTTTTACGTATGCAATAGAGATCGCGCGTTCCCGTACTGAGTGGAAGGTTCGGGTTCTAGTTCGTAATTTTCTGGGATATTATTTAAATTCTTTGAATTTTATCTAAGCGGGTAAGCACTATAAAATAAATAAAAAGTTTTTCTAAAACTAGAAAAACTTTTTTACTCACTAAAGATATTAGGCCAATTACCTGTGTAATAAAATATTTTTATATCATTTTCGTAGAAACTAACCGACGACAGCTGCAATAAATCAAACATTCTGACAAACATCAAAATAAATTTGATCGATATTCTGTATCGTTTCAATTCAGCGACTTCCAAACGATCGAAGGAGACAAAAACTTAATTTTTTTAATGCCGAAATGCCGATCTAAAAGTAGAGTCACAGTGTGTCGCGTCGAGCGTGGGCGAAAGATACTCCAAATGAGTTTATTTTTAGCCGGCCGTTGTTGGGTTACTTTACCTTTATCCGTTCGATAAGTAAGTACCTATAGGATAGGTAGGATAGTGTAACACTCATCATCACACTCATCAGTCATCTGGTACCCAACTCAAAATAGCTGTATGGAATGTTCAGCATTAGATAGATAGAAAATACTTAGAACTAAACTAAATACAAAGAAAGAAAACAATATAAACAAACATGCTACGTACAGAGTAAGTATAAAGGGCGGCATTATCGCTATCAGCTATCTCTTCCAGGCAATTGGGCATTAGTTACGTATTTAATGGAAACGAGCCTTAAAGACGATCGAATTTGATTAACGTCACGGTGGACGCGATTTTCCAGAAGTGCTTTTTAAGATGTAAATGGTTCTGTCAGTTTGTTATAAATTTCTAAACCAGCTGTCGAAAATCCTCAATAATTATCATCAAAACTAAGGCCCGTGCCTTAGTTTTGATGCTTGAGTGACTTTTACTCCATAGAAAAGCTTTACTCGAGCATAGATCGATGACTGAGCAAGCTTTCCTAATACGTAAATCAGAGTTGAATCAGTTTTGATGATATTATGTAGGGTTACATTTTCACGCCCGAGTTTAGTGGTATAATGATCCGGGATATTATCCATACCAATATTATAAATTCGAAAGTAACTCTGTCTGTCTATCTGTATAATTTTATTTCATGTTTTACATTCCATAAAATTGTTTTTTTTTTTTATTTTGTTTTGTATACTATTTATTTAATACCTATTTAACTATTAATGTTTTTATTTTATATAAATGTACTGTAAGTCTTATCGATTGTATGCAACAATGTGTATATATTATAACAAATAATTTAAGAAAAATTCCGAAACAATCTGTGTATTATGTATATCTGTCATCTAGTACCCATAACACAAGCTCTGCTTAGCTTGGGACTGGGTGATGCTGTGTGGATTGTTCAGTATTATTATTATTATTATTATTATATATTTTTTGCGAATGAATGTAACCTTTTAACGCCTAAACGGCTGGACGGATCTCAATGAAATTAGGCAGGGAGGCAAATGGTATCCCGGGGACGGACATAGGCTACGCACGCTTAAAATGTGCGTGCGAAGCCGCGGGCAGCAGCTAGTACGGCTATAATGGACATCGAAATCAACAAACTTTACCCAAAACTTCAAGGATCCATGAAAGACGATTAGATCATAACAACGAATTCCTGGAAAATTTACTCGATACCTACTTTATAATAACGTTGTACTTTTCCTTCTCAGAAAATTTTGTTAGTCTTTATGAAAAAAATTAATAATGAATAATTTGAAAATTCACTGGACATTTAATAATGGTCTCGGCCATTATTAAATGTCCAGTGAATTTTCAAATTATAGTGTTATATCGAATATTGTTGAACCCATTTTTTTATAGACTGGGTTTTGTTTGACTACAAGCATCCAGAGTTCGATTCCCGCCTCGGGACAGATATTTGTACGGTATTTTGTTCCGGGTGTTTGTTGTTTTGTGCAATATAAAAAAAAATATAACGCGACCGCGTTGTTTTAATAGACCTGAACTGAAAAGCGAAAAACAAGTTTTCTATACTTACAATACTTAAGTAAATCAAAACTGCAAAACCATATTAAACACAGGTAGTTTTGTTTTATTTTGACACACGTGGGATTTATTTATTATTGACAACAACTATGTATTCCGCTTGCCCCCGTCTGCACATATTAATTATTTTTAATCTAGGCTTCTAAAGCCATAAACCCAAAACCTTTAGAGTACCTACATAAATAATATATAATGCTGGACAATCCACACAGCATCATGATGTAGCCCCAAGCTAAGCAGAGCTGGTGTTATGGGTACTAGATGATAGATAATAATTGTACCACACAAAGACAGAAATAGATGATAAGAGTAGATGAAGTACAAAGGCGGCCTTATCGCTATGAGCGATCTCTTCCAGGCAACCTTGGGATGACTGGAAATGTAAGAACAAAATAGACGCTGGCACTACAATAAAACAAAACAATAATACTTAACTACATACTATAATACCTACATAACCTACAACTATTATAATAAACATAGTTAATACAAAAATAAATAAACATATATTTGCAGATCGTACAAACATTTGTCCCAAGGCGGGAATCGAACCCGCAACCTACTACGCCGCAGGCGGACCTTCTCATCGGTCGTCGAAAAACGTTCCACAGTGTTTAATCTTCTTCAGAAAGCGATTAAGATAATGGTATTGAAGCGACGTCAAGGTCGCACCGCGGCCAACTGACCTACTTACTGGTTATCCTTTGTAATTTGAAGGATACAGTACACAAAAGGTGGCTCTGTTTAGGTAAACTTAGGTGGTGAAATATGGGGTTGGATTTATAAAGAAGAAAAAAAGTGGCGAGTACCTGGCGCAGCGCATCAGCATTGCCATACAGCGGGGCAATGCAGCCAGCGTCTTGGGGACGCTTCCGACTGGTATGGATCAGTTGAGCTGCCTGTAGTTTGTTTGCAACAGTCTGCAGTTAGCTCAATTGTTTCAATGGTAAATACTACTTCTAATTTGTTTATATTATTTGATTGTAATTTTCTTTGTTATAAAATAATTTTAGTTCTAGTAAAAATTAGTTATAAAGTTATTTTGGCCTAGCTTCTGTTCGCGGCTTTTCAAGAGACCTATGTCCATCCCCGGAATATTGTTTACCTTCCTACCAAATTTCATTACGAATGGAAGCATTCAGCCGTGAAAAGGTAACAAACAGACAGAGTTACTTTCGCTTTTATAATACTAGCTTCGCACGAACTTTACCGGGATAAAAAGTAGCCTATGTCCGTCCCGGGGATACAATTTTTTGACGACCGATGTGGCGCGGCGAGCGAAGGTCCGCCTGCGACGCAGAAGGTTGCGGGTTCGATTCCCGCCTTGGGATAAATGTTTGTACGATCTGCAAATATTTGTTACGGGTGTTCTGGGTATTTTCTATATATAATAAAAATATCTATCTACGAGTATGTTAAGTATTGTATTAAGTTTATCAGTCATCTAGTACCCATAACACAAGCTCTGCTTACTTTGGGGCTAGATGATGCTGTGTGGATTGTCCAGCATTATTATTATTATTAATTTACCTCCCAGCCAAATTGCATTGATATACGTTCAGCCGTTTAGGCGTGAAAAGGTGACAGAAAAGGACAGACAGATAGAGTTACTTTCGCTTTTATAATATTAGTATGGATGATGATTATACATTTGATGCGGGGGAACAGGGTAGGTAGATATTCTGACATGTCCAAAAGTCCTGTAAGGTCTGAAGGAAATATAGCTTGAGCTTTGAGAAGAGGCTGGCAAAAAGCGAAAGGAGGCCTAATACCCAACAGTGGGTGATACCAGGCTATGATGATGATTACACAGCATCATTTAGCCTGAATTTAAGCAGAACTTGTGGTTTTTGGTAAAGTTATTAAAATTAAAAAGAAAGTAGAAAATCAGTTTATTGGCTCACAAATACACATTATTAGAAAAATCTTATAAATATAAAAAAGTGTCTCCACCATGTGAATAAAAAGGTTCATGATGTTTTTATTACTATACCCTAAATATATATTATGCCCTCACACTCGGGGTAATTTATAAGAAGCACGGTTCAAGTCCCGTCGAAGTCGAATAATTCTTGGGATATTATTTAAGGTTCATAATATTGCACAGAAAACAATACTTACACCGCGAACAAATAAATACTTGCAGAGCAGAAGAACGCGGCGGCAATCAAACCAGCAGCCTTCTGCTTGTCAAGCGGACGCTCGCCCACTGACGCACAGAAGTCGTCAAACTCTAAACAACCCCTAAATAACTGAAAGTTAAAACCTGTGTAGTATTCACGATTCCACACATTACATACATTTAAGGTTGTATCTTTAAATCCTTATAATCCAACGAACAGTTAACACACCCATCCGATGGACCGACGACATTGCAGTTATCGCGACGCGTCGCGCAAACTTTCAGCTACAAACTAGGGTTAATATTGACTGAAAAAAGGTCGTAACTTGCAAGTGGAGCATAGAAATTAAGATCTGACGCACAAGGCAGAAGCAACGGTACACTTAAGGTATGAAGCAAGCGAATAATAATAGTTACTACGCTCAATTTGCTCTCTGAAGTGCAAAATTATGGGGCAGAAGTGGAGCAAACGTAATATTTATTTTGTCTACTTTGCAGTTATTTCGGTGTATCGGAGCCTTAGTTCTGAGAAAGCTCAGTTAATAAAAAAGGCAAGGGCGTTTCGGACCACACAGGGGTTCCGTAAGTCCGCTGCAACTCGATTTTTTAATGGTTTGTTCAATTGAATGTTTTTGAAAGTATGTACATATTCACTGAGGGATATCTATCTCCCAATGGTTATAACACAAGCTCTGCTTACTTTGGGGCTAGATGATGCTGTGTGAATTGTCCAGCATTATTTATTTATTATTATTATTATTAATTGTGCATAGTTTGGTTGTCTTATACATCGTTTTGGTTGAAAGTGAGCGTATCTCGATTCCCACCGAGACAGCATGATGGTGGCTAAACTTATGGTTTACCATCTCCAATACTACTAACTAAAAATATTAAAAGCGAAACTAGCAACAAGACTCAATAAAAAAAGATGAAAGTCTTCCACTTAAAGTAGCATGTAGCAGTTCACATCCGCGCCACAATTCACAATCGATAGGTGAAATTAGGTTAGCAGTATTGCCACACACCCGCAGCGAATTGAAATTTAGGGTTCCGTAGCGGAAACCCGAATCTCACTCACATCATCATATCAGCCCACAAAGATGGGCAAAGGCCTCCCTCATACGACGCCACAAATAGCGGTTCTAAGCCGCCTCCGTTGAATCTCTGCGACCGCAAAAATATCGTCGGTCCATCATTTAGAGCTTTTTTCCTGGAGTCAACGTCGAAAGAAACTTCTTTCGAAGTCATGTGTCATTGCTCCAAGAGTCTGGCTCCTCAAGAACTGTTCGTTTGCCAGTTGGCTACGATAGTCTTGGAAGAGAGCGTCAGGAACCTCCAGGAGCCCCCTGGAGCTCCTGGTTATGGAAAGTTATAGCCAAGGAGTTTTTAGGAATTGCCAAACGGAAAACCAGTGATGTGTTTGTGTGCGTGACTGCCCACCGCCCTAATTTCCGCTACTTGCTTATAAATTATACCTTTGTATTAATAAATATAATAAATGTTTACATCTTCTATCTACGTAACTTAGCGTTATTTGAGCTAATCGTTACACTGACAATTTAGGGCCAAGTTCCCGTGAAACTTAGTTGGATGTTCAGCCCTGACCTGACCTTGGCATTGACTTTCACACTAGTGAAATATAACCTCGTTTCCATAGATTTAAAGATTCGCTACTGAGTGCTTTTGACCCTGAGCCAAAAGCTCAATATTAATACCATTAATTTCTCTTAACGGTGAGCTTTGATCCGCAAAAATGTAATTTATGTTATGACCACTCGACCGCCTGCTTTTCTTACTTAGACTTTTTCCATACAAAAGGACCCTGGAGGAGATTGCTAAGATGCTAGCGATGATTGTGCTCGTGTTTAGTGAGATAAATTTTAATTGAATGTTTAGATAAGCGTTGTATTGATTCAGCGCAACAAGCAAATGCCCTCACCCGCCTGATCTTACAAAACTCAAGATACAGAACCCGGCCGAGCGTGCGCCGCTCGCACTTGACGTATTTTTTCAATGTCACTCACGACAAGCCAATACAGTAATAGTTTAATAATTTCCCTATCTAGATATTAGGGTCACTGGGGTGGGAACAGTTAAGGTACTTAAGAGACTGACATAGTAACTTTTTTGTCGGTATTAAAACATTTATAATGGGTTTATCAATCAATATAAGTAGTTAAGGTACGCAGGGGGTGGAATGACAGAAGCACGGGACCCTATTCTGCTAAATCCAGTCGCTTCACTATGACAATGGTATCGCCATGTAGTACTCAATACTCAATCATTTATTGCATTCTATAGGTGTACAGAGGTGTTTATAATCTAATTAAGTATCACTATAGATAGACCCTGCTGGGCACGCAATATGTATGGAGAGGAGGACGTCATTTTTAACATGTCATGTATAGGGATTGCAATTGCTGGATCCAGCATACAGCAATCCAGCTGGATCCAGCGCCTTTTTAAAGATGCTGGATCCAGCATACAGTGCTGGATCCAGCGATGCGGATCCGCAAACGTATCAATTTCTATTGTTTAGTTTTGTTTAGATGATAAACATTTCAATTTAGGGTTGATAAGAATTCACAGCTCCTGCATTGTCGAACACTGCATTGAATTATTGTCAAAAAGGCTGAATATTTTCGGCTTAGTGATGGAAACCGATACCATTGGTATCACTACTGATGGCGCGTCCGTAATGGTAAAAGTTGGAAAACTTTTGCCTTGTTATCAACAATTGTTCTACGCTCATGGTATCCAGTTGGCTGTGGTGGACGTGCTATACAAGAAGAAACCTCATAAGGAAAAAGAACAAGCAGCAACAGATGAAAGTGACGAATGCGAAGACGATGAAGACTTAGAGACAGAGATGAATGATGGATTGGCAGTTACAGTCGAACCAACATTGGTGGACTCTGGTGAATTAATTCCACGATACAGCGCATTGCTCATGAAAGTACGCAAAGTTGTAAAAATTTTCAAAAAATCACCCACCAAAGATGATTTATTTTTGCAAAAATATGTTAAGGAAGAGAAAGGTAAAAAACTAAGTCTAATTCTTGATTGCCGCACGAGATGGAACAGTTTGCTCAGTATGCTGGAACGTTTCTACAATCTAAAAGTTTGCATCGATAAAGCATTGATAGACGTCGGTTCCGAAATAAAATTTTCCGGCGATGAATGGTCAATAATCAATGAGTTGATCGTCAGTCTACAACCGTTGAAACTGGCTATAGAAGCTCTTTGCAGAAGAGAGTCCACATTGATAATGATAACTGCCGACACAAGCATGAAATTTGTCTTAGACAAGCTATATAGCCAGGGCACTTCCCTAAGCGCCGAGCTAGCTGAAGCACTACGCAACAGAATCGCAGAACGGCGCCTCTCCGAAGTTACTGGTACGTTAGTGTACTTGAAAAATCGAAAAAAGTATGAAGAAGCAGTAAAAAAACCTGGCTATTTTCTTTTGCCAAAAAAGAATGCGATGCGGCAGGAGATGAAAACTTCGTTAAAACGAGTAAATAAACAACACTTTGTAGAGCCGGTGCAAGAAGACATCATGAAGTTAGAAGAGGATGGTCTAGATCATGACGCAGAACCCGTGGAAATGACATTAGAGCAAGAGCTTGAGATGGAACTTAAAAGAAAGAAGGAGAACTTTAATAAACAAAAGCCAAGTGGTCAATTAGATTACGAAAAGGTCCTGAAAAAAAAAGGAGCGTTTATGAGACCGAAAGATTGCGAGGTGAACATTTATCTATGGTTTATGAGTATTTGATGACCCTAAAACCGACCAGTGTAGAGGCCGAAAGGGCATTCTCAGCAGCCGGCTACATATGCAGTTCTGTGCGAAGCAGGTTGGGAGATAAGACTATAGATAAAATTTGTTTTCTAAGGTCTTACTTTCAGAGAATTCAAAAAAAGAAATAGTCAGTCTCTTATCGTCAGATTTTAAACTGCCTAATAATTATTAACGAGTGGAGAGAAGATTATTTCGGAGCTTCTATTGATACAAAAAATTTATTGAAGATTAAAATAGTATTATTATTACGGTCCTTTTTTATAGTTAATTTTAAAAGAATTTGTAAGACTGATTGCTACTGATCAGCCATCCTATCATTAAACATAAACGTATTAAGATATTGCTTACTTAGAAACATTATCTTAAATGTTATATGAGGTTATAATGTTTGTTATTTAATTTTAAGTTGATTCTTTTGATCTCAAATGATTAAGAAACCAAAGCAAATTGATATAAGATATCACCAAATGAGTGAAAGATTTCATAGATTATCGTAAGAAGTACAAATTAATAAAAAAGTCTCAAAAATGTTGTCTTTTTATTTTCGTTCCACATTTTGCTGGATCCGCGCTGGACCCAGCTGGATTCAGGTCAATCCAGCAAGAATCCAGCTGGATTGAAAACGCCGCTGGATTGCAATCCCTAGTCATGTAGTAGAAGTACGTAGTAGGCGATCCCCGATTCCGCGACGACATCACTACTGTCATAGTGAAGCGATTGGTTTAGTTGAATAGGGGCCCTGGACGAGGCTAGCGAAAGGAGATCCAATCTACCAAGCAGTGAGTGATGTGATTTTGCGCTAGAATGATAATGATGAAGTCCCTTGAACGTTGCGGTAGTCGATAGTCCATAAAAAGTTAAGTTTGTAGTTCTACTCGTTTTCGCTATATTTGTTTCGTGAGAGCAGAAGCTTTCGTGAAAGATCCGACCCTGCTAAAAAATATTCATCGTTATTAGCAAACACAAATTTCGCATTTATTATTTATACAAAACTAAATTCAAGGCAACATCCGGTTAAACGTTTGTACGTTTAATTCGGTAATGAAATGACTCAACTTTCACGCTAAGCTTTTAAACTAAATATACAGCCAGACACAGAATAAATAACAATTTCTTTTTTTGGTTCCAAAGATTTTTTTCGTTAATTTGTGACTAATTTGTGATTGTTGAAATTTATATGAAAAAAGTTGCATGCAATCAAACAGGAAATCATGTATGGTAAAAAAATCATGTGTATGTATTGATTAATCTTAGCGATAAGACCGCTAATTGTTAAATCTATTATGTATTAGCCTTTTCCAGTTCTGAATTTAACCATTCAGCGTCAATTTCCCACTTTCGAGATTTCCCAATTCTCTTAGACTTTTACAAACTCCAAAAAAGAAAAATGCGTCGCAAAAAAATCGGTGCCAAAAAATGGCACACCGCTATTAACCTATCCGCGATTTTTTCCGCCAATCTCAAGCAAGTTGCGACACAAAATCATCCGTTTCACTTTTTCACTTTCACTGCTAACGGTGTTGTGAATCACAAGCGAATGAACACCTTACCATTAAAGATATAAGTTTCGTTTCGTATTGCGGTCACGTAGCGCAACGGGATGGAAAAGCTGGCTTCTAGAAAAAGGAGTAAGGTATATTTCGGCGGTGTCAGCCGAACGTTACAGAGCGAATCCCGATAACGCCCGAACGCTAGCATCGGCTTACGTGCGCGTGAGCGACAGACGAAACAACAGTTAGCTCTACGTCACGACCACTATTCCATAATCTGCGACAGCCATCAAAACTTATTCGAACTTTAACACCTCTGCTTACGGCTCAAAATCCATAAACGTAACTAGATAACTAGTCCGCGAGCCTCATCAACCGGTAGTAAATCTCCGTACAGGCTAGATTATACCTGAACATCGTAAAAATAAGGTCTAAAAGAGATTGCGCGTGAGTTTGAAAGTCTCCCCCCTCTGCAGACCAGGGTACCGTAACCGCTTGTGTCATCCGCTACAGTGAAACCGTTGTTACGTAGTGAGACCCGCTATGTTACGCCTCCCGGCGAAGATGTACATAATCCGGAGCATAATTTATGAATGAATGACCCTTTTCGGGTGGCCTTAGTGTATCTATGTCGCTTCAGTATTCAAAACAAATATTTGGTGGGTTAAAGCGGGCGGGCAATCTGTTTCGTTTGGGTTTGTTTATGTATTCTTGACCAGTATATGCCCTGGAATTTCTTCTTGTGATTTCTTTGAATTTTCGTCTTTTTTGTGTCTGTAGGATATTCGGATATAAACTTAGCAGAATAAATAAATTCAGGCAATACAGTCCATACTTAGCAGCAGTAATAATAATTCCACGCCTGTTAGGTAACAAAATAGATTTAAAAAACAACAAAGATAATAATAATTGTGATATAAGTAATAATGATCATCATAACGGCTAAAGAAGCGACTGAGTATACTATAATTGAAGTACTAACGAAGGTCAAGATCATACAGACAACAAACAAGAGCCAAGTATTGAATTCAAATCAACTGAACGCGGAAACCTTTGTCTTAAACATACATTTTAATAACTATAAAAAGTATTAAATACGTATATAACATAAAAATAGAATTGAGTCATTATTATTAGAATTTAAGCGTAAGTGTAGAGGATTTAATAGATGTTAAATCTTTATGAAAAAACTTTTGAATTTATCGAACGGAAGTTTTGCACTGATGCTCTAGATCTGAAAAAAACATAAATGTAAATCCTGGAAAAAGGAGTGCGAAGCCACGCGGGCAGAAGCTTCAACGAATTACAGATTAATTTGTAACCTAGGAGTATTTCCTAAGTGCTACAGCCATTGAAGTGGCTTCTAGACATAAATTTTTTTTAGGACTCATAAAATAAAGAAAAATGTAGGTATGTAATTTGGACTATCAACGCAACGATTTAAAACAAATAAAATAGGTTCAATAAACTTTCGCATCATTAGCAATAACAACCTCGTTAAAATAACACCAATACAATAAATTTAAACATCTAGCGGAGAAGAATTTATAACGTTTAACAAAGTAACGCATTGAATATACATAGTTTCCGTAAGATTATGGTTTTGTCCATTCCATATATTTCAAGTTTGCCGAAGCAAGGCTGACTAGTGACTACATTAATTGTTGAATGATTATCATCACGCGATGCGTTTCCACGGATTCCGAAGTCACCTTCGTTTTGCACAACAAATAATTATCTATTCATTTCTGACATATAAAAATCATTTAAGTGTTATACATTCTTAACATTTCTGTTTCGGTGATAATCTCTCTATTAATTTTAAATTAAATAATTGGAAGAAAATGGTACCGTACTAAAGAAACATGTACCTACTTATCGGAAGATAAAGAAAGTTACAGAGACGCAAAGAGAAACACACCTGACAAAGATTTATACTACGTAGGAACGGAAACAAACACACCCCCAAAATAATCTGTAGCCCTAAAAAGCTATATCTTACTGTCAGAACTAGAACAGACCCATGTCTGTTTGGAAGATTCAGATTCAATAACGTATGTATCCAGTCAAAACAATGTTGCCACTTAACTTTATACGAATCTCTTAGGTCAAGGTTTTAGAAATCATTACATCTCTCATCTCACGTCCCCAATCCTGCATTGAACAGAGTCGTATTAAAGACCCACGCCGTTTTATATTCAATTAAAACGTGAATGCAAGTTATTCCTGTCGGTTCATTCATTTAACTATACCTAGCTTTACATTCCTTTGGAGTTATTTACGGAAGCTCAAGTGCAGTGGAAAATAATTGAAACATGCCATTTAGGGTAACAGAGCTGTCGAAGGGGAAAGACTACGCAGGCTACGCAATGGAACTGGGAATGGACTGGTATGAAGAAGGCAGATCTATTTAGGTTAAGAGACGTCTAAGAGGACAATCGCTGGCCTTCATTCATGGAGTAAGAAAAGGGCTTTCAGGTTACCAAAACAGAGACAGCTCAACAATCTGAATTCTGAATCTATTATCATTATCATTTACAGCTTGATTTAACCAACTGCTGGGTACAGGCCTCCATATTTTTGTGTCATGACGATACAAGAATCCTGTTCATCTAGCTAGTTAAATTCTAGTCAAGCTAATCTTTGTTCAAACAAAGATAGGTTAGCAAAGCAATTAAAGTCTTACAATTTACTACAAAAGGTAGTTACCATTTATGTATATTAATTAGCACACAGCACACACCTGCCCGGAAGTAATTCCAATCGAACCAAACACTACTCAAAAAGGGCAAAGATCTCAGAATTGGCAATGTCAAGATACCAGTAGTTCCACTGGTTCACCCAAAACTGATAAAAAAACATAAATTGTACTCTATTTTGTCGTGATAGATGCTAAAATTGAAACTGACGTGATGAACGAAAGTGGCCTCGTAGGGAAACCCGAGCCACAGCACGAGACAGGTTAGTTTATATAGCCGTCTCTGTCTTTTGTAATATATTCTCGTGATGGGGATAAGGTTGGAAATATTGTTTGAAGGAACTTATCAGTCTCTATTTATAATTACTGGTCCGAGCGATACCAGTGTAATAACAGGATTGTTGTTTTCTTTAAATTTTTTTTACGAGGACATCTGAATCTATAAGTTAGAAATTTACTTCAACTAATGATTCACTACTCCGTTTGTTTTTGAAATTTGAACCTTAGTTTAGGCTGAAATTCAGTTGATTTGATACGCTCTCATACTTCAAAATATATTGAAAACTCTATATATAACTCTCCTCTATCTATCTATATAATATATGCATTTACAAGCAGTAGTAGCTTCTTCGATTTAATTACCAATTCCTTAGATATCTCCAATTTGTCTGAAACTCGTCTAAGGTCAGCAGTTTTTATTACACCATTGAAGATCATATAAAAGTCTACTGAGGAAAGGTTAAAATTAACTTGTGCACAAATCAAGTTCACCAGAAGATCCGTGCCGTTAATTGTGAGTTGATTACCTGTATTGATCAAAACAAAACAATTAAATAAACAAGCGATTCCCAGTTCAAATATATGTAAACAAATTTGTAATGTGTTATGTTTTGTAAGATATTTGTAACAAAACACTTGACCATGATGATGATTATGTATAAGTATGAACAGTTTATAATATTAAGTAACACCACAGTACAACGAACAGTAACATAACTAGAAGTTAATATAAAATTTTTAAAAAGTATTAAATAAAATAAATAATTATAGACCGGTCTGGTAGAGACATCATAAATATTAAAATTAGACCAACCATAAGCCATGATAGATGCTTGTCAAATATAAAATAACAGTAGTAGATACCAGATATTGATGTTGCTATCAACAGGTTCGGCTGAGCCAGCTCTGAACCGGAACTAAACCTACAATTGCCTAGTTTTGGTATAGGTAATAGAAATAGCTTTATAACCAAGTGAAAGTGAACGACAATCGAAATTTTAAATTGTAACACTCTGACCTCATTCATTCCACATGAGTCTTTGCAAGAGCGGACTCGCTCTTGGTGGTAGCGCAAAAATAAATAATTTAAAATTAGAACGTGGCAGTTTTAGCAATAATCATTCATGCAATTTGGTTCTGGTTCACAATGGCGTCTTATGCGAACATTTTGTCAATAGGCTGAGTGGTTCCGCTCTGATAAATATTATCATTATGCTTTCACTTCTTATGGAAAGGAATTCGCGAAACGTTGTGTTGAATCGGTCATGGTAGCTAATAAACATGTTTTTGTAACTGTAGATAGCAAATATTTTGTACTGTGACACTGTTATATAAATAAAAAGGTACAAATTACAGCATACAATGTAATGGAAAATGTTTGTTATTTTTTTCGTGTGGAGACTTCATATTACAAAGTCAAGAAAATAGAAAATAAAGAAGTAAATTATACAAATACCTGCGCTCTCTTTTTGTTTTGTTTCGCCAAACTATTTCGATTCAAATCGAACCATACAATAGTTCTACGAATTATACACCGATGTGCTTCCCCAAAATCCCAATCGAAGACCTCACTATTGTCAGTACATATACATACTAGTCCTCAGCTGGACATAGGTCCAAGGGCATTTTCAGATTGAATACACCCAAAACCATTATTAATCTTCTCAATGATATCTAGATTATTAAAAATTAATATAACCTAATTCAACTCAGATTTGATGCTTATCTGGAGTCCAAACAGCATTGAGTTGATAAGAAATCTACGCGCAACCTTAGTTTCAGTTTGATTGGCCATGATAGTGAATTAACTGAGCCAAACAACTTCAACATTCCTAAGTCAGCCATCCTTCACGTTTTCGTTGAAATATAGACTTCCCACAGTGGTAATGAGGATCAAAATAAGTCAGTAATAAAACAATAAGTCAGCACTAATTTGATAGAACTAGAAATTTATATTCCCCGTGATCTTAATTTTCTTTGATTATTTCCTGTTTTGGATTGTGGCGTTCAAATGTGCTGCTGAAGGGAGGAGAGGATTAGCTAGACTGAGAAGGTTACTAATTAGGAGGTGTTGAAAAGAAAAGGTTTTTGATGAACACCGTACAAAACAGAAGAGGGAGAATGATTGGACATCTTATACGACATGACAACTTCATAAATAATATCATAGAAGGAAGACGAGGAAGGGAAGACCAATTAGTAATATGACTCAGATCAAGGAGAAAGTCGCTGTCATGTCGTTTAAAGAAGTAAAAGACATTGCTTTGGAGACATGATCTAGTCTCTTTAAATTATAATAATAATTTCCTGCTATTGAATTAGGTACACGAAATCATTCTATAACTTACATGTTACACAAATCTAGACCTGTCACATAGACATGAGAGGTTGTCATTCGACAGAAGTGAGTCATCCTCAAACGAAAAGGAATGTGATCTAACACGAGAACGAATTTAGTTAAGAATTTAACCATTTTACATTCTACACGACAAAACAAATCCAGAAGCTATAGGATATTTGAGGACACCACTCCGTCTTCACTCCACATACTGAGATGCTAAATCGCAGCTGCTAAGTCCTACTTCAAGGAGTTGGCATTAACTATACTAATAGGTATTATAAATTCTAAAGTACATCGCTCTGTCTCTCTGCCTGTTTGATACCTTCTGACGAAGAAACTGCTAAACAGATCTCAATTAAATTTGGCAGTGAGATGGTTAATATCCCGGAGAAGGACATAATAGTAATTTATGTAAGTTTAGGTATTTGTAACATATTTCAATCTAGGTGTTGTTAGTTGTACCTGTGGCCGAGTGACTCTCTTGTCCATACAGTATTACGGTAAGAAGTCTTGCTCTCTATACTACACAATGCATTGCCATGCGAGATATCAATGCAGATCGCTGTTCCCCCACTTTGACTAGGATCATGAATACACCCGAATATATTTCATAAATGTCACAATCACAATCGCAATTATAAAAGTTTTTCTTTGCCAGCGCAGGCGCCACGGCAGCTCGCCGTGACCTACATCGACGCCATTTTGTATATTCAGCGCGCGCCGCTTCTGGAGGCACATTTCACATCGGATTATCTTCATAGCTTCCCTTCTACATTAACTAAGGAATTTTGATCTATTCAGGATTTTTTAAACTACACTAGCATCTGCGCGCGGCTTCGTGGGTTTTACCAGGTTAAAAATCACCTAGCCTATATCTTATTACTAGAGCTACATCTCTGCAAAATTTCAGCTTAATCCGTAAGTAGTTTCGGCGTTGTTTTCCGCCAACATCTCATAACTTCACATCTTCACAAACCGTCGCCTTTATAAATTAGTAGGATATGAAATCAACAGAAAATATTTAAGTTTGTCCTTTACGTACAGTTACGTAAATCTTTGTTTTTAATTACTCCGAGATAGCAACAAAACTCGTACCTTAAAATACAGTAATTAAATGTCTGGCGATAAATTTACTTCCTGTATTGACTTGAAGTCATAAGCTGTTGATATGCTCAGACGAAACCAAGGTTAGGTCGGTCTTATATTCGACTATTTATTATGTTTAGTTGAACTTTGACATTCGTTTGAGTATCGTCAACTCATTTCTCACCTTGTTTTAGTAGCAAACTAACGGTGAACTTAGCCAAGGCCAAAGTCATTAATGATGGCACTCTTTTTAAAGATAGATAATTTCTTTATTGCACCATCAAAACTACCTTGTAAGTAGGTACCTACTTTTATTTTAGCTGTGTTATTATTACAGTCTAGACTAGATTAATTTAACTCGTTCCTTTTGTATAAACAAATAGTGTATCCTACAATGGGGAAGACCTTGCCTTCTGTAACACAGTTTTTAAACTACCACAGAGAGCTGACCAGAACCATGTTACATACCTGTTGCTAAAAAAACACATTTTAATTTTATTGTCTTTAGTTGAACGTATATTTTAGTTTTGTATCGCTATGATTTTAGCATCATTAAGCTTTATTTTTTAAAATTTTATCACTTTTCGCGTTTTATACAACATTGCAAGGTCATCTAATGTTAGTGCCAAACTGAGTCATTATTATTTTAGAAAATTGTTTGAATTGGATTAGAGATTTAGGTATTTTCTTCGTATTTTTGTAGAAAAGACAACTCGAACCGAAATTCCTAGAAAAATCTTGAAGCAGAGGCCAACACCCACTATGGGTCGCCGAGTCAAAGTCGTAAATATTTTTACGGAAACCTGATTTACTTCAGTTGTTTGCTTCAGTTAAAACATGGACATAAGACGTATCCCGTACTTCACAAATAGTATATTTCTATAACAATCAGTTTAAGTATCCACGAGTTTCCCATCGATCGAGTGAGCAGACCTTGGTTCATTGCAATATTGTGCAATATACTATATAATAGACCAGTAACATTATTATGCCGTTCAGTTCATAAATCAGTTATTTATACTTAACTAATCTTACTTATATATAGGCGAAAGTGTACCGTTGTGAAGATATTTGGCGGAAGACAACGCCAACAAAATTGATGGGGCTACAATTTTGCACATAATGATCTGGACCTGGCTACTTTTTATTCCAAAAAGCGCGTGCAGAATTATAATGTTAAATGTGCCTGTTCGTAGACAACGCCGAAACTTTTTTATTTTTTTATTTGTTTATATTAAACATTATTTACATACTTATCGGTTTGTCCGTCAGCCTCAGTCTCTATGGTAAGTACATATATTAACTAATGAATACAACAACTCGAACAACCACAACTACTTAGCTTTGTTTAAGAATGTGAAGATTTATAAATGCTAGGCCCTTTTATCATTATCATTATTTTATCATTTTTCACCATTTTGTTAATTTTTATGTTATTGTATAGGAATCATTGTCAGTTTTTTTCTAGGTACAATCCATTACCGTGCTTCCTTCTTTTTAAAAAACGTATATTGTGTAATAAATAATATACCCCGAGCGAGACCCTGGGTCCGTGGGGTACCGAGGCTCTCCGGGTTTTTAAAAAGATATCTGAGCGTCTGGTCGACGCGACGCGTGACCCGAGAGCGGGCGGGTACCTGGCGCAGCGCATCAGCATTGCCATGCCATACAGCGGGGCAATGCAGCCAGCGTCTTGGGGACGCTTCCGACTGGTATTGATCAGTTGAGCTACCTGTAGATTGTTTGCAACAGTCTGCAGTTAGCTTAATTGTTTCAATTGTAAATACTAGTTCTAATTTGTTTTTATTATATGTTTGTAATTTTCTTAATTGTTTCAATTGTAAATACTAGTTCTAATTTGTTTTTATTTTTGAATTGTAATTTTCTTTGTCAATAAAGATTTAGTAATAACTATACGCAAAATTATATTAGAAAACAACGACATCAAGCGCATCAACATGGTATACCTACGCGCTACGGTGGAATTAATTAACACTGAAGTATCAAAACTAGAATAACACAAAGACAAGGTACTATTTCGCCCAGAATAACTGAAGCAAGGAATATTAGCAAGTGTGTAAGTAAGACACATATTATTATACAAATAACTTGATTTACAAAAAACTGAATAAATATCGGAACAATTCACGAAAATCATGAATGCTAAAACTACCAGGAAGTAAAAATACAGCAAGGTCACGGATATATGAATATAAAGTAATATTTACCTTGAGTACAATGTTCAATTTAAACCTATCAAAATTGACGGTTCTTTAAATAGTTGAAGTGAGGTAGGTTCTGTAATAACTATAGCAATTAACAGTATTTAATTTGATATTTAATAAGAACTCAGCACTGTCACTGTCAATAAAATTGGGGGGGGAAGATGAGCCTTTTTTATTACAAATAGTAAAGCGTTTGACCATCATCTCACCTAAATAAGTGAAGATGTGGCCTAAGATGGAAAACGCTTTGATACACTATAACGCGCTATCTATGCCGGAAGTCTTCTAGTCTATAAAGGCTTAACTATAAAGATATAGAAGCTAGATCGGTTATATCTGAATGAAGAGACTTTATTAACAAAGTAAATTACAATCAAAGAATATAAACAAATTAGAACTAGTATTTACATTTGAAACACAATTGTTTCAAATAGTAGTTAGCTCAATGCTAACTACATACTGTTGCATAATGTAAATTGACATGAGGAAATAACAGTTTTAAAATAAAAACTCAGAATTTCTCTAACAAATTGTTTCCAAAAGCGAGGTGATATTCTACAAAAATAATATAACATACGAATATAAACAAATACACACAGAGATAGTGCTCAAATTAGCACAACATTGCCGTAAGCATGTAGGTCACGGTCTGAAGTGTAACAGAGACGGATAATACACGACGTAACAAGAGAGAGAAGGATAGAAAGATCAGCAGCAGGTTTCGAATACTTGCTTAAATCTGATATACGTAGTTTGCCAAATATGTATGTGCTTTGTGAAAATCAAGTCACAGAAAGCGAAACACAAGAATATAAATCACCAGAAATCATATATCATACTAAATTATAAATGCGAAATGTTGGATTGATGTTTTATTCACAAATACTATCTGGATCGAACCGAGATAAAGTGCTGGACCTAGTAAAACATATAGGTTACTTTTTGTCCCTGACATACGCGTACAAGTCGCGACCAGAAGCTATTTAGACTATGTATTCAAATTAGGTAGCTAACAAGCGTATTATAAAAGAAACGCAAGTAACTTTTACGTATAGATATGAATCTATGCACGTATACCTACTTTCACTAACTCCATTCATTACCGCGTAGTTTTGTACAGTTGCTTTTTATACCTGCTTGGCGCAGTGAATAGCCAGTCTTAATGTTGTGGGTTCGTTCCCGCTCCAGGATGATTTTATGGTTGGCATGGTTTTCAGTATTACACTTGATCTTGAGTTTGACTATATGTATTTCTATGTGTTTTTAGGGTGTGGTTCCATATCGAGAATCGATCATTAAAGGAGGTAAATGGTTTTGCTTTGAAAATAGGAATTAAGTATTTTTATGCTAGAGTGCTATGTGTTTTATTTTAAGGCATTTTTTATCTGCCTTTCTAGATTTTTGTTGATAAGAGACCTGTCCAGTCTTATATACACTGCCGGCCAAAAGTTTGAGACCACCTACATCAAAGTAGGAAAATGAAATAAAACTCAAAATACAAAGCAAGAGGTTTAATTATGAATTAAAATACTTATTTCCTAATACACATACATTATGAAGAAAACAAAAAAATCAAGAAAAATCAACCATTTACTTTAAAAATGTCGCTCATATTTTATACAGATTTTTCGTCGAAAAACCCTCCCTTGCATTTTATTACTACTTTCACTATTCTTGGCATACGAGCAATCAATTTGTCGATTGTATCTTGTGATATATTGTTCCAGCTTTCTTGTAAAGCCTTCCACATGTCTTCTTGCGAAGTGGGACAACAACTGCGCACATTTCTATCAAGCTCTTCCCACAAAAGCTCAATCGGGTTGAGATCCGGACTCTGAGGGGGCCACACCATGTTTTTTAAAACCCCTTCTGTTTCTTTGTGTTCTAAATAACCCCTGCATAATTTTGAACTATGTTTTGGGTCATTATCTTGTTGGAAAAAAAATCCATCTCCAATTATTCTTGAACCAGACGGAATGGCATTTTGCTGTAGTATTCGTTTATATTGCTCCTTTTTCATGATTCCTTCGACTCGTACCAAATCTCCGGTTCCATGGCCCGAGAAGCATCCCCAGACCATAATGGAACCACCACCATGCTTGACTGTTGGCACCACACAGTCTGGCATCATCTTTTCCTCGACGTTACGTCGAACAAAAATTCGTCGTTTTGAACCAAATATTTCAAATTTGGATTCATCTGACCAAAGAACTTGTTTAAAGTCTTCTTCAGTCCAGTCTCGATGGGTAAGGGCCCACTGCATCCGTTTCTTTTTGTTTTGTGGCCTTAGTAGTGGTTTTCGAACGGCGACGCGACCAAATAACTTAGCATCTCTCAAACGTCTTTTTACTGTAGTCAATGATACAGGTTCTGATCGGGATTTGTTCACTTCTACGCGGATTTCTGGTGCTGTTAGGCGTCTATTCCGCTTGCTGGTAGTGACGATGAAGTGATCCTCGCGAGAAGTGGTAGTTCTCGGCCTTCCCGAACGCGAACGATCTTGATTACTGCCAGTCTCCTTGTATCGGGTTATTGTGTTATGAACACAAGTCTTCGACAACTTAAGTTGAGAGGCAATCGCACGTTCAGATTTGCCTTCGCCGTATAAAACAACTATGGCAGAGCGAGTTTCACTGCTAATTTCGCGAACTTTTCCCATTTTAAGATGTCTTCACTGTAACAACGACGAGCTCAGACTAATAAGGTAGAAAATAATTTACTCCATAAAAACTCAGGTACTAAATATGTTTTAGGAAGCTAACATAATCCCTGATATCGGTTAACGCGAAACAAACCCAAAACAATAAGTAATGAGCAGATCATAAAAATATTACAATGACTCTACCACCTGGTCCTTGCGCGGCGCTCATTGATGTTTTGAAACAATAGACCTTTTTAGGATGATAACTTAAACAACAACATAAATAATGACTCTTAGAAATTCTTTAATAATAATAGAATACGCACGTGTTCAAATTAGCTCATTATCATATGTGTACTTTGAAATATTTTGTTGGTGACAAAGATTTTTACAGTGGTCTCAAACTTTTGGCCTGCAGTGTAAGTGATTTTTTTTATCGCAATTAAGTTTCGTGTCATCAAACTATGCAAAGTTAAATAAACTGATAATTCAAACAAGAAATCGGTCGGTCGTAGAACTCCCCTATACAATGGTATAAAAACATTGAGCAATAAACAACGGTTGAACGTTCTGATAAACAGATATGATAAATATATGATTCATACACAATTGAACTATAGCATATCGAACTCAAGAAGTATATATATATATATAATAGGGCATAGAGGCTGTAAAATTTATAATAGCACGTGTCTTAGTATAAACATGGAGGATAAGGCAATCGTATGGCCATCTTGTAGTATTAAAGTGAGACATCATTACAGTTCAGATGTATTAAAAGATTCGCGGTTGACAGAACTATATCTCCATTTTTTGCAAAATCACTCATACGTAGCATGTCACCGTTCTTTTGTTAAAAAAAGCGATAAAATACAGACTAGCTTCTTTGGCGTCACTTGTGCAATTTTGTAATATGTTTCGCGCTGTATTGCTTTTCATTTCTAGCAATGTTCATTCAGAAAATAAGGCGATTTGTTTCGACACTTGAAAAGTTTTAGTCGAGACCAATCCTATACCTAGCTGATTCTATTACCGTAAATATCGCGAAAAATCTTGACAATACTATAGCTAAAGACGATCCTAAAATAAGTGTTCACAATATCATGCCCATGGCTGCTGCTCCTAACGACCTCAGGCGCCCTGTACTCAATGGTCCCACAGAAGCTGTAAGCTCTGTGTTCATCGGTACAGAACTCCTTGGAGAGGCCAATGTAGGTAAGTTCGAGACGAGACTAACCCTATAGGGTATCTTTAGATATATTATTTTACGATCATAAGTACTGACAAAAATCCTGACAATTCTTTTAATATCGATGATCCAACATAAGTAGACATTATAAGCTAATCTAAGGTAATAATAAATACTTACAATATCATGCCCCTGGCTGCCGCTTCTAACAACCTCAGGCGCCATATACTCGATGGTCCCACAGAAGCTGTAAGCTCTGTGCTCGCCGGTACAGAACTCCTTGGAGAGGCCAAAGTCGGTTAGGACAATGTGGCCTTCTGCGTCCAGGAGAATGTTCTCGAGCTTTATGTCGCGGTAGATGATGCCGAGCTGAAAGGTAAATAGATTAGATTATACAATAATTTATCACAAAAATTAGCATTGTGTTGATACAATTGAACAAAAAATTAAATCGTTCACTCCAGATAAGTTTAGCTATCTACTAGAACTAGTATTTACAATTGAGCCAACTGTAGACTGTTGCAAAAAATCTACAGGTAGCTCAACTGATCCATATTAATACCAGTCGGAAGCGTCCCCAAGACGCTGGCTGCATTGCTCCGCTGTATGGCGACGCTGATGCGCTGCGCCATTAGCTCAATTGTTTCAATTGTAAATACTTGTTCTAATTTTGATTGTAATTTTCTTTTTTTGTTCAGCACGCACTGCTGGGTATAGGCGTCCTCTCCATTACGCCATTTTGTCCTGTCCTGGACTTACTACTCTAATCCACTATCAGCAAAGTCTATCAAACAAAAATGTTACCCGGTCGCCTAGGTTGAAAATAAATGCACTTCTTTCTGGTTGTTTTTCTTGCTTTGAAGGTTGTTCAGGCGTATGCCTTTTCAATCTTAGATTGAGATCAACAAAGTTTACATTACACAGGTGACCGCAATAACCCATAAACTTTAATGTAGTTAAAGCAATATCAGATAACACTATTCTAATTTAAATGTAAATTGTAAATGACATTCCCTTGCAAATTGTGTAATCTTACAATAACATTATTTAAATACTAGCACGTGTGAAAATAATCAAGCTAAACATTCCTGGGTCCCTGGGTACAGACTTTTAATTCTTAACTAATGTTTATATGTAATGTGTTATAATATTTTATATAATCTTATGTATAGGTATAGATTTTATAATATTGTTTGACATTTTGGAATGTATGTAATTCTGTAAGTCAAGTTTGATAAATAAATAAATAAAAATAGACGAAACGACCAATAAAAGTGGATATGAAATAAGATCTCACCATCAGATTATTAGATCATAATCATATAACTTTTAAATTCGGTTAAATCCAAGGTGAGTTACTTTCAAAATCAGTCGAATCCAACCTACTGTCAAAATCGGTCTTTGGTATATCAGTCGGTCAGTCAGATTATCGAATTACATAATTGAACAATATGAATTCCGACCACAGATATCAGATACCTCTATTGTGCCGACGATGTATCGTCCACGGCCATGTAAGACAGCTTGTAATGCAGCAGGGCGGCGCGGCGCGCCCTTGCCGATGCCGGTCGCACCGCGACCCTGCTGTCCCCTCGCAGTGAAAGCGTTGATGTAGGTACACAGGTACAGGGTTATTGGTAACTAGCTGCTGGCTGCGGCTTCGCACCTGCCTTTTTTAAGTAGCCTATGTCCCCGGGATACTATTTACCTCCCTGTCAAATTTCATTGAGATCTGTTCTGCTGTTAAGGCGTGAAAAGTTAACAGACAGACAATAGTTACTGTCGAATTCATAACATTAGTATGGATTCAAAGACATTGCGTGAACTGTAGGTTAAGCCTGTCCATCATCACAAACGCGTTCGTGGAGACGCCAGGTAATATTACCATATGTAACTGCTCCAGAGCCAGTATGATTTCCGCTATATACAGTCTGACTTCGTGCTCGTTGAAATGCTCTCTCTGGTAAAGGTGAGTGAAGAGCTCGCCGCCAGCCACGTAATCTATTAACAAACGAAACAAAATCATTAGATTACTGATAGATTGGGACAAATGCCGGGGGGCTCCGCGGCGTAAAAATAGAATAGAATATTTATTTATTTAGAAAGTATACATGTGTTTATAAATGTTGCACCATTAAACCACAATAGGTTTGTGTTGGTGCTCACATCACATCAACAGCCTATATTGGTCCAATGCTGGGCGCAGGCCTCCCCTGTTATGCGCCTTATTGGCTTTTATCTCATGGGGTTAATGCCCATAATCTCCTGCTGGGCATGCGGGTTGGGGATCGCAGTTCGTTGGTAGAATTGTTCTGCAGGGGGCGCTGCTGCCCGCCCCCACTCGCTCACACTCATGCTGGCTGGTGCTCTTACTGGTGCTCACGCTCGTCTTATACATAAATGTTAGTATAATTAGGTTGTACATTGCATTTGGATCACTTCATTTAATCTACGAGACAAATGATATAAACTCGATATTTCACAATCCCATATGACGCTAATAACCTGTTTTACGACAGTCTGTAGGTAGGTACTTGCCAGAATCAACGTGCGTAATAAACTTCTTAAATAGTTATTTGTTCAACAAGTGAGCAAAACGATTTTTTGTTGCACAAAATATTAGGTCCTTACATATGAAATTGGCGTTTTTCGTACTGGCCACTTTAATCACAAATTTCTCCTCTTTGGTAAGGAATTCCAAATTCAAATTTGTACAGCTATAGACTCATGTATTTGTGCTTCGATGATCGTCATTCATTTGTTTTTTTTCTTCTGTTTTTTTCTGTTTGCGTCACTCATTTTACAAAATGGAAAACTTAAAATATCACATTATTTACGAGTACGAGTTCCGCCGTGGCACTAGTGCTGCGGAAACAACTCGAAGGGTGAATGATGTGTATGGCGGTCGTGTTGCAAAAGAAAACACAGTTCGTTTTTGGTTCCAACGTTTTCGTTCTGGAAATTTTGACCTGCAGAACAAGCCCCGTGGACGGCCTGAGACTCAAGTTGATAATGAAGAGTTGAAGGCTATTGTGGAAGCGGATCCATCGCAAACCACGTCCGAGTTAGCTGCAGGCTGCGATGTTAGTGATAAAACTGTTTTAATTCACTTGAAGCAAATTGGGAAGATTAAAAAGCTTGAAAGGTGGGTACCTCACGAATTGACTGAAGCAAACCGGCAAACGCGCGTCGACTGCTGCGTTACATTACTAAACCGGCACAATAATGAAGGTATTTTAAACCGAATCATTACCTGTGATGAAAAATGGGTTCTTTACGATAATCGGAAGCGCTCAGCGCAATGGTTGGATCCTGGCCAGCCAGCCAAATCCTGCCCCAAGCGAAAATTAACCCCAAAAAAGTTACTTGTAAGCGTTTGGTGGACTAGTGCCGGTATTGTTCATTACAGTTTTCTCAAATCTGGCCAGACTATTACGGCTGATGTCTATTGTCAGCAATTGCAAACCATGATGGAAAAGCTAGCGGCTAAACCAACCTAGGCTGGTCAATCGCTCCACGCCACTGCTGCTTCACGACAACGCTAGACCACACACTGCGCAACAGACGGCTACTAAATTAGAAGAGCTTCAATTGGAAAGTCTAAGACATCCTCCGTACTCCCCGGACCTTGCTCCAACAGATTACCATTTTTTTCGAAATTTGGATAACTTCTTGCAAGGGAAAAAATTCAACTCCGGCAGTCCAAATCGCCTTCAAAGATTTTATTGATTCCCGTCCTACTGGTTTTTTTAGTAAAGGGATCAATGAACTACCTATAAGATGGCAAAAGTGCATAGAAAATAATGGTTCATACTTTGATTAATTAAATATATTATATTAAAAAATATTCGACTTTTTGTTCCTCCCATACAAAACGCCAATTTCATATGTAAGGACCTAATATTTGCTCTCGAGTTCGACATACAACTTTTACCTCGACTAGCGAGAAAATATTTTGTAATTTATAAGAGGTCGAATGTCAGGTACTCATTTTGGTCCACAACCGAACGAAACGGTTGGTAACGAATGCTATAAACCTCTTTCAAACCATGAACGAACGAAATTTTGCATTTCTGTGAAGGTTGAACGCTGCCTAACCTCCTTCCTTACGATAAGCTAGAATGACTGCAGCTCCCAGAGGTGCAAGTCCCATATAAATTCAGACTCGGTTCAGCAAGCATTCAAACTTTCGCTTTAAGATATTCGTTTGTTGGTATTGTGATAGATATTAATCTGATGTCTGAAGCAAAATCTCAACATTACGATTAACATCATCTACAAAGAATAACTTAGGCAGTCACTATTACTAAGGGGTGTCCACACAGCGACATTTCTATCAACCGGGAAGATGAGGTACTAGTTTCTCGAAAGTGGAAAGCTTAAATTAGGTGCAAGTACCCATCTGTCATAGTCAGGACCGGGGCGGCGGCGGCAGCGGCGGCGGCCCTGCGCGGCGGCGTTCGTGTTACGCGTGCTCGCTATGACGTACTTTATTGACTAAAAGACTACAGAAATGCCCTCGTGTTTGTTCATTTTAATTATTGCACAAAGATTGGAAATGTGTTTGCGTGTAGTTGTAACACAAGCCATTTTTTGTGTAAGCGCTGCAGCGCTGGGAGAATGTAGGTGCATATCTTATCTTCATATTTTGCTTAGATCTATATGCTAGATACATAATCTAGCATTATCTTCGCTTAAGTACAACTTTTGTGCAATGAATTATATTCTTTCTATCTACTAAGGGGGTGTCAACACGACGACAATTTCTATCAACTATAGATGCTAAGCTGGCTAACAATGGTTTCCACCAATTGGTGTTCACCTGCTGTTAACGGTCACCTATAACACCCTGGAAGATACTGGGGCACGAAATGAATTATTATTTTTAATTTCAAGTTATTAGCTGCGGTAGTTGCTGAGATATTAATGAGGGATAAAACCACAGACAAACCGGGTTTCGTAACCGATCACGAAACCCTAAAAACTTAAAATAACCGGCTAAAATAGCATGAGAGATTTTATTTTTATTTTTAATTTATCGCCACGGCTAATTTATTGCCATTGTTGAATTACATAAAAATATCAAAATTATATACATACATACAAATAATCACCCCGTATGCGTAAAACCCTATTCATAACCCACCTTTCCTCGTTCCGCAGTCGGGTTACTACCGCTATTAAAAATGATGGATACCGGTATTTACCCGGTGCTTTACATATATAGGTATAACTGGGATCCACACGCCTCTGGCGCCGGCTAGTGCTTCCAATCAATCATACAAAACAAACAATTGGAGCCATAACTCGCGGTCTAGGTGCAGTTGAACTAGATCTAGGTCGTAACAAAGTGTTTAACCTACATCTGCCCACGTTAATCGTTTAGTGTTATAAGAACGATTATTGTCATTGTCATTATGGACACGTGCCGAGATAATGAAGAGATAAGGGAGTTCTTCGCGTAGCTACGTAACACCCTGAAAATCTCTTTGGGTTTGATTTGAAAACATAACGCCGTAAGTCAATTCAGGATTACAGCAAGGATAACATTTTGACACTATTTTTTTTCCTGATGAATTCTTAGGAGCAGTGAGCAAAGGTCAAAGTTTTATCTGTGACGCAGAAGATTTCTGCAGTTTCGATTTCCACTGCCGAATATATACTAACAAAAGAGATTAATATACTGTGTCCAAATACCAAACCGCGTGCCCAGCGTGGGGATTATGGCATTACCCCTAATGATAAGAGCCAATAAGGCGTTTATCACTGGAGGCCTATGTCCAGCTGTGAACTGGTAAAGGCTGTTGATGTGGCAGACCGACTTTCTGTACTATAAAATTATTTATGTAATGTAAACCTACTTACTCTCATTATTTTATGTACATATGTATGTATGTCTATGCTGTTTGTGAATTAAATAAATGAAAAAAAAAAATGTTGGTTTTATTTTAATAGCTTCGCGCTTTTCAAGTGGCCTATGTCCGTCCCCAGGATACCATTTCCTCCTTCCGCCACGCTGCCAAATTTCATTAAGATCCGTTCAGCCGTTTAGGCGTGAAAAGGTAACAGACAGATAGACAGACACGAGTTACTTTCGAAAGTATAATATTAAAATGGATTTTCTGATCTTTTTACCAACAAGCACAATATTAACAACATCCGCAACGACCTTGACGCAACTTCCAAGTGAGATAACATAGACTATTTTACTAGCTAAAGCGGCTGCTCGTTATTTCCCAACGTAATACCCACAGTCGCCTTGCACGCGACCACTGTGTACTGAATTGATTCTTCCGTGTTTGATACTTACTAACATTATCTGCAAGCATACATATACCTAACTGCCGTGATAGATACTCATCATCAATGGCCTTTATATTCACGAAGGAGGGCTTATGTAGTGTTAGTTTTTCGGCACTTACGTAGATGACATGTAATGTAAGGCCTATACGGGAACCACAGATGCGGCCGCAGTATTGGCTTCCGTAGACCCCGGTGGATAATGGATAAATATTAGCGGAAGGAGTTGTTGCTCATGCATGACGAAGCGTGGTTCCAAAAGGTAAAACAAAACAAAACAAAAACAATAAATGAAAAGAGAGCACTGATGCAGTAACGAGCTGCATCGTCTGCTGCAGACCCACCACTATCCACGCCACGGGGGTGATAAGACTATGCGTATTATAAATGCGAAGGAAACTCTGTTTAGATTAGTAGATTAGCTTTAACGGCTAAACGGATCCTAAAATATACTAAACACACACACACTTTCATGACCCAAGACGCGCATGTTGTTCAGCGCCACGGGCAGTGAAAGTATATATTAAAGAAAATTATCCCAGGGAATGACAAGGCTACTTTCTTCCCCGGAATATCTTTGCACACGGTATTCGTATTCCTATAGTAGACTAGTGAAGAAGAGAAAAGTAAAAATAAAGCTAGTTTCCTATAAGTAGGACACCGCGTGTACAAGATATACCTGCTGATAGATTAGATGATGAAATAGATCAAGTTAATGCTCGCCCTTGTCCGAATGAGGACAAAAGGCGGAAAGGCAGTCTTGTGAGACTAAGACATAAGGACGAACAGTTGTTTTCTCTCCAAAATTGTAGGTAAAACAGAAGAAAGTGAATTGCACAAAGCAAAACATTACCCGATATCGGCCTGGGGTAAAAGTGAAATCCGCTTTTATTCCACAATTTAAGCCAAATCAGTATCAGGTTAAAGCTACACGTGCAAATATCGAACAATGGGTTACTAGCAAAGTAGAAAAACGTGAGGGCACTGCAATAAGAGGGAGTGGAACTAGAAGTAAACTAATCTCAGAATTTGATGAAGGATGATTATCTGGCAATGGATGTTTTATGAAGCAATCATGCTATAATAATGCTGGAATTCATAACTATCTATGCAAGCTTTTATGGACCCAGGCAAAAAAAGGCGATCCTGACGCAAAGTTGCCCACTAAGCCAAGGTCTATAGTGCTTGAGATAGGCAGGACTTGATGGAAAAGCATGCCAGGACAATCGTCTCAGTTTTGTTACCCAGTTATTAACTGCAAACACAGAATACATTAAAACACGTATACTACTATACTGGGTTCTAGATCAAGTCATTTTTTATTAACAATTAGTTTTATGTGTGAAAACTTAACAAAACTGAAAACAATAACAGACAACAATAAGGTAACCATATCAAATAAACAGAGAAATCTATAACCTCATCATTGGTGAAGCTAGCTGTAAATGAATATTCAATGAGAAGGATCTTTTCTCGGGGAGCAAAAATTCTCAAACAGCTATGTTTGAAATTCCGCTAACATCCCAACAATTGGACTCGACTCGATCAACGATCGCACGTGTCCTACTAACAATGGATTACAAACTACAAAGGGGGAAAACAAGCAAAATGCATCCGTTGTTAGGTCAAAGCGAGCAGTTATTCAGGTTATGTTATACAATTCTATAACAATATATTTTTTGGGAATCAACGTTATTCCAAATAAATAATACATGCTTCTGCCTCCGGGTTCACACGCGTTTTCCGGGATAAAAAGGAGTAGCCTTAGTTATTCCAGGTCCAACTTTAACATGCAAAACTTCAGCCCAATCTGTTTAGTAGTTTTTGGCGTTGTCTTCTGATAAATACACGTCATCATCCTTAGATCTCTAGAAGCTTCCTCCTTTAAAATAATATGATATTCGTAGGATTTTATGATATGAGTAGGATTATTTTTCCGGAAATCATTGGTAGACCATGCTGATTTGACGAAGTGATATTGATTTATATTTTGAATCATACGTACCTATACCAGAACAATACAAATCGTACAATTAAAATACAGGTCTTCTACAATTACACTTTTTATATGGTCATTAAAATTTTATTTAACTCGTGATTTACGTGGCAGGTGTATCGCGAATACAAAAATAAATGTCTTTACTGCATAACGGGTAAAGGAGAGGTGCCAAAAACCGTCCCTAGCGTACTCTATTAGTCTTTCACGGCTTGGATTCGGACAAAGGGACTCATTTAAAAACATTTTAAGTGGTAATTAGTAGCGCGCGAATTGAAATGTACCTACCAGTCAGTTTCTTTAATTTAACAAGCTTTGAAGCGAATCTTTACGATAAACATGTTAACGCTATGCAATTTTGGTATCTATCTACATAATAATAGAGTAATAAAAACAAATCTTCTAGATAGGTAAGTCATCTTGATCGCTGCTCGCCGTCCACTCTTAAAAGCATAGAGGTAACACATTGACACGGCCACAAAAGAAGTCTAATGCATCTATGTAATAATGCACCTACTTCCGCCTGAGTGAAGTCAAAAGGGACATTTGACAAAAAATCAGTGGTACAGTCAACAGGACCAACTGAACAGCGTTGGATGCTAGCTTGCTTGTCATCCAGCACATGCTGAGCCAGAGCCAATTTTGAAAACAGACTGTCGTAATTTTTTTTTTCTCCCTCTTTAATTAAGTTTTGTTTGTATTATTACGTGTGTTGTGTATGTTTAAGTCTGTTTTACAAAATGAATATATTTTATTCTTATTCTTATAACTGTACCACGGGTAAGAAGCTTATTATGTTTATCTGATTATATTTATGTCCGTGCTGTTCTAGTGAAGCCAAATAAATATATCTTTATAGAATCAGCCCAATAAGCATTTCATTATTATCCCTTCTCTCCATTTCGTTCAACTCGGTCTACGGTATCTTCAAATGCCAACAAAAAATTAGCAATACCGCTAGCCTAACTGAATTCGATTTGATGGTCGCAAAAAAGGCCTTTAAAATTGCCAGTCGGGTAAATGGCGAAACTGTAAGATAATGGTGGTTCACGCAGAGTCGGTCAAGGTGATAGCTAGGCCTCTTGGTTGGGTAACAGAAGCAAAGGTTCTGAGTGAGTTTGTTCAGATTAAGTTAAATATGTGCTTTTAGCGCCCGTTGAAAGTTGCAGGTACTGGAAGGGGGTAAAATAGGGCTGCGGATAATGACGATAATGAAGCCCACGTTTCGGTCCATTTCGGCGTACGTAACCCAAGTGTACCCAATCTTATGACAGGAACAAATATAATAATAATATAATCATACTGCTCACTCAGATATGGTAAAAGACGTAGGCGCTTACTGGAGGAGTAAAGCATCATTCACAACCTGATTTCACCTACTGCTGGATATAGACCTTCATATTCTTGTGCTACTCCATACAGTCCAACGATTGTCTCATCCAGGTTTGTCCTGGATAATTGTTCAGCTCAGGAGGTCACTAGTGTAAGCAGAGAACATCCAAAAGTAACTGACATAGCTCTCAGAATTAGAAGCTCGCAGAACCGATAAGCTTTCGGGAGTAAAGGTTCTAGAGTGGCGACGACGATGAAATGCGAAACGGAGTGTGGGAGTACCTCCTATTCGATGGACCGAAGACATTGTAGCGGTCGCAGGGAGTCGATGGATGGAGGAGGCCTATCTTCAGCAGTGGACGTATACGAGCTGCTGATGATGATGAACAGCAAGGCTACCCAGCAACATGCCTTAGTATCAAGTTCACCAGCCATGCGAAAATCATGAATTAGAGTACGCCAATGTGTCAAGGTAACGCAAAGTAGGCCTCGCCATTTTGTGTGGCAATCCTTCGGTTTTGTACACGAGAATGGTGACTGAAGTTTAGACACGGAACATTGTTGAATGGTGCAATTGTTTCACTTGAAATCAAATCTTTTCCTAATGATAAAAATGCGAAAGGAACGCACTGCTACCTTTTAAACGACTAAACGGTTGAACGAATTTGAATGAAGCCTGGCCGGAGAGAGAGATGATAATAACTAAGGTGAAGTCGCGGGCAGAAGCTAGTACTTCAAAAGGCAATACCCCCCATTACCATAATCAGATCACTACTAGTAGTAAGTCTTGTAATATTATGTTCTCTGCGGCAATATCGAACAAACAACATTGTAGCTAGGCGGAATCATTGTATGTATATTATGAGCCGACTTAGGCTGCGTTTCCGGTGGATATCATGAGCGAGAGCGGATTCTCATTATTTGTTGCAGTCACATCATCATAACACATATCACAACTAACAGCCAAAATTCATTAGTCTTTCTGGGCCGAGAAAAATACATTTTAGATACTGGCTTTAACGGAAAAATTTTAATTTCAGCTTGTACTACTCCGTCAGAGCACTAAATGTACTAAATGCATTCTACACTATGCAAACTAGTAAAAGTAAGTAAAAATGAGTTTATTTTGTTAACCAATACATACATAGCACATACAAAAGATAAAGATTAAGATAAAAGTAACAAATACGGTATCAAAAATGGCCAACACTCAGCAGATGCTATGGGAGGATGTATCCTGGCCATAGCGCTGGTCTTCCGTGAAGGCCGGAATGAAGCGCGTGAGTCGCTGCGCAACGAACTGAGCGAGACTTCAGACCAAAAACGCGGTAAAGGTGTATTCTGGCCTCAGTCACTAACTAATAATAATCACTCTTTAGACATACGTCCGACGCTGAACGCCCCAAACAATGGCGGGGAGATTTTACCATAATCACCACGCTTAGCAGGTGGATTGGATTAGTTATCGTAGTTGAGGTGTTAAAAATACACAGAAAGAAGCTGCTGGCCTTGGCAGGCCATGGCAGGTTCCTTTAGTCTACTCTTACGATATCCACGGATTGAGTTCGAGGGGTCGAATCGTACGGCGCGGCGCGGCGCCAGTAATAATCAAGTTATTGTTAAGAAACTCACAAGGACATGAGCTAATAAGGGGTCTATCAGGGTAGGCCTATGTCCAGCAGTGGACTGGTAAAGACTTTTGATGTGTAAAAATAATAAAACTCAAGATGCAAATATCGAACCTTGAGAAGAATATCTTTTGAAAAATCATTACATGTTAACAATTGAGATAATCTATACTAATTGGATGAGCTTCTCAAGGTGAGAAACTGAAAGAACTCAACAGAACTTCATTCAATTTGAAGGTCCTTATTTTCAATTTAAATATTTAAAAATAAGAAGGTACATTTTACAACTCAACCTTATAATAGAATCAGAACAAGACATTTTTATTTCAATAAGGCAGGTTTTCAGGAAATTCAAAGTTGAAACTAAATCGAGATACAAGGAGCATTAGACGAAAATCAGCCTCGGCAATACAATAAATCGGAAGGCCCTTTAAATTAAGGAGAGTAAATGTACCAAAACATCGTATACTAAGCTGTGAATCAAAATTATGAGAAAAGCTATTTATAATTTAATATTAAACACTTTTTACGCTTAGAGGAGTTCTCTACAAAACTGGAGCACGGCACGATTCTCAAGCGCTCGATTCACAGATCAGATACGCAGTGCTATATTACCATAGAGAAACTGAGATGTCTGAATAGGCTTTTAGAACTTGCTGCCCTTGATGGAAACATGTAAGAGACGAAATTCACCAAAGAGAAGAGGATACACTTGAGAATAAGAATTTTTTTATTAAGTAGCATGAATTAGTCTTCTAGGCCTTCGTGATACACCGTCGCGTCGGCCGCATCTTCACTTTCCATCGCAACGGGCGTCAACAGTTCATCCATGTGTCATCAAACTAAATTAGACTTGAATTATAACTAGATGTCGCTAGTGTTTACTAAATTTTTTGCACGTGAACATAGACCTTCGTTCAGGGAAAGTAAGGGAGGGGTGATTTCGTTCGTTCGAGACATAGATGAATATTATCTATAAACCGGAATTTAAAGTCGGTTTATCGTTTTTTAAAACACGCCAAATTATTTGTCTTTTGCTACGAACGTTACCACTACCACTGGTTTCATTATCTAACGCAACTCTATCAGGACACACAACACCGACGGTATATTTAGTGTTAATAACCATGATGGTTTTAAAAGTTTAACTAAAAAGATGGTTTGACGACATCTGACAACACGCAGGCCATGATTAGATATCGAGAGCTCAAGACCGTCTAGAGTGGAGGTCTACATCCAGTAATGGATTTATGAAAGACCGCGATAATGATGAAACTGTTGTAAAAATTAAGAGTAAACTCACGAAACTCCTACAAAGCGAGTTCGCGACAAGATAGACAGATCAAACAACAATCCTATGTAGGAAAAATAACAAAAGAAGGATTTTTTTTTTGGTAGGCATTTATTTATTTATTAGGACTACCAAATAAAAATTACACAAAAATAAAGATTCTTAGGTCTAGTGTTCTCTTATTTATTTGACGAAATGTAGTGAATGAAACCCTTTCAAATTACATCCCATAGTCTTGCATCTTTATATCTCAAAGCCCATTCAAAAAAATCTTCACGATAACGAAATAAAAGTCTGTATTCTCTATGTTGTTGTGTTCTTTCTTTTGTTTATGCACTAATCTAAAATACCCAAAGACCTTATCTTTGGGCCTCTCTGATGGTCAAACCATATCTCTTATATCTCTGATGGTTACCATAGAGACTAAGGCTTACAGACAAACCGATTAACGGTTTATGTTAGCTGTAGATTGAACTATGTAAACAATGTTTAATATAAATAAATAAATAAAAAAAAAAATTACTTTTTTTCGGCAAAGAACCAGGGACACTTAATTACTTGACATTAATGTACCTATCTATAATTAATAGATGCAATAAACTAAATATGAAATATGAGAGTTCCTTCGAGACGAATAATTAGTTTACAATACTACACCATGAACATTGAATGGAGATCTCAAGAAGAACGAGACAAAACATCATGAATGTATCAGACAACGTGGGAAAAACTAAAGAACAAAACAAAGTACAGTTGCTATTATAAAAACAAGTACTTTTTGTTATCGATTAACAAGATATAATGATACTTTCACTCGCCGAAAACTAATTGGTTTTGGAAAGCTCGAATCTTTATGCTTTCTAGTCTCAATAACGTTGGCATTAGCGGTGACTAAGGGTAACCGATTGATGGAAGATAATGTGGGAATCAAGTCACGAAAATCATTGTGATCTTGACATTTGATATGGCACATATACATAGAAGATGACCAAGAAGTGAATATGGAGACGATGACGTTTCAAGTATTAGATAAAATAATGAAAAAAGATAAATTGGAAGGTACCAAGACACCAAACTCATTGTCAGCATAACAATGGATATAGGCATAAATACATGAACGAATAACATTATTTTCATGACATTCGATAAGACTTAGAGTAAGGAGCAAAACTGGAGACAATGACGAGACAAAGGAAAAGGAAAATGATGGGATAACTTCTTGATTGGCCTGTAGCGAGAAGATTTATGAATAAGTGGGATTTCTAATCATTATTATTGATAATCATTTCACAACCAATGACATCAAAAGAACGAGACGAGTTTTCTAAGAAATACTTTGTTTGTAATGTTTTTTGAGAAAAAATCTGGATCCTTCAAAACAGAGCGTAGTTTCAAATACAAACATACAGAAAATGTATACTGCTAAAACTTAACCCTTCCTTTGCCATTGCCGTAGTCGAGCAAAAAGGTAAACCGTGCAATATCCCTCATACTATTCTGACGCAGCAAGTCAATTTGAGTCTAGCAGACTAAGCAATACGGTCGGATGGAATGGAAGTCGATGCGATATTTGCGCAAGACATGCGTCGTTCCCTTGACCCGCTTGCGTTTGAACTAGAATTGAGTCCCGAATTGGGTTGTGTTGTCGATTAGTCATTGGTAGGATTTTGCTTCGATATATCAGTGAATTAGATTATCATCGTTCATCATAATATAAAGCCATTGAAATGTTAATTGTCACTTGTTTATAGAACGAGGATCACTTTTAAGAAGACTAATGTGTATGACCTTTGTAAATATTTTCCAGGCAGAGTTAAATTTTGTACCCACAGGGTGTCAATGTCAACGATACCTTTTTACTAAGACTCCGCTGTCAGTCCGCTTGTCTTAGGGCTGTTTACTTTAGCTACATACTAGCGTAATAGGTAGACAAGACACTAGCAAATTTCACAGAGCCCCAATAACAATGGCCGCTAAAACAACAAATAATAAAACAATAAAAGTAAATGGGAATCCCCTGTACAAGAAACATGATTACATATTTGTTAAACTATTTAATGAAATTGTATATCAAATCAGAATATGAAATTCAAACCAAAACCACAAGAGCAAGGGAGAGCAAGCGAGTATTACGCAACAGGTGAGGGAACCCTCCGTCAACAACCTTGGAGTTCCTTGGCATTACAGAAATTTCCATCAAGGTCGCCCTGACAACTTGCAAGAATCAAAAAACATATTGGATACCTAAACATATTCAGGAGATACTAAATTAATAATGCTGGATATTTTACTCATCATCTAGCCTTAAACAAAGTAGAGCTTGTGTTATGGGTACCAGAAGACTGATTGATTATACACTGCCTACTATGGTGAAAACTGTAGTCGGTTTTGAATCTGATATCTATTTATTTATTTATTTTTATTATTAGGGAAACACACGGGTATAATATTATCTAAAATAGAGACTTAAAATTAATACACAAACCAATAAGTGTTTTTTTTTTTGTTAATATAAACACAATATATTTGACACTGGCTGGTATCTATGTGATATATGTAGCTTTATTTTTCTGTTTCTTTTTTACGCGCATACAAGGAAAAGTTACTAGATAAACCGTCTAGACCATAGCACTGAAAGTCGGGGAAATCGTACGCGAACACTTAATATACCCAAAACCCTAGCAAGTACTGGAAGTTTTTAAAGGGCAAGGGCATTGCGCAACAGTTTGTAGACCTGAAGTTCTTTGACACCCAAAGGACGGTGCCTAGACGGGTCACATTGTGTACGCTATCGATTGGAATACGGGTGGTTTTTACGAAAGATTGCAGCGGATTAAGCCAAATGATTAGTCTTTAATCCAACCAGTAAAAATGCCCTTTTACAGCATCTCTAGAAATTAATTTTATAATTATTCTGTTTAACTTAATTTTTGACGATGCCCAGTTACAGCAGATATGTAGGTATTCATTTCTTTGTTTTGTTTATTTATTTTGGCATAATATATATTTTTATTATAAGTGAAATGTAAATTGACGTAACCAAGTGTGCCTTGTGCTCCTACAGCCAATAAATGTTTGAGTAGTGATTCCATTATCATATTCTTAGCCTGTTCGCACATAAACGGTCGGCACAACACGAAATAGCGATTTGTGTTAGCTTCCGATTCGGAAAGGCGTCTCTTGAGAGCGATTTTGGGAACGATTCTTTCGGGACATTTTCAGCGTCATATTTTACCGTCGTGAGCGATAATTTCTGATGAAATTGGTCAAAACTACGCTCCCACTACCGCTGTCCGCCGGAAATGCACACCCTTACAAGTAACAGTGGAGTTTTTTTTGCGAATTTTTTTACTGGAAATTCGAATAGATTCGCGAATGTTCGATACCGGAAGGTACAGTGACCTGACCATGTTCGTGAATGGACCAACGACCTCGTGCCGTCGGAACATATCAGTGGTAGATAATAAAGTTTTTAGATTTCAGATTTTTTAATCACTCTCATTCTCGGCAAGTAATGCGTAGTACAATGGAATGATTAACCAAGATAGTGTGTTTTTTGCAATTACAATTAAAATATAGTGCAATTTCACCATCACCGTGAATGAAACTACTTGAAACTGTGACTTTACGTAGTAACTTTTACGTGCGATTTTAGTTTTGATGTTATCATTCGCTGTAGTTATTTACTGTTAGGCAGAAACATTACTAGGCCGAAAATAGAACTTATTCGTGATAGGGATCACCAAAAAGTTCTATTTTCGGCCGTATACACACATCCATGTTTTACCCTAATTGCCATCAACTATATTGTAAAATTATCTATATATGTTATTGTGTAGATACCGTTCATAAAGAATTATTTTAAATTCAGCTGTCTCTGTGTATGTGTGTTGTTTCGTCAGGTTCTTAATCGGTATAAATTTTGTTAATTGGTAAGTTTATTATTTGTGTATAAAAATATACACATAAAAATAATTGCCAAGTTATTTTTAGAATTCACAATGATAAATTACCGTCCTATCGTAAAGGCCGCGTATTCGTTGATTGATAGCAGAAAAACTCAATTATAACCTGTTCTGAAAAGCCAATAAGACCCTACTCACCGAGTATAAGATGCAGTTTCGCGTCCGTCTGGAATGCGTAGTGTAGTGTGACCAGGAATGGACACGCCCGTACAGCCTCCAGGACCTGTTAGGGAAATTAAAGTACATCAATGATGGACGTTTCACAAAGCATCATCTAGGCCCAACTTGATTGTGTTATGAGTACCAAACTAACCCTAGCTGGTTGGTTTGGTAATTTATAGACCTGGTGGTGGGTGGATGTAGCAACATCAAGGAGCGAAGCCACGGACAGAAGCTAGTTTAATATGATCAGAAAATAGAAGATGAAACATAGGGGTACCCAACTACACCCCTGAACCACACCTTTGTGACAGCTACGTGATTTAAACTCTCACACCTAACATTATTAATCTGTCATCACATCAATCCGCTAAAGTTAAAATAGGCATTAGTTAATTAGACACAATGTTAAATCTATCAAAAGTAATTGGAGTAGAATTTGATTAACAGCAGTCCGAAGCTTCATCTAAGTCTTAAACTCCTGCACATGTCAGTTCAATGACAGAATGAGTGCGAAGTGTTATCCATTAGTGTTTTTATCCGTGAATTGATTATGAGAATCTAGACAAAAAGTGGCGCACTGAATATAAGATTGAAGTGTTTCAACGAAGCTGTAGAAGTTATTGATAGCTGTACGTTTATTTTTTTGCTTATCATGATATATAAGAAATACATTTATTTCGACACATACGGATACAACAAAGATACAAAAACCCAACAAAAACAAGGAGGTATAATATACTATTAAATAGGTGGTAGTAAAATACAAGCTTGCCCCGTGATCCTGTGATGAAATAGGCGTTGCTAGCCATATGGGATGTTTGTTACGCAAAATGCGCTGGACGATAAACGTTTACACTAGAGTTGACTAGATTTATATTCTTACCGATTACTTAATTTATCAACTCACCTGTCTTTCTGTTCTCGTATGTTCTGCAGTCTTTAGTTTCTGCACAATAGATGCCTTCTTCAATACTTTCATTGCATATAATTTACCCTCGTCCACTCCGAACTTTTTTCTAACTAGGAACACTTTGCCGTACGCTGTAACAAAGATAATAATGTTGTTAACAATGACTACAACTGCATAGGAGCGACGCACTAGTCTGTGACGTCTCGGAATGGAATATGTCAAACGTCACGAGCGACGTATCGCGTGGATTTGAATAAGCTCTGCAAAAATCGTCGCCATACTTGAGTGGAATGGCGTGCGGTGTAGTGGCCCAGCATAGTATCTTTACAATTTCAGCATCACTATAGTTATAATTTACAAGTATTCATTGAAAACTATGAAAAAACCCGACTCAGTCCTCCTCGGTTTTCACATTTTTGTGCTTAAGATTCCCTTTTTTTTTTGCTCAAAATGAAGGCCATAGTTCTACAAAATGCAGCCAAGAACACACCCGGAAATCAGGCGAGTGTTTTGATACCTCATTTACCAAAATAGCTTCAGCAGTTTTGTTTCTTTGAGGCAATAAAGTCGCGCAAAAAAATTATATCCTCGCGAGAAAAAAAATGCTGGAGCATTACGATTCTGTTGTATGAGAAAACCACAGCGATATAACACCTTCATAATCTACCTACAACAATATTACCAACACTATTAGATACATGATACAATGTTAATAAAGAACCATAATGTAAAACACCAATTCTAAAACCGCAGTTGAATATAAACTAGGTATCAAGTTAGTAAGATCTCCGTGAAACCCAGAGACTTCGTTATGCAAGTGGTTTTCTGAAGCTAAACGCAGAAGCCGTATTGTCTAGCAAACTGCAAGTAACTGAGGGCTGGTTTCTACCGAAGCGGAGATTAACGGAAATACAAAAATAACCAAAATAATCTTTATCAAATCTACATGAGGTCAGGTGACGAAATTTTGACACATTCTCTCAGTTTCTTTTATACACTGCCGGCCAAAAGTTTGAGACCACCTACATCAAAGTAGGAAAATGAAATAAAACTCAAAATACAAAGCAAGAGGTTTAATTATGAATTAAAATACTTATTTCCTAATACACATACATTATGAAGAAAACAAAAAAATCAAGAAAAATCAACCATTTACTTTAAAAATGTCGCTCATATTTTATACAGATTTTTCGTCGAAAAACCCTCCCTTGCATTTTATTACTACTTTCACTATTCTTGGCATACGAGCAATCAATTTGTCGATTGTATCTTGTGATATATTGTTCCAGCTTTCTTGTAAAGCCTTCCACATGTCTTCTTGCGAAGTGGGACAACAACTGCGCACATTTCTATCAAGCTCTTCCCACAAAAGCTCAATCGGGTTGAGATCCGGACTCTGAGGGGGCCACACCATGTTTTTTAAAACCCCTTCTGTTTCTTTGTGTTCTAAATAACCCCTGCATAATTTTGAACTATGTTTTGGGTCATTATCTTGTTGGAAAAAAAATCCATCTCCAATTATTCTTGAACCAGACGGAATGGCATTTTGCTGTAGTATTCGTTTATATTGCTCCTTTTTCATGATTCCTTCGACTCGTACCAAATCTCCGGTTCCATGGCCCGAGAAGCATCCCCAGACCATAATGGAACCACCACCATGCTTGACTGTTGGCACCACACAGTCTGGCATCATCTTTTCCTCGGCGTTACGTCGAACAAAAATTCGTCGTTTTGAACCAAATATTTCAAATTTGGATTCATCTGACCAAAGAACTTGTTTAAAGTCTTCTTCAGTCCAGTCTCGATGGGTAAGGGCCCACTGCATCCGTTTCTTTTTGTTTTGTGGCCTTAGTAGTGGTTTTCGAACGGCGACGCGACCAAATAACTTAGCATCTCTCAAACGTCTTTTTACTGTAGTCAATGATACAGGTTCTGATCGGGATTTGTTCACTTCTACGCGGATTTCTGGTGCTGTTGGGCGTCTATTCCGCTTGCTGGTAGTGACGATGAAGTGATCCTCGCGAGAAGTGGTAGTTCTCGGCCTTCCCGAACGCGAACGATCTTGATTACTGCCAGTCTCCTTGTATCGGGTTATTGTGTTATGAACACAAGTCTTCGACAACTTAAGTTGAGAGGCAATCGCACGTTCAGATTTGCCTTCGCCGTATAAAACAACTATGGCAGAGCGAGTTTCACTGCTAATTTCGCGAACTTTTCCCATTTTAAGATGTCTTCACTGTAACAACGACGAGCTCAGACTAATAAGGTAGAAAATAATTTACTCCATAAAAACTCAGGTACTAAATATGTTTTAGGAAGCTAACATAATCCCTGATATCGGTTAACGCGAAACAAACCCAAAACAATAAGTAATGAGCAGATCATAAAAATATTACAATGACTCTACCACCTGGTCCTTGCGCGGCGCTCATTGATGTTTTGAAACAATAGACCTTTTTAGGATGATAACTTAAACAACAACATAAATAATGACTCTTAGAAATTCTTTAATAATAATAGAATACGCAGGTGTTCAAATTAGCTCATTATCATATGTGTACTTTGAAATATTTTGTTGGTGACAAAGATTTTTACAGTGGTCTCAAACTTTTGGCCGGCAGTGTACATCTCCTTATATGTTCGCCTTGGTTCAATTCGGTCCATTTCTACTTCAAGCAAGATTAACGCCACTATAAATATATATTTTCTGGCCCTTCGTATGCACTACTTGTAATAGGCCTCCTCCCTATTTCAGTCCAGGACAGGATGACGGGCCTATGATGTTCAATAGTTCCCATGCACTATTTCTCGGAAATATTAACATGATCGCGGGTGCACTACCGCTTTGTCAAAGAAAACGACATTTTCTCCCTTGTTCGTTTTTCTTTAGACGATACCAAATTACGATAACTTTCGCGCACTTTTCCACACAGAGTCCGTAGGGGGTCCGTTCCAGAATGGAAAGCCTGTTGTAGTTGCTTTATTCAAACCCAAGCTCAACAGTGGTCCAATTTTCGCGCCAATATAACATACATAGTTACTCCTTTTTGTACGCAATACCCATGACATCGTCCCGTACATTATAGTCGTATTAGCTACAACAGTACAAGTGAACATGAAAATGGTGTTATGATGTAGGTTGCTCTCACAAAAGTAGGGCAAGTGTCGCAAACAAAAAAACAATAATACTGTCGTTTATATTTATTCAGATAAACGAGTATTTCTTCGAGTATTGAAAACTTATAAACAATCTTCTATACAATAAAAAATCAATGCTGTTAGTTGGTAAGTGTATTTACTTGAGAAGGTCTGGACCGGTTATAGAAATTTTATTACGTAAAATCGGCCCCTGGATGTCATAATAGGTGACTACAGGGAACCTACCATGCTTCTACGTATTTTTAACACCTGTAGTGCGATCACCAAACCGAATCCTCCTTTGTTCAGGAGTGGGCGTGTTAATGAGGTTCCGAAAAAGTGGAGGACTGGAAGGAACCTGCACAGGACAAAACGATGAAATGGTGAATTCTAACGGCAATCAAGGCTTTGCAGAGTTTGCAGTAGTCATCAAAATTAACAATTATTAAATACCTGAGCGAAAGTCGAAGAGCGAAATGGAGTAATTTGTCTAAGACCTTTATTGTAATGTACTGGCTAACGTGGTTGCATTAAAAAACACTAGAAATCAAAGGTAAAGGTACAATAAACTGGAAAGTCGCAACGGCTACAATAAAAACTATATCCGCAACAAACAAAAGCGAAAATCACAAAGCAGAATTACTTATTAAATATCAGACTTTACACCAATGAAAATAAAGCGGAATTTGTGCAAAATCTGCAGATGAATAACGACTACTACTTTCTGTTTACAGTGTTATGGGAAATGGTCAGGTATAGGATAAGAATGGTGGTCATAACAATGCTCGATTAGGACTGTAAAGGATTATATCGACGATTTATGTAATTATATAGGAAATCTAATATTAGCTTGTATGCAGGCGTATGAACCTTCAAATCAAAGAGTGAAGGTCTTTAAGTCGTTCAAGTTCAAGGATGCAATTTGAGAGCTCGCTAAGTTCTACTAGTCCGCGGCTTAGTTTAAGCGCTTTAATCTTTGCGCACATTAATCCAACGCCGCTACCGCGCAGCACAAAAATGTGCATTAAAATATGGGCGGAAACTCGTTATCTTTAGATACATTTTACAGTGACAAAATGTGTTCAAATCGCGTAAGTTTTAAAATACTTAGTGATAAAATGGCTATCCACAAGCATCACACGTGGCCCGCGAGCTGTCAGTCAGCTGATGCCGTCAATATGATTGAATGTAAATGTTATGAGTTGATGAGTGCGTGTCAATATTTAGAATAGAATAGAATATATTTTTATTCGTTGTTTTATAAGACTTACACAGAATACATAATAAACTTAGACTAAGAGGAAATACATTTTAAAGTACGAGGTGTAAGTCCAATAAAAAAATGGCTCTGCCTCAGCATGAGTTTGTTGACTAGCAAGCTACCGACCAACGCTGGTGTGTTGGCGTTGAGTGTGTTGGCGTTTATGAATTCGAATGCACATTTTTGTGCTGTGCGGTAGCAGTGCGCCACTGATCTGCGACCTTAAGCCAGGTACTGACCGGCGCGGCGAGGCTTTACGAAACGTAATGATACGTGTCACACAACGAGATTTGCAAATCAGTACGGGGAAAGGGGGGTTCGTGTAATCAGTACGGGGAAAGGCGCTCGCAACGAGCAACGAGACGGATTTTTGTCGTGTCATAATTTACCATACGCAGCGAGCACGCTGCGTATGGTAAATTACGTCCCGTAACATCGGCCAGGTTCAGACCAGGTTTCAGACAAAACGTAGGTAACACTCAGATAATGCAGCTTCCTATTAGTGAAATAATTTTCAGAATCGCTGAGATAACCCATTGCAAGAGAACATATTTTATCAGTTTCTAATAATAGTTTAGACGACCGAATAAACATGTCCTCCACAAAAGACGTAATAGTTTAGATTAGCTAGAAAATTTTCAATTTGACTGTTTTTACCCGCGAATTTATGTTTTTCGAGTGTTTCTATGCGGATATCTGATTCTATTTATTACCTCGAAGCATCAAAACCGCTGAAGCGATTTTGATAAATTGTATCTTATACTCGTCTGGACTCTAAGATACATACTTAGCTACATTTTGTAGGCCTTTGCCAATCATTCTGCGAAAAATAATTAAAAAAGGGGGGAAATAATGATTTTATTAAAGAAAATACCTAATTTTGTAACTGATATTAATCTCCAGGGCAGAATATAAGAGGTTTCAAAGATGGCCTGAAAATCCGTAACTAGATTTGGCGACCAACTCATATGGAAGAACTGGCTTGTAGCCAATTAGCTCAAGATATAGCAAATCTTAGATCCTGTATTTCATCATGAAAGCAGATCATCCTAATTCGTCCACTGCTGAACATACCTCTCCCAAACAAGGGAAGGTTTTGTCATACATCCAGCCCGCATTGCATTTAAGCGGGCTGGATTGGCGATATGTGCGAAGAACTTTACCATCATATCATGGTCTCGCTCGATACAGCTCAAGACGTTTATTTTTCAGTTAACGAAAACAGTTACTAAAAAAAGAAACAACGTGGGTCATACATAACAGTCATAATAAGCCACGACTGTTATTATTTTAACCTTACTGTCAGAAAATTACGGAAACGTTGATGAAAATAAACGTAACCTTGCACATACGATGTTTTGGCTCAATAAAATATATCAAAGCTGAGCTTTTTTAAAACGAGTTTCTCGCAAATGACTTGACATACACGACCGAATCGTGTTCTTGAGTGGAGACTGCGACTCGGAAAACGTTGTGTTGGACGCCTTTCACCCAGTTAAGATTACGATCTGCTTATAGTCGTAGACTGCAAGCAGATGCTGGATGCGTCAGAATGAAGATAGTGCGCTATGGCGCTCATTAGGGGAGGCCTATGTCCAGCAGTGGACTAGTATAGACTGACGATGAAACGACCGAATATTATAAACGATCTAAATCTACGAAAATCAGAAGATTCCATTGGTTTTTGGGTGGCATGCGTGATTTCGAATCGACTTTCGATCGACCCAATTAGTGGAAAATTATTTGAGCTTAAATTATTATCTTACGCTAACGAAAAAAAGTATAACCCTCATTCTTGCGCTGACAATTACTAAGAGCTTGAGAACACTTTACAAGATGAAAACCTTAATTCAAAATGAAAAACTAAACTCCTAACAGTAAGATGATTAAGGAAAACCGAACCTAAAATTAATTACATAGGAGAGCAAAGATCTGTTTTTCTATACTACACACTACACATTTATCCGTCTACGTTTCTGTCTAGACGCGATGAGAAACTTTATTACTTAATACTATTTACATACAGACCAGTCTGATAGTACCTTTCTGTTTTAAGGTAAAATATAAACATTAACCCGTCACAGGACTAACCACCTTGATACTTATACATAGATTGTCTACAGTATATTAAGACCTTGAGATAGCATAATCTCCATGAAAATAGGCTAGTCTTCAACGGTAAAAATAATTATTTTAGCGAACTTTTTGTACTTGTGTTTTTTGTTTTAACAACGAATAACACGAGCTTTCGAATAATAGCTTCCATTCAGCGCTCCTCAAACGTCAAACGTGATAAACTGTGCATTAACAACAGTATTTGTTTTAAACCAAAGATATACATAAATTCAAAGATTTGTTTATTAATAGCATCGCACGAACCCTATGGTAGACCTACACTATAACAAAAGTATTGGTTTTAAACCAAACATATACATAACCTCAAATTCACAGGACAAAACAAATTTGATACTTTCTATTGTCTCATCTCGTGTCTCACGCTAATATCGCGCACGCTGCACCGGACGTATGGTGTTACTGTCATCAGGTCGTCACCGTCACACAGCTGGCCTGACAAAGCCACGGAGTAGCCCTGGATTAGGTATTAGCTTCCTGCGCCTTTTGTTTTCACTTCCCATACCTGTGGGAGCTTTTTATGCTGTCAAAGGGGTTAATAAACTTTAACTGGCTAAGTTTTTCTAAATCAAAAGTGTTCATCGGAATACCGTACGCAGAAATTTTAGGAGCGTTTCTCGCAGCGGTACAAATTTTTGGGTGAACTGCTTTATTTTTTCTGGGTCTGGTTGCATCCATAATCCATACTAATATTATAAAAGCGAAAGTAATTCTGTCTGGCTGTTACTTTTTCACGCCTAAACGGTTGAACGGATCTCTATGCAATTTGGCAGAGGTAAACGGTACCCCGGGGAAGGACATATATGCTACTTTTTATCTCGGAAAAACACGTGCGAAGCCGTGTGCAGAAGCTGCCTAAGGTGAAAAAATAACCTTGTGGTATCGGCTTAGAACTTGCACCACCCCAACTCTTCCTGCGGGTGTCGTAAGAGGCGACTAAAGGATATCCCACGAGGGGCGGGCAGCAGCGCCTCCTACAGAATAAGTCTACCACCGAACTGCGCTCCCCAATCAGCATGCCCAGCGTGAAGATTATGGGCATTATCTCCACATGATAAAAGCCAATAAGGCGCTTACCAGGACCAGGCCAACGTCCAGCAGAAGACCAGGCCAGTATAAGAATCCTGTAAGGTCTAATGGAAATAAAGCACTTTGCGTAGGCTATAGATGAGATGATGATGATGATGAAGGTGAGAGGATGGCATTAGGTGCTAGCCAAGCATTAGTAATTCTACTTCAGTCTGGTACAAGCACTAACGCGTGAAGCAAATCAAATCAAAACTTTCTTACAAAGGTTTTCTTCTCATGCAATTAAGGTTGTTTATCCCTTGACCGAGTATCTATTTGCAAATCATCCAGCAAGATTATACTCAGGCAAGATCTGATCTTGACTTGAAAGGAGTGAAAGTAGAAAGTGTTACAAATCAATAAATAACGAATCGGGAAGTGATAAAAGAACAATTTTAATTAAAACAACCGTAGTAAGTACACTTTTTGGTAGAAATGGTCTAATTTCTGTTTGAAAAATTGCAATAATGATTGACCAAAATGAAGTATGGAAAGATAGAGCAGGTTTTATACCGGTTAATGATGAAATAGCTAAATTGACAGAAACTAGTATCCATTCCTTAAAACTTGTAGCGTGGCGGAAAAAAACACCGTGGAACGCAAACGATAATGTGTTAAAAGTAGACTTGCAATGCAACAACAACTGATCAAATCCCAAACTAAAATTAATAAAACAATATAAATAATGCTGGTCAATCCACACAGCATCATCTAGCCCCAAGCTAAGCAGAGCTTGTGTTATGTGTAGATAAGAAACCTGAAATACTTAATAGATTACATAGATATAATATTTTTACTATAAATAGAAAACATCCAAAACACCCGGGACAAATATCTGCAGATCGTACAACCATTTCTCCCGAGGTAGGAATCGAACGAGCAATCTGCTGCGTCTCAAGCGGACCTACGCCAGCTGCGTCACAGAGGTCGTCAAATACTAACACGAGTATCAATATCTAACACTAAACTTTTCTAACATAAAATAAACCGCAAAGTGCGAGTTGACTCGCACACGAAGGGCTCCGTACCGTAAAAATCAGGCAAGTTTTTTAAAGAACATCAAAGTTTCACTTATTCGGAGACCCTTTTAAAGTTTAGTATTTTTTGTTATTACAGTCGAAGTGTTACTTATTTATAGAAAGTTTCATGTGTCTACCTTCCTATTGTTATTCAAGAGTGATAAACGAAGAGCAAAAATAGTCAAAAAATCACGTTTTTTGTATGGAAGCCCTCTTTAATTCGGATATTTATTTTATTTTTATTATTTGTTGTTATAGCGGCAAGAGAAATACAATTCTCTGAAAATTTCAACAGTCTACCTCCTACGGTTTATGAGATAGATCCATGTGACAGAGATGGAAGGACTGACGGACAGCGGAGGCTTAGTAATATGGTTCCGTTTTCACCCTTTGGGTACGGAACCCTAAAAAACAAACCCCAACAAAACCACAAAACAACATAAGCAAAGAACGAAACGTACAGAACTTCAGACGATAAGAACCAAAGTATACTTTAAAAGAAACGAAACGCGACCACTCAAATGCTTGCTAGTGATAACATGCAAATTCGTATACAAACAGCCGGGTATTGACCTGCCGTAAACGTTAAACAATGGAGGGTATCGAATATTTACAGTATCGAACTATTCAGAGTATTTGGTCTATCTACAGTTCTACACAGCCCACATTTGCACGCATACGTCCACAGCTGAACATGGCTCCATAAACACGCTTGGCGGATTCATGATCGCACAATACACAGAAGTTTCCTTCTGTGTACCTGGTCCGCTGCCTTTCCATCAGGCTGGTCTATGCCCAACGGCCTTGAGAACACAAAATAATTATCTGTAGCCGTATAAATAATTTATTTTATTTGTGAAATGTTCAATTTGTGTAAAATACTTTGACAAATATTTGAGAGAAAGAAAAATACTCCCTCTGAGTGATAGATAAAACCGTTTAATCCGAAAGAACAATGAGTGATATATAAAGCCTGTCTGAATCTAATGCTAAAGGGCATTAGAGTAGGTCACTCGGCTAGCAGTGTCCTTGAACCTTTGATCCCATCCTAGTAGGGCATGCCCTAGACTACCCCAGACGAGACAATCGCCCAGACGATAGAAATTATACTAATTTTGGAAGCTTGCACGCAAAAATAAATAGTGATTGAAATTTAAGAGGTAATTGGAGCTTTAATGTGTATTGTATTTTGAGTAATCCAGACAAATTCTAGACTTGAATATTAAGGTCGTACGTTATGGCAAGGTTAAGAGGTCATAAACTGTTAAATTGATCGTAATAGTACATATCAGGTTGTAAATTTGCAACTGCCGTGAACTTGACCCCTTTTAATGTTGGATGACATATTGAAAGTTAGAACATCAGTTATTTAGTCATGAACCAAACCTCGACGTTGAAGCTTGCTCTTGAGATATGCAAGAATGCAAAGTAAGCTCTGTCAAAAGAACGTTAGATTTTCAGAGCTCGCTCGCTCTTTGATAGAAAGGCTATTTGAAAGGATCTCAAGCAATCGTCAAAAATGTTAGTATCAAGATATTTTTAACATATTTTATTAATAGAAAACTACATCGTTCCTGAGTGCTACAACAGTCAACCTTTCACGCACGTCAACGAAAGAAAGCAGAGAGAAAAATAATTTTGGTATTTTTGACGGAAAAGTTTATTAAGCATATACATTTAAATAATAAAATGACAGACCACAAGAAAGTAGAGGAAGTCAGCCTCAGCACATTAAAGGTCATCTCGGAGTTCAATGATCACCCCACAACCCCAATCGCCAGGGGCAATGTGCGAGACGTTGCGGTAGGTCATGTAACGCACCGCACAGGTGGCGAATGCGTTGCACCCAGGCGGGGATCCTGTAGCTAAGTGATGATTTCACGCAATGATGTCGTACTGGGCGTGAAGAACGAGTATTATTACTAGCAAACGGGTGGTAATTTGTGAAGGTGAATGTTGAACGCACAAAAATGTAAACTAGAAGCTAAGCCATAATACGAGTACTTAGAATGAATGAATTATTTGTTGGATATAATTAGTTCAGGAAGAGCTAGATTTAAAATAAATGATTATTTTTTTACTAACATTTAACAGGCAAGAGCTAATCGATGGTGTAGCCAAGAAATTTAATTGAAATTAATTAATTCTTACATCAGACTCTATGCTGACAAGTGCAACGATTTATAATGAGTTCTAAAATGCCTACAGATCCTATTTATCTCAATCAACACTCCAATAATGAAAAAACCCTTTTGAGTCGGTGGTATTGATTGAGAGCACAATTCAATAATCCTTCCCGCACTGGGGTTAAACTGCTTGAATGGTAGCAAATGATCGGTCACGTGTGGTAATTATTAGATCCGACTTATGACCGTAAAACGACGTCATGTTGTTAGAATTAGAAAACCATACAAAAGCTGTGCTTACTTTGGGGCTTTTTCCAGGATTATTTATTTATTTTATAACATTTGTGAAAACTTTATGGAAGTAATTAGAGTTTCAAACAAACTTCAGACCACGTTTCGTCAACTTTTTTAAGTGTGAAACGAAAGCTTTTTAAAACCGTACCTTATGAATACATCAGTCTCGACAAACTCGTCTAACCCTTGGGCCAGGTGGTGCGTTTTTTTATCCAATACTGACAGATGTTTCGGCCGTTTACCTCGTCTCCTTGGGATATGTCGATGACTTTTTAACCGACTTCGAAAAAAGGAGGAGGTTCTATGTTCGGCTGTATGTTTTTTTCTTCATGTATGTTCGTCGATTTCTCCGTGAAGACCGATTTTGAAAATTATTTCGCTATTGGTTAGAGAATGGTGCGTAATTGAGTGGCTATTGTTTAGGAAATCAATTTTTATAGGACCCCCGAGGTGGTCCTATAAAAAATTGATTCCCAAGGGTTTAGTATTACCCGCAAAAATAAAAACACAATCTAAATATTAAGGAATTTGAAGTCTGTTTTACGTTTTTTCAAAACAGTCAAATTATACTAAATACAATACACCTAAGACATTCATACTTTTGAAACAATGTGTATTACATTTGTACAGTTTGTTATTTACATTAAATAAGTTACAAAACACTTCGAATTGTTTCAACAGTTTAGATATGTTGGCCCACCAACGTCAGACAGCATACCTATAATGTTTTAACACATACATACATACATACCTACATGTAGTTTGAACTACATTTTTCCGAGAAGAGGGCGTAGTGCGTTGACACTTCTATCACAGGCCACCCGTATGGAGAGATAACACACCCCATGACTTTACCGTAACTAGGACCATCTGCTTTTAGCTTAGGGTTCAATGGAATCGAGGGAGTGAATTATCTATGGGTTAATTAGAATTTCACCATCACACGAGCAGGGTAACTCTTAATAGGGCGCAATGCGCGCCATTTTGTAAAAAGGATAGGCATAGGATTTGGCGTTCATAGGAGCGGGACAGAGCATTCGTTTTAGGAACAGCGGCGTGAGTGCAAAAATCAAGTTTTTGCTTATTTACAATAACTACACAACCTATGAAGGAACTGGTTCAAGGAACCAGGTACTACACACACACACACACACACAGGGACACAGGGACTTATGTTTTGATTTGTAGGTTATTACATATTACATACATATTACCTACAAATCAAAACATAAGTCATCTCGACCAAATTATGTGCGACACAGTGCACTTCCATGTTATTATCGTATTTTTTTTCCTCAATCGTTATTTCACATTCTACGAACCGAAATGTTTTTAATTTTATGTTTTTTTTAAGAAATAATGCCGCGTGGTCGTCTCACTGGCTCACGTAACGCCCCATTCCGCCTTCCGCGCCTATGGGCCCTAGGCCTGCTGCTAGACTCCACACATCTAGTGTGTATACCTATTGTCACCGCCCATACTATATAATATATAGTATGGGCGGTGACAATTTGAGATCAAGAACCTTACTGACGAAAAGCTGATGCTAGGGTCGGTCACTTACATATTGTGGATGAAAGTTTCGAGGTCTTTTTTTCAGTAAAAAAACCTTGAATCTCAGAAAGTGATAGAACAAAAAATTTTCGTTTGAGGGGAGTGGACCACCCCCTTCTCGCTTAGTACAGCAATAACGTAGCACCTTGTATATTACTGCAGACTGTTGCGAACCATCTACAGATAACTATTTTTTTTCTATTATTTGATTGTAATTTTCTTTGTTAATAGTATATAAACATAAATTTATTGCATTAGGTTAAATTGTATCTTATTTTTCTAATTAACTGTATCTTCTGTTTTAACTCAGCGGACCATTATGAATATATTATATTGGTTGTCAGGGAGAGATCGCTCTTGAGCGATAAGACCGCCAATTGTCGCTTATTCCATAACTATTATTTTGTAAATTATTTCTAAGTTAAGTGTGCAATAAAGTATTATCTATCTATTTATCTGTGAATAAGGGGGTAAGCAATTATCAGAAAGGTACATAAACTTTATCTACTAACCGTAAGTAAAACTACTAGCAGAAATATATAATGTCCCTATTTGTAAACTATCCTGGTTATGGATAACACTTACCTCCTTTATTTTTCTATTAAAACTATCGTAGTTTGACGAATTTATTACGGATGTAAGCGGGTAAACTACAAACCTTATTTGTGTTGGTGTTCTTCCGCTTACATCCGTAATAAATTCGTCAAACTACGATAGTTTTAATAGTAAAATAAAGGGGGTAAGTGTATTAGTTTGACGAATTCATTACGGATGTAAGCGGAAGAACACCAACACAAATAAGGTTTATAGTTTACCCGCTTACATCCGTAATAAATTCGTCAAACTACGATAGTTTTAATAGTAAAATAAAGGGGGTAAGTGTATTAGTTTGACGAATTCATTACGGATGTAAGCGGAAGAACACCAACACAAATAAGGTTTGTAGTTTACCCGCTTACATCCGTAACAAATTCGTGAAACTACGATAGTAAAGTTTTAATAGTAAAATAAAGGGGAATAAGTGTTATCCATAACCAGGATAGTTTAAAAATAGGGACATTACCTATTTCTGCCAGTAGGTTAGTTACGATAAGTACATAAAGTTTATGTACCATTCTGATAATTGCTTATCTATCACAGAGAAACAAGTGGAACATTATCTCCTTCATCTTCTCACGTTATTATTTATCGTGGGCATTGATATAAATATTAGGTCAACTTCCACGAAGTCCCGTATCAACAAACAATTAGAATTCAGGGAATCCCCAAATAGAAAACCAGTTAGGCATTTCCATATATTATCCTTTGTAACTACATGTCATATAATACTTTATTGGCTACTAGCTGTTGCCCGCTGTTTCGCACGCGCTTTTTAAGTAGCGTATGTCCGTCCCCAGGAAACCATTTACCTCCCAGCTAAATGTCATTGAGATCCGTTCAGCCGTTGGAAAGGTAACAAAAAGGCAAGAGTTACTCAATGATATTTTAAATAAACTTTAGAATTTATAATATTCGTATGAATGGTGTTGCTAGCCAACGTAATCCATTCTTCCATAACATAGAAAACACCAGGAACAAATATTTGCAGATCGCACAAACATTTGTCCCGAAGCGGCAATCGGACCCGCAACTTCCCGCGTCGCAGACGGATCTTCGCCCGCTGCGCCACAGAGGTCGTCATCAATGATGCAACGAGTTAGAATGGAAAACCGACATGCGTCCTATGTACACTAGGATTAAAACAACTTGGCCGCAACCTGAAGTTGCGTCAGTGGCTGCGAAGTACTCGTTTATAAGGAAAAATGGTGGTGCGCATGTGAACACTGCTCATAGCTACTAGCTACTTCACTCTGGCCAAGTTGTTTTAATCTGTCTGTAAAAATAGTTGTACGTATTAGAAATAAATAAATAAACATATCTGGAAAAAATATACTCAGATTTAAACATAATAAATGAAAAATGTTGATTGGTTGGATGAAGCTAAATGCTGTGTAAAAATTCCAGCATTATTTATCCCGCGGAATCGAACCCCTTTTCAGACAGACCTCCCCACTGCGCCACAGATGTCGTCTGCACAACCGGTGTTCACTTTGTGTAGCTGGCAGAGAATTCCTATAACTAATTAGGCCTCGGCCAACGGTATTAATTTAGTAGCGAAGAAGCCATGGCCAGTTTAGAGTCCCAAATATTTGTAGATGCCTGCACGTAGGTAACTAGAAACTAACAATTTACGTGGATTTTAGACTATTTGGTTTGAAATAACATTTGCGGCCTTGTTTTGATAAAACCAAGGTAAGTATGATTAAAGTCAAGAGATTTTCTAGGTGCCTATGGACCTTTGTTCAAACACGTTTTTTTTTTCGCTGTAAAAATCTTAGGCACGGTCGCCAGAGTTGTATGAATCTTTATAGTCAATAGACCTTCGTTTGACCACAATATCACCTGCTGGTAAGTGACCATGTGTCCAACGGTGTATCACGAACGTCAAGAAGACTTCAAGACAAGAGTGAATGTTTAGAGGTTGTTAATTAATAAGTGTTTTGGAAAATACAGTTTTTACGTTTATATCCTTGAGTAGACTTTGATATTCAATAGGTACCTACTACCATTTTACGGCAGGATTTATATAATACTATCTAGGTATATCAGTTATCTAGTACCCATACATAACACAAGCTCTGCTTAGCTTGGGGCTAGATGATGCCGTGTTGATTGTCCGGCATTATTTATTTATTTTAATTACAAAATCACACTTCTTCAATTTTCTGCTCTTGCTTTGTGTTGTGCTCTTGCGTTGCGTTCTGCTCTCAATTTCTTGGCTTGGCAATATTTTGGCATTTAAAATGTTTGCTTTTGTTAGTAGACTTACGACTTCAACAATTTCATTAAAATCAATCCATTTTATTAATAATAATAATAATAATAATAAGTGATTGATGATTGATGATTTGATGATTCACCGATTTGATATATTTTTACTGTAGAATAGTTATATAATATTATATTTTCTATAGTAAAAAATGTATTTTATAACGAGATTTAAAATAAATGAAGTGAATAATAAAAATATTTATTCACAGAGATGGGTTTACAAAGTAGGAACTTACGATATTGTGGCAACAATCACCATTCACGTTACTTTGAGTGAAGTAATGAATATCCAATTGGATTGGATATTACTTCACATCTTCACACATCAATTACAGTGAAAGGTGCATCATATTTTAGCATCTATAAAATTTATTGAATCTATTTCGAAATCTATTTGACTTTCACGTCCTTTTTGAACAGCCTAAATCAGGTAACTGGTAAATAGTAACTGTATTTTTTTTTACCAATTTTTTCTTTTTAATCTCTTAGGACTCTATGTAGTAGAGTCCTAAGAAAGGACTAAGGGTTAAAAAAGGAACAGCATGTTTGCTGTTGTATTATGTTCTAAATTTAAATCCAAAGGCCTATGTTTTTGTTTATTACGTACCTGTATTTTTTTTGTATTTCCCTTATTTTTTATATAACATGTGTGTGGCTATAAATAAATTCTTTATTCTATATTACAATCCAAAAAACATCATCTAACTAAGCAGAGCTTGTGTTCTGGTTTCTAACTGATATGCTTAATACATTAAATAGAAATTTTTATCATACATAGAAAACACCCAGAACACACGGAACAAATATCTGCAGATCGTACAAATATTAATTTTATATTCGTATAATTTTTACTTATTGATTGAGGTCGTCAAAAACTGGTAAGTTTCTTTAGAATTTGCAAGTTAGTGTTGTGTATCTCATTTGGCGCTTAGGAGGCTGTTCATAACCTTACTAGGGTTATTAAACTTTAAACAAAAAATATTTGTCTAACTACCTACTTCTAATGTTTTAAAGAGATAACATTTCGTAATGAATAATCCCCGGAACCACTGGTCCCTCAAACATATCTTTCACAAATAGATCTAATACCAAAGATCAAAAATAGATAACTTTAGCCTACCATACACATTATAGGCTGGTTTGTTTTATTCAGGTACCACGCGTGTGAAGCCGCGTGCTGAAGCTAGTTTTGCTTAATATCATCAAACTTACCTTACCTTCTTGGAGGATTGTTTAAAAAATATTAGATTAACAATCAAAACCACGTATTTCCCCGCAATTCAACATTAGAAAACAATGATAAGTACCAGGCTCACATAAAGGTCGGGCAATGTAAGGACGGGCGAACGACCGGGCGCCGCGTTTCGGGGGTCAACGACCGAACGTCCTGACTCGGCCTCCGCGAGCTAAGCTTTATGACGATGACATTAGATTCAAAACGGTGATTTCTGTTGATGATTCGTTATGTGCAAATTTGAAATTGAGCTGTGAGACTTCGAGGTTTGATTTCAGTTTTGCATGAGTAACTCAAGATATTGTTTTGTAAGCGAGGCGAGGTTAACCTCTACTGTGTCATGTAAAGCAGCAGGTAGACACCGGTGTCCACTAATATCCACCGGTATCCACCATTTGGCTACCAATAAAAAGCGGTAGTAACCCGACTGTGGAACGAGGGAAGGTAGGTTATGTATGGCAATCGTTCTGGAATGGGTTTTTACGCATACTGGGTGATGATTATTTTTATTTAGTTTTGATATTTTTATGTAATTCAACAATGTCAATAAAATTCAATAAATTAGCCTTGGCGATAAATTAAAAATAAAAATTTTTTAGCCGCTTTTTTATGTTTTTATGGTTTCGTGATCGGTTACGAAACCCGGTTTGTCTGTCGTTTTATCCCTCTTGAATATCTCAGCCACTACCGCAGCTAACAACTTGAAATTAAAAAAAAACATATCGTGCGCCTTTATAGATTAAAAGATTCAAATTCATATTTCTAGTACAAATTGTGATGTCAAAATTTAGGTCGGAGTTTTATAGGTGCCCACCGTTAACAGCAGGTGAATACCAAATCAAATTCAAAGTGCTTTATTTATTTTAGACCTTACAGGACTCTTGGACACGTCACAAAATTCAAATTACAAGTTAAACTAGCAAATAAAGTGATCACTTTGATTTTTGTTCACTTCAATCTTTTTAAGGTAAAGTAAAGAAGCGAACAAGGAACCTGAATTGGGTTAAACCATTGTTAGCCAACTTCGCATCTTTAGTCATGAGGCCCTAGTACGTTAGATTTCGATTAACCAACAGACATATAAAATTTATAAGGGTTTCCTTTTAGTCATTTGGCTACGGAACCCTAATAACGTCCTACGGATTAAAAGCACTGACCGTTTTAAAGCTAAATTATAAATAATCCATCTCGTCTAGACCACATTACAGTTATGAATGAATTTATAGCCCTATTTAATGGCATTTTTATCCGCGCCCTAGAGGGTGAAGTTGTAAAAATCGCATTATTTTGCTTGGTGGCTTCCCGAGGGCATTGTTCTTCAACAAAGTGAATGTTTAACTTGGAAGTCAAAGTACTATGTATAGCAGAATTGGGCGTAACACTAAACTCTTTTTGCGACACCAGGAGGGGCGCGCCACCGCTTGAGGCGCTGCAGATAGACCATGTGCGTCTTAGACCATGAAAGTGTTAAACGGCAATTTATATTATTAGTTTACTTATTACTTATTATTTATGAAAACCTATTGTGCACTCATAGAAATATCAATCAGTTCCCTAAAAATAGCGATGTACATAATTTGAATACAAGAAATAAACATAAACATGCTGTGCCCACATCTAGGCTACTAGGGTATCTTTTAAAGGGCAATGTATACGCTTCTACAACAAAACTCCTAGTGAGTTGCAAAAATTATCAGTAAATGAATTCAAACAAATTGTCAAAACCTTCTTGTAACCTTCTTATATTTTATAGTAGGCCGTTTTAACGGCCTACTATAAAATATCAGATTATCTAGAGGATAAAAAAGCTTGGGACGGGATTTGCTCCAACTTGAAAAATAACAACTAACTAACAGGCTAAAGGTATCTTCATCGCTTCTTTACTTTAGTCTACATACCGAAGCGACTGAAATCAAAAATATCACTTTATTTCCGTGTCAGTGTTTAATTATTAAGAATTTGATCTTTTCTAAGTGTACATTTATTGTATTTATGGAAATAAAGAGTTTTTGACTTTAACTTGCCACTTTACACGAACGTGTTAAAGTCGTCCTATGTTGTTTTTTGTTTTCCATTAACAATAAAAATATCTAATTAGGCTTGACAAACAAAACAAAATCGTTAATTATTGTAAAAACTATTAAGAATATAGCTAAACAACTAAGTACCTACACAAGTTATGAATATTATCTTGGAAAGCGTCAACAATATCAGATAATGTAGCACGCGTCATTAAGCCCGTCATTGAGCGAAGTTGTGCTAAACAGAAATGACCTTCAAACTTTACGTAGACAATCGTAGATTGCAAATCAGCACGTTAATTTGGTCCTGAGGATTAGGGATTCCTCGATGTGTGAATGTGGATTAGATGAAGGAAACGTGGATCACATATTTTTGTGTTAATTTATTGATGTAAATAAGATCAAATTGTAAATATCTGCTTTATCTAATTACGAAGTTTAGCCTTAAATTGTTTATTATTTTTATTAGTAATGTTTTTCTAAATTTAATGAGAAGTATACTTAATTAGTTTTCGAGGTAAAAATCTCATTGGTGTTTTTCAAAATTTACCGCTAATATTATTATTTAATGGAGGCGTCCATTCCATGACTATGAAATTTCCATGAACTGGACACTGGCAGAAAAGTGATAAACCAGTCACATATTACCAAATACAAAGAAGTCAAGTCTAAACAGAACTGACCTTCAAACTTCACGTAGACAATCGTAGATTGCAAATCAGCACGTCAATTAATCCTGAGATAAGTCCTGGCTTGAAGACAAAAACACTTTGTATTTAAATTTTTTGTTATTCTATGACCTAGAATATTATAATATGGTTTACCTTTGGAACTTTGAAATTTGAACGTTTATCCGCATCAATACTTAACATTTTGAGAAACTATTGTGGACACGTTTTAAACTATTGGAGTACACGTTTTATTCTCCCGTAAATGTGGTCCCTAATTATTTTTAAGTTCTATTCAGACCGATTTCTTCTAAATGACCAAGCAATGGAACTAACAGTTGGTACAAGTCCGACATTGGGGTACTGCTACCCCGGGTGGAGCCCTTTTACAGGGAGCCCTATTTCTCTAAATCAGTAAGCTCGAAAATTCGAAAACCGTGACGAACATTTTCTTTTGAAATATCATACATTACACACTAGATGTACAATGTTTGTAAACAAACCACGACACAAAAAACTAAAACTCACTTGCTTAGCGTTGAGTTTCAGATATTATAATTGTAAGCAATATTTATTGAAAGAAGGATCTCACATCGACAATAATGTGAATTGCCAAATTCATATATATTGTATATAAAGACGCGGCAACAGAGTGAATTTTAAGTTAAGTATGGGCGCATTGTTTACAAACAATCTACATCGAGTTTGGCTAGTGTATATATCACACACTTGTGACAATGACAAATTATTTAACGTCGTCATGCGTAAAAGTTGTTCCAAGTCCTACAGACCTACAGACTCGATTCCATTTATCACTCATTTTAATTTTCACATAATACTTGGCATAATTTGTTTAAGTAAATATTTATTGTAAATTTTTATTAAACAATTTTTTGCCTATGATTCTAATTTTACTATTTTAATTATGTGACATTTGTGAACCAGAAATTGCACACCACGCCCGCGCCACCGCGGCCGGAAGAAATACATTGGTTCTTGAGACGACATATAACAACTGCGTACTCTATTTACATGTATTTCAAGCAATAATTGATTCGGTATTTTACATTACTAGTACTCTGCATCATGTCAATAACAACGTCATGCTTGCGTCACATTCGCGCTTGTGCTCATCAACGATCGACAATTGACCAGTTGATAAGATTTCGCATATCTTGTTCGGTATTAATTATAAGATATTCATGTAAATAAAACTTGACTATTTCGCCGCCTGGTTTGAGCTTCTGATTCGTACCAGTACGAATACGTATCAGAAAATTCGATTTTCATTTTCAGGGTAGGCCCCCAGTATTTAATTTCGTTTGGAAATTAACCTCGCTTCAACGGATTCGACAAAATGAGTTTGTAGAATTTTTTTTTTCTTTTTCGCTTTTACTCGACGACATCTCAATCCAAAAAACTGTATTGTCAAATCAAATCAAATTCATATATTTTGCGAAACATGGGTTACAGGGATGTTAGGTAAAAATAGAATGAGCACAACCATGATCAGCTTACAGCATGCAAAGTCATTATAAATGTATATAAATAAATACAATGTCAATAACTAAATTAATTAATAATCAATGAATTGTCTTATTCTAGAACTTATTCATCAGATATTCATTAACATTGTAATAGGCCTTATCAACTAACAATTGTTTTAATTTGAGTTTAAAAAAATTAATAGTATTGCTTTCTTTAATGCTTGCAGGTAGGTGATTAATGTGATTATAGATAAATACGCGGTAATCAAAACTGTTCAATTTCGCGGCAAAGGGTTTCGAACGTTTGTCACCCACGGCGCTAGTAATTGTATTATTCAAATAGTAGCTGCTGCGCGCGGCTTCGCACGCGCTTTTTAAGTAGCCTATGTCCGTCCCCGGGATACCATTTACCTCCCGGACTACCTGAAAAGAGCGTACGAAGCCGCGGGCACCAGCTAGTTTCCTTATAATTATGTAACGGTGTACGTTTGAAAAATGCTACATTAGTTCGGCAACATGCATGTAACATGCAGTGTAAGTCCTGCATTTTTAACCAACTTCGAAAAATGGTTTTATGTTCGGCTGTGTTTTTTTTATGCATGTTCGTCGATTTCTCCGTCGTTTAGTCGTGAAAAGGTAACAGACGACAGAAAGAGTTACTTTCGAATTTATAATATTGGTATGGATTCGTGCTAACCAAATCTGGGTATCACGACTATGTCTAGACTTCACATAATCAAGCTGAGTTCTAGATCCATTGTGTTCGTGTGAGGTATCGTGCATGATTCATGCGCTGAAGTGAAGTTTACGTGGAGTTGAAGTTCGGGAATATTGCAGTGGGCTTTTGAGATGAGGTAGAGGTTTGAACCTAGAAACATACTGAGCCCACGCTACGCAACGTACGCGGCGGAAACGGTAGGAAACGTCGGATGGCGTGGCGTATAAGTGTATAAATAATTCATTTTTAGTACAACATTTATTTGCAAAGATTGATCCTTATCAGCAACAAAATCGATTAGTTTAATAATACAGGGTGTATTTTTTTTTCAAAAATCACTCGGGTCCATTTCCGTCAAAAGTAAAAGATTTTTGAAAAAAATAAATATGCAGTTATTGTTTTCTTATAAATCGAGGGCATGACTCCTTTCACGACTTTTCCCTAACTCTCGTGGTTTCAGAGTTGGCCATCACCGCCCTTCTCAAAAAACCACCCTGTAAATTTTGCGTTTGGTTATCAGCGTCTTCTTCGTACTTTTTACGTGCTGATAATTATATACCGCTCATGATGAGTTTCGTATTTTTTACATTCTTCACAATTTTTGTGTCTTAATTTCTTGGTTCGGGTTGTGAGTAATGAACTTTTCACTTTCACTTCGAAAAATATGAGAAATTTTTGATCGTATCCATTCTTTCCCTTCTTTTGATCAGCGTTTCACTTATCACGTACGGCACACTGACGTCATGAAGATCCGACTGGAGTTGACCGTTGACCCCCACCTCTCTTCCGTATAATAATATTACACAAAATAGACCTAACTTGTTACTTGTGCCTTTTATTCTTATTACAATGATTTTAATAGTTATATTCACTTTAAATATAAAAGGAATATCTGCCAAATCAGCCTTATTAATTGTAATACCTTTTAAATGAGCCTTTTCTATTAAGTAAAATAAAAAAATAACATAAGATGAAAGCCATATCTATGCATTTGTGTTCTTTTAACTTCACCGTGGTCATATGTGCCCTTTTGAGTTAAAAAATATGAATTTGGATGTTACATGTGCCTTTTGGGCTTATCGTAACTCTTTGCTTAATTAGGATAGATTTTTCTTTTAAATTCAGGCAGATGCGCCTTTTTTTCCTGATTCCGAATATAACTCAAATCTGACAAAAATGTTAGATGTGCCCTTTTTCGTTACAAGGGCAGAATACTAATCCCTCGTGATTAAAACTGTTATGGAACACCCCGAGATCTTTCTCTATACAAATTAAGGGGCGAGCCTAACGGGTTTGGTTGTCAAATTTAGCCTAGATCTCAGTACTCACGGGATCTTCGTGGTAAAATACTCAAATTACATAAAATTCTAAATTTTTTCTTTGGTAAGTACCTCGAATGTGAAAAACTAACCGATTGCGAACAAACAAATTATAATAAAAAAAAAACATGAAAGTGCACTGTTTCTCACATAATTTGGTCAAGATCTCAGGAACCCTGCCGTCTATTGAAATGATTTATATTTTGATTTGTAGGTTATTACTAATTATTTGGTTCCTTGAACCAGTTTCTTCACAAGTTGTGTAGTTTTCTTGTAAATAAGCAAAAACTTGATTTTTGCGCTTACGCCGCCATTCCAAAACGTATACTCTGTCCCGCTCCTATGTACGCGAAATCCTATGCCTATCCTTTTTACATAATGGCGCGCAATGCGCCCTTTTAAGTACAGTACGAACAGTTCAACAAAGTGCAATATCCAGCGGTTGATAAAACACGCAAAAATTTATAGACAAGAGAATCCTTGGGGTGACCAGCGTGGTGTGAAGGCAAGGCAGACGTTCGAGCTAAGCGGGATCTAGTGTTCTGTTGTGAAACTGAACAAGCCTGAAGGATTTCAATGACAATCACCCCAAAATCTTTTGAATTCTTAAAGTCAATGTTAACTGAAAACTGGGAGATTTTGTAAGTGAATTACTATGATAGCTCTTAGTAAGTGTTATTTATCGTTCGTCTGTTATGGCCAATATAGCTCTCTCAAATTTATTATCTACTAGCTACTGCCCGCGGCTTCGCACGCGCTTTTCAAGTAGCATAATATGTCCTTTCCCTGGATATTGTTTACCTCCCTGCCAAATTTCATTAAGATCCGTTCAGCCGTATAAGCGCGAAAAGGTTTGACTGACTTTCGCTTTTATAATATTAGTATGGATAACATATCTAGACTAGGAATTTAACTGAATAGCCAAAACCACATCTCTCAAACATTGGCCTGTCAATATTCAGCTTACCGATAGGCAAAACCAGAGATAGATAGGATATTAGGAACGGTTTGACGCAGATGATGTTGAGATCTCAGTTCAGATCGAACCACTGGTTTTTATTAACTGTTTCATAATCTACGTTGGACAATAACCCTGAGCGTAACGGGAGTAATTGAACCAGGAAGTTACATAAGTATGTACTTATTTATTTATTATCATAATATGGGCAAGTGAGGGAATATAATTTTGTAATACACTTAAATACCTATTTGGAAATAGGTATATTTTTAAATACCTACTTGCCATATTTAAATGGGTATTTTGTGGCAATTAGTTATAGTAATTATAATTTATTATCCCGCCAATGACCATTTCACAACTTATTCATATTCAAGATTCAATATTTTTTATAATTTATAGACCTACTAGCTGCTAGCCGCGGCTTAGCACGCGTTGTTCACGTAGCCTATGTCCGTCCTCGGGATACCATTTACCTCCCTGCCAAATTTCATTACGATTCGTTCAGCCGTTTAGGCGTGAATAGGTAACAGACAGAGTTACTTTCGAATTTATAATATTTGGATGGTTACTATCGGATTATGCGTGAGGGAATAGAGTGCACCTGTGTTTGCAAGTGTGTGACTTGCGCACTACCTCTATAATATGTCCAGCGCACCTGGCTAGTTTCCGACATCATAGTAACTAAAGACGGTAATTATACAATTTATTTGTAACTTCTTAACGTCGAATCAAAACTGGTTCAATGGAGTTCCCGACTTCTTCGCTATAAGACGGACGAGGATAGCAGCCTTCTGGAGTCGACTAGGTCGCTCTAACAACACCATCCTAAAGGCTGTTTCTGACTATCTGGCCAAACCCATATACAGTCACTGGATTTCTGTCCTTAAGGACGGAAATAAAAAAAAGGTAGGTCTTACCTATGTTCGTTTTAATCTTTTTTATTTTATATTTATTCTACTGTGTGCACTATATTTTTGTATGTAATATAGCTCCATGGTAATATGGGTATTTTTGTGCCTGCATTAAACTGATTTTATTTTTATTATTTATTTATTAAAACAACTCGAGCCGAAGTTTTGTAACAGATTTGAGCAAGCATTGACAAACAGCTTACTTTATACATGAGTAGTCACGTGCATAAGCTATTTAAACCTTTCTACCGTTGCATTCAACAATCACCCCTACTAATTATCATTTGATCTGTGTACAACAGCTGACAGGGTCAACGACCTCATATCGTGGCGTGTGTTGCATGGCGAAGAAATGCATAATGCAAGGGGGTGCTTTCGTTTAGGATGTTTTTATTGTACGAGTTTTATAGCGAGTACAGTCGGGGCTAAAATTGTATTTTTATTTATACCAGCTATACTCCGTACACGCATTTATATTGTGTGACTGAATGAATGAAAATAGTGGGCGAATCTGTCGTCTCTAATAATATCAGGACTAGCAAGAGCTTCGATATACATCGAGCTGACAGATTACGTGCATTACATATGCATTACATATTTTTATGTTACATTACAATGTAGATTATTAAAAATAAATTATGATAATTTTAGCTGGCATTGTAATGTGTTTTGTGGAATAAATAAATAAGTAGGCTTTCGCCGTTTCATTTAGCGAAAAATAGTAAAAAAGCCAGTGCCAGAGCCACTTGTTGAAAGAGCTAACAGATCGACAAAATAATCTGATTCACTCTTCCTCACCTGTCTCAACTTTCAACAATTATAGCTAGGAAATAAGTCAGAGTAAGACTTTTTGGAATATATAAATTCTTAGATGTATTTTGTATGTTCAGGTTAGTTAGAAGTTAGAGCTAGATTGACGAAAAACAATAACACTTTCATTGCGTACGAGGGCGCGCCGCGGGTGCTGCGTCGCGCCCCTTCGAGTCGTACCGTACCGCAGAGACCGGCCGGGCAGTAAATGTGCTATACTAAAATAAATAAAAATATATACAAATTCAACTCACCACCAGTGCCGAGAACTTTGAGCAAGTCAAAATGTGATATGTCCACCTTTGACGCACCGTTGAGGTTAACTGAAAAAAATAAATAAGGAGATAAGAATGTGAATATAATAAACGGCGCTTGCGCATCTTACAAGGGGAGAAATAATGATGTTATACATATTATCCGAAGGTTGCCTGGAAGAGATTGCTTTCAGCGATAAGGCCGCCTATTGTACTGTTTTAATTTAGATATCAAGACATTTTATACGTGTCCTATGTACTTACAATAAAGTATTTATTCATTCAATAATGATGGAAAATCCCACAGTATCATCCAGTCCCAAAGTAAGCACAGCTTGTGTTACGGCTACTATACGAGTTATCTGTTATACCTACTTACAATAGACAGTTATTTTAACAACGAGTAAAAACTTAGATAAAGTTAACTTAGCATACAGAAAGACCATAACATAAAATAGCACAAAGAACTTGTTAAGATCCTCAACCAGATTTTTAATACAAATTTCCTAAAAATCTTATCTAAAGGTGTGAAACTGAAAGTTTTAACAGGATTACAACTTTTATGCAGTAAGTAAAAGGCATTAATAAATATCATAGATCAACTCAAAACAGAGGTACATAAATACATAACAACATCACGTGACAGCAATAATTCATAAACAACCAATAACTTTCAGCATAAGATAATAATAAATTTATATAAATACCTAGTGGAAACAGAAACAATGTTTTCCAACACCTCAAAGTCAGAAGTTCATTGACTGAATATAATGTTGCAATTTGCATTATCTTATTGAAAAAAATTGTAGGTTATGTTTGATAAATGAAAGTTAAAATTAAAACATTACGGCTACAAAATTATTGGTGTTTATTTATGGATGGAGGCGGCTCAGGAACGGAGGCCTATGTCCGACTGTGGACGTTTGTGGGCTAATATCATGATAATAATTAATGACAGATTAAGAAATGCTTGTGTCTACATACTACTACTATATTAACACCGTAAACCCAAATTTTTGCAGTTCCTGCTTAATTATTATTAAAGACGCAGATGGTTCCGGGTTCGATTCCCGCCTTGGGACAAATGTTTGTACGATCTGCAAATATTTGTTCCGGGTATTTTCTATATATAATAAAAAATATCTATCTATGTTATGTATTGTATTAAGTTGTTTATCACTATCAGTCATGTAGTACCCATAACACAAGCTCAGCTTACTTTGCGGCTAGATGATGCTGTGTGGATTGTCCAGCATTATTTATTATTAATTAACCCTTTGTGTTGTTTTTCAGATACAAATAATGGTACTAGTCAAAGAGTTTTTTGTTTTATGACTCTTTTGACATGAACACTGGCAGATTTGTGGCAGAACAGACACAGCGAGCCATGAAACAAGAACTTGAACTTGAATACCATCATTGTAATATGTTGTTATATTGTTTCTATAAGTGAACCGCTAAGATTAGCTTTCCGTTAGGTATTAAAACTTTCATCGTAGTGGTCAATAGATAACCAAAAATGACCACCTCTTTGTAGATTTATAAACAAATTAAATAGATAAATAGATAAATAAATAAAATAAACCATCCCATCCTTTTGTGGGCCTGTATTATGTTACGCCGTGCTATGGCGTAAGAATAGACACCTTCAACTCAGACCGTGGATGTCGTAAGAGCCGACTAAGGGATAAGGGGACCAGAGGAAGGACACCTTCTGTGTACTGTACATATCCGCTGCAATCACCAATCCGTCTGCCAAGGGTTGATTATGGGAAAAAAAGCTCCATGTTAGGGGGAGGCTTGTTCAGCAGTGGACAAATGTGTGCTGAAGAGGTAAGCTATAAACCAAGTATTAGTGTTTCAGTTTTATGTGTTTCTCATCAATCCAATACATAAGCTTGATAAAGTTACTTTATTTTTTCCTTTGTATAAAATGTAAGTACCTACCTAATTACATAATGTAATTGCCAAACTACTTAAATAGCTCAATCATTAGGCTTATTTAAATTGGGCCTACTATCTACCAGATAAATGTTATTATGCAAGTGGTTTACCTATAAGCGGTTTGTGCACATATCAATAACTCATTGTTAATTATAAAATGTCTTTAATCTGTAACACTACTTGTCCTCACATGTTTGTGTTTGTATAAGATATATATATGTAATAACTCTGTGTATGAAGCTATTGGTAAACCTAATAAAGAAAATTAAAATTTAAAATTAATTCTATTAAATTTTTTGTCAACTAGTTTACGAAGTGAAAAAGAAACCACTAGCATGTTTGAATATAACTCATATGCCTAATATATGTTTTTTATGCGATTTTCCGTACAGTAGCACTGAGGCACCAATGATCAGTAACTAAAATACTTCATAGACTGCACCCAAACTCTGCCTGTATACTAGCCAAACTCGAGGTGAAGTGTGTGTGAACAAACCACTACACAAAAAACTAAAATTAACTTGCTTGGCGTCTAGTTTCAGATATAATTGTAAGCAATATTGATTGAAGGAAGGATCACAAAACGACAAATAATGTTTATTGTGTAAAAAACAAAGCAGCAATAGAGTGAATTTTAGGTTAAGTATAATTGAGGAATTTTAGGTGGTTTGTTTAGAAGCATTCTACATCTAATTTGGCTGGAATTATAGATACAACACGAAGCCCAGACTTAAAATAGTTTGACACACAAAGCCAGTTGTACAATGACCCAACATTTAATAGAAAGGTCAAATTGCTCATTATCTATCCATCTGGTGGAAGTTTTTCAACACTACTTTTTTCTCTTGTTAAGAAGTTTGTGATAATTTAATATTTGTTGGATGAAGTTAATGCAAAACTGCATTAGCCAAAATTCACAGCTAATTGAATGGATTAAGATATTTTTGGAAACAAAAACAATTAACGTATGGAAATTTAACAATGACAGAAAACAACAAAGAACATAATAGCAAGGTAACAACTAACAACCAAATCTTAGACTTTAACAACGCAGCAAAAAAGGTGCAATTTGAGTTCCATAACCGGCAAAACGATGAATGTCACTGTCAAAACTAAAAATTTGCAAACTGCTACCATTTGCTGCAACCAGTGTCATATTTTTCACAATATTTCGCCGCTTGACTATGATTATGGTGGGTGGACTTAATTGCACCTAATTTGAGCATTCCACTTTCGAGAGGCTAGTACCTCATCTCCCCTATTTTATTTAGATCAATGGGTATAACGCTTTTTCAAGCTAAGGATATATATGTACAAGTAAATAATAATTACAAATACTAATCTTGTAAATAGATAATAAATAAATAAATATTGCTGGACAATTCACAATAATTTCCCTTTTACACAGCTAAGCTTGTGTTTTGGTAACCGGATGGCTTTCTAATTCTATTCAATCAAATAGTTTCTTTTTGAGTACATTCTTGTACTTAAAAACAAACCCAGCCAACCATTGAAAAGTACACTATAATGTTTATTAACTACAAATAGGCATAAAGTTCATGGCATTAGTCTCTTTGATCCTTAATAGGTATTCAACAGATCTTTAAATGTTTTTTGAGATAATATTTTATGACAAAAATGGTCTTATCACATTTAGTCAATAATTCGGATACAAATTTGAAATTAGCACTTTGTTTATCCTCAATCTTTACTTCGATTTATACAGTCTTCAACAAAAAATAAATAGAGTATTTTTAAAGTATTTTGCAACAAAATCATTAATGTAAATCCTTTATTGACTGTTAATTAAACATATAAATAATGCTGGGCACATCTCACAGCATTAGCTAGACCTAAGCAGATCTAAACTAGACCTAAGCTAGCTAAGCTAAGCTAAGCTAGATCTGAGCAGAGCTTGTGTTATGTGTACTAGATAATTGATACACTTATTGTTATTACAATAAACTACAATAATATTTTTTATTATACATTTAAGGTATGCTTTTAAAGCCATACAAGGTTAATTACCTATTTTATTTTAAAGGTTTTGTTTCATAATAAATAATAAATTTTATAAAGAAAATGACTTCACTTTGTAACAAGTGATTATAAAATGTGTTCTTATAACCACAGCATTTTTAAAATAACCGCAAATAAAAACCTGCACCATTGATAAGGTTATCAGTACAAGGACTGTGCTGATAAGGAAACTATCATTATTTCCCCATGATATTTAACTAGGTAGGTTGGTTTGGTAAGTATTTATATTAGTGTATCACACTGTATGTTTGTATCTGTTTTTTTCTTGTTAGGGTTCCGTACCCGAAGGATCAAAACGGAACCCTATTACTAAACTTCCGCTGTCCGTCCGTCTGTCACGTGGCTATATCTCATGAACCGTAAGAGGTAGACAGTTGAAATTTTCAGATAATGTGTATTTCTCTTGTCGCTATAGGTAACAAAAAATAATAAAAATATCTAAATTAAAGGGGGCTTCCATACAACAAACGTGATTTTTTTGGCTATTTTTGCTCTTATGTTGTCAAGGCTGTATCTCTTGAACTATAACAGGTTTCAAACTTTCTATGATTAAGTAACACTTCAACTGTAACAATAACATATACTTAGGTACTAAAATAAAATAAAGTTGAAAATTTATAGGGGTCTCCGAACAAGTGAAAATTTGATGCTCTTTGAAAAAGTTGCCTGATTTTTATGGTATTGCGAGTCGACTCGCACTTTGCGGTTTATTTTTTATCTATAATCTTATGTGTTTCTTGTACCACCTAATTGTCGTGTTATGTATTATGGGGCCAAATAAATTTATTTTCTTTCTTTCTTCATTCATAGGTAATAGAAGTTATTTTACAACTCGAAAAAAACAACTAACTAACAGGCTAAAGGTTTCTTCGTCGCTTCTTTACTTTAGTCTACATACCGAAGCGACTGAAATCAAAAATATCACTTTATTTCCGTGACAGAGTTTAATTATTAAGAATTTGACCTTTTCTAAGCGTACATTTATTGTATTTATGGAAATTAAGAGTTTTTGACTTTGACTTTACGGGAAAATTTTGATGGTTGAATTAAATACTTAATTGAAAAGTTGTTTACTACAATTTATACTAATAGTTGCTGACTGAGGCTTTGCTCACATGGTCCCTGGGTTAAACATAGCCCAGGTCACCCGGGCCCCACTCAGTGGAAAAACAAATAAAATGGAATGGTATGTTGGTGGAAGGGCAGAACACCTCTACAACAATCACCGATTCGCCTGCAAAGCATGGTGATTATGGCAATATATAAATTCAATTCCCAGTTGAAGACAAAAACCATCCATCTACTTCCTCATTTGTATTATTACCGCCATGGTGTGCATTTTCGTTTTAATATGATTGATGTTTCCAAGTGTATTAGGTCCATGTCACTATAGAAATAAAGCATCACTGATTTATTGACTCTCATGTTTTTTGAATAGGGTGTAGGTACCTTCTTTGGCCTTAATCATAGAAAGTTTCTCATTTTCACTGAAGCAACCCTAAAAGCAGGGTTGAGATGATTTATATCAAATTATTTTTTTAAATACCTAAATTGTGTGATTTACACCAATAATTTTTTAAATTAAAAGTTTAAACCCAAAAGTTTAAACCTATTGCAAGATGTCAGAAACACAGACGCTATTAACCTATTCATGTGTTTGCAGCCAGTCATAGCTGTTTTATAATTTAAAAAATTTAAATAATGTATAAATGGACATATAGTTATAGAAAAGAAAAAAATTGTAGGTAAAACAGAAATGAAAATGGTGTCATCTTTTTCTGCTAGTACTTCGTTTGATTAAACCGTTGAACCTACATTTCGTACCTACCTACAAACACTTTAAAACTGGATAGACCAAAGCGATTATCATAAAAATCTGATACAAATCAAATTAATCAGATTTTTATTGACTTAAGTATAAACGATCATAATTTTTTATCAACCTTGCCTAAAAGATTACTTTAATAACAAAGAAAAGAAAACCCTAAAAGTGAAAATGTGCTGTAACAAGCAGTGTATGTAAGTAAATGTAAAGAGCATAAAAGTAATAAAAGTTCAGTTGAGTGATGCAATAGCTATGATGGAATTTTGATGGAAATTGCCTAATGATTTGTAATTTAATTCAGTTTTAATCAGATTATTTGTGTTTTTTGCTTAACATTCTAACTTTTTATAAGTGAACCAATGTTTGTATGATCTGCAAACATGTGTTTTAGGTCTCGATGTGTATGTATTATTTATATTTCTATGTATGTTAGATTTAAGGTATATATTGATATGGACCATAGAATTAGTAAATAAGATCTATACTTGTTATGTTGTCTGAAATAAATGTTTTATAATTATTATGTACATCAATCATCTGGTATAGCACAACTTCTGCTTAAATAACTAAAAATAGCCATTATTAGTTATTTATTTGGCAAACACCAAGGGACAAAGAGAAAACTGGACAAAAGGGTAGTCTTGTCCCTGCATTGCAGTGTGAAATAATAAGTAATTACTTTATTCCTAACAAAATATTGCACATGTGTTATGTGTATGTTAAACTGTGTCATACACAGCCCAGTGTCCATTTGTAGAATAATCTGATCATTGTAGAAGCTTCTAGTACAATCTGGTTCATTAAAGATTGTGTGTTCTAATAGAAAACTTGTCTTTTTCACACCCTCATAAAACTTGACCAAGAATTTGGTCAAGATACCTCTACTGATGTTTCACACCAGCCATGTAACTAAAACATTCACAATATTTGCTTCAAATGTTAAATAATGTCAAGGAAACTGAAGAAATTAACACTGTTCCTACCTAATAACCATGATCATTCATAATTTCATATAGGGTCCAAGGACTGGCATTATACCAAGATCATTTTTATTTAGCATTTTGCTGTGCATGTACCAACCTTTTTTCTTCTTAATTTTACTAGCCTCAACCAGATTCCAATCAATGGAATCCTTTATTGGATAAGGCATGTGGGGGGGAGCTACCCCGATCATTTCCACAGAGCGTTCCCTGTCTGCAGCACTGCTCGGACCAGCCTCCTGAGGCTCCGGCTTCCTATAACTGAAGTCCACAGGCACTTCAACTATCTCCACACTCTTATCCCTAGTCACTGTAGATAGGTGCTCATCCATGAGCGGCTCCAGTCTAGGTTTCTTAGGAGGGAGTTTCTTCGGTTTGGTGTGGCTGTGGTGCCGCCGCTTGAGCATGATGGAGTGGCGAGAGTGCCTGGAGCTGGCGGGAGAACCGCAATTGCAGTCTCCTTCTTCCTCCTCACTACCTTCGTAGTACCCTGACTCGTGCTCAGGCTTTTTGTCTGGCACGCTCATTTCAGCAGCCATCGTTCAGACATCCACGTAAACCATAAAAAACTGATTCTTTTCAACCACTGAACCATCAAGAAACGCACCGAGGTCACTCGCGCGGCCGACACGTACGCGGCTAATTATTTTACAACTATTCAACAACTTTCAGTGAAAGTAAACGACACGACACGTAAAAGAGGCGACCACTTGCGATGTGCGCTCTCACGCGACTGGCGGCAGACGGCGCCACCGTCGTGACATAACCCGCCCGATTTCGGTTGTCAACTGTCATTCGGAGAAATGGGACTTGCGGCTACTTTCACTCCGTATGAAAGTCTAAAACTGTGTTTATTTTATTTCCCGTTTGTTATTTCAGGTTATTTGCTTTATTACAAACACTGTATCTGATTTATGCGCTTGGTTTTGATTTCACAACAATCCAGGAAGATCCAATTATGTTAAATTCAGATTCAAAATTCCACAGGACACATAATTGGTTTTGTAACAGTTGATCTACCCATTTACTTTTACTAACACTCTATTACAAACATTTATGTACACTACAAATAAACTAAAAAGCAAGCGCGACCGCATGAAACGATTCTCCACACATTCAGCGCGTCAAAAACTGAATTTATTTGGTCCAGAAAGAAAATGCAAATAGAAGAAACCGTGCGACGAAGACCGAACGATTATGATGCTTTGCTTCCCCCTCCTTCCCTTCATTCCCCCGCCCGTTATGACTCGAGGCCAATAGTGCTTTACACAACAGCAGATAGTCGATTACGATTCGATTAGAATTATGAGCTTACGGAATCGATTATTTTCAAAGCGATTAAGTCTCGAGAGGAAATATAAGTCATCAATTTCTGGCCGTTACATCTTACATCCACGAAGTCTTAGTATGGTTTAGGTTCAGGAACAGAATAAAAATTTCCTATAATTATTAAACATGCACAACTGTTTTTTCTTTTTTTTTTCAGGCATTGAAAGCTTGTTCGATTCTGAAAGCTCTCTCTCATTGATAGCTCTTAAAATATTATTTTGCGCTTTATGGTCGAACGTTTCATGTTGGCGCGAGAAATAAATTATTTTGTGGTTTTTAATTTTTACTGCGAGCTACAATGAATAAAACTAGCGGAAAAGTATTTGTCGCAAATCCCACATAGGGCTATAAACCCACATAGGTATTCACAAATGCTCCCAAAATACAATGGAATCGAAGTTGTTTTCATCATGAGTTCATAGAAAAAGGTTTACGATTTGCGGAAAATTACTTTTCCGATAATTTTATTTCTTTTTAAACGCAGAAAAAATAAAAACCATGAAAAAAATGTAATCTCGCGCCAACGCGAAACGATCAACCTTATAGTACCTTCATACATTACATGTCATGTTGTATCCAGTTAGTGCAGTTAGCAGTAGGCGAAGCCACAGTCAGAACCTTGTGGATAGTTTGCGGAATAGGCAAATATAGGAGATAATATTTATCACGGATAATCCTATTACCTACCTGCTTAGATATTTTTTATTACATTAGATAAAGTATTTACCTTTTTACCCCATGTTTTACAGATTATTAATTTCAATCATCATCATCAACCTATCTTAGTCCACTGCTGGACATAGGCCTCACCCAATGAGCGCCAGAGCGCAGATCGTCATCGCACCTGGCCGGTGGCCGTCCTACACTACGTTTGCCGAGTCGCGGTCTTCACTCGAGAACACGTTTACCCCAGCGGTTGTCAGTTCTTCGCTTGATATGGCCAGCCCACTGCCGCTTCAGCTTGCTAATTCTCTGAGCTATGTCGATAACTTTGGTTCTCTGTCGGATGTATTCGTTGCGAATCCTATCCTTCAGAGAAACTCCGAGCATAGCTTTTTCCATAGTAATTTCAATATCAATGCTAAACTAGTTGCTTTAGCAATTGGAAAAACAAAGGCATTTCTTTGACATTTGAAATAAGTATCTATTTTTTGTAAAACTGATGAAGCTTATCTGTTCGAATATTTGATTATAAGTTAATATTTCTGTACAAAGAATATTCTACGTAGATGCGGAAGCGAGACCGTCGTAGGCACGAATTGATCTAAAACCACGTATTAAACCTTTGTTTTGAAACACTCATCGCGATAAAGTGAGTATTGATAACGTTTGAGATAATTTACAAGAAGTCAACTGATTCGATTGAAGTTTGTATGACAACACAATTTATACCTACTTAGGTATACTACATGACATTTTATAGTTCGGTATCTTCTCGATAGAATTAATCACTTACGAGTATATTTATAATACAACACTATCTAGTTTTTTTGCAGCCAGCGCTTCTTGGGGACGCTTCCGACTGGTATTGATATGAATCAGTTGAGCTACCTGTAGATTGTTTGCAACAGTCTGCAGTGAGCTTAATTGTTTCAATTGTACTACTAGTTCTAATTTGTTTTTATTATTTAATTGTAATTTTCTTTGTCAATCAAGATCTAGTTTATACTTTTTCCGTATTGGCTGTTTTGTACAAGAGCATGCATTATTTTTCGACCAGTACAATGATAAATAAATAACTCTGTTACTAAATTATAGAGATCCTGCCATGCCAGACTTATACAGGGTGTTCGGCAGACCGTGTGCCATATGGTAACTGGGGGTAGATGGAACCAAGTGCATTAACTTAACAGCTTTTTGAACGCTGAAGGGTTAAAAAGACCGCCATACAAGTTCTACCGAACTAAACAGGCTTACAAGTTACAACACGAATAGGAGACATAAGTAAGTAAATTTCAGGGTATTCAAAATGGCAGATTTTTTTTATTAAACGCATATTAAGTTCAATGGCCATGAAGTAGAAAAGTTTTCAGTTAAATGGACTTTTTAAAATTTGGCATGCCAAGAGCTGCTTTATTTACCTAGATCTCACGTAAATATTGATTGTAAAAGTACGAGCTAACATGCCAGATGTAATTAAATAAAATTTAAATTATGTTATTTCGTACAAAAAAGTTAATGCACTAAATAGTTCAAATTTCGGAAAAAAAAACGAAATTTATTTAAAAAATTCTTAATAATTGCCGAGAGGCTTTTCACGATTAAAAAAGCCGCAAAGCTATTGCCTACCCCCTAACCTACCCCCAGTTACTATACTAGCAGGTACTAAATTCGCACTACTGGTTTTAGTCTGGGCAGTGAATGCGTTAACTTTTCATTTGAGATTTTCGTTTAATCAGTAAATTTTAACAACCAGCTTAAAACGGTCCATCTAATCACGTCCATCTTTGTTACAATGTCACGTTTCAATGGATATTTTGTACTTTACATGACAAGATTATTAAATGCAATATCTATTAGCTACCCATTTCATATTTAATCCATTATTTGGGCTCCGTGTAAAGTTATCTACTTATGCATAAGAAAAGTGACCTTGGCCTAGTTTTAAAAGAGGCCTAATACATCTAATAGGTAAGTACTGCTTTATTAACCTCTGTGTTATTGTGATGCCACATGCAGTGAAGTTAAAAATTTTAATAAAATATTGGTGTAAAAATAGTTCAACCAGGCTGAAAAGAGGCGCTATGGTTTTGGGTCCGTCAAATTTAAACGGCATAGAACTTAGGAGAGAACGTACCATGACAACCTTTATTCTTCCGCGAAAGATCCGCGCCATATATTGAGTTCTGTTTTGAGTGAATAGGGTTTATTCTTTTTTTTGAAAACGCCTCATTCATCCAGTGAGGACTGAACTCTTTTACAAAAAGAATATTGAGCTTGATGGATGACTTACAGCGCTCGCAGCATCACAGATAACAATATACGTACCTACGTAATAAGTAGGTACTCGTATGTGTAGGATTCAACTTTACGGTGCTTGTAGAGAAGTCCCCGACGACGCAACAAATAAATTTCGTATACCTACTTATGTACATCTATTTTACAAGTTTACATGATATTTATTAAGGTACCTAGGTACTTACCATCGCCAATTTCATGTCGCACGGTGTCCCGGTTCATAATAACTGGTGTCTCCTGATAACTGTCTCCATTATCGTTGTTTCCGGTTATGTCTGTCACCTCTACATCAGGATTATTTTCCTGGGAGTCAACAAAATACTTCTCAAATTTATTCTTGTTGAAAAAATCAAAGTCTATAGCCGCTCGCTTCATAGTAGGAGTGTGTGGGGTCTTAGAGCCTAGCTCGTATTGTAGCATCCGAGCTGGTGACATGATATCCGATACTGGAGATGGCTTGACGAACATGTCATCGTTCTTGGCTAGAGATAGCTTAAGCAACGACTTTTTTAAATCCAGACTCTTGTTCTCTGATATTTTCGGGGTGTCTATTTGAGAGGGCTCTCCGACTGGAGTTATTAAATCTGGTGCGGGTTTTTCCAGTATCGGTGTGCCTAAATTAATAGTATCGATAGAGCTGTCCCTTTCCCCTATAGTGACATTTTCACCAATGTCTGAAAAGTTGTCCAAGTTCATACGGAATGTGTCTTCAGGCAGCTCTAAATCTAAACTCTCAGCAATATACAACTGATTCGAGCTATTCGATGTGGTGGATGCACTTGGCGTGACTTTAACCGCATTTTTATTTTCCATCTTTGACGAATCCATTTTTGATTCAGTTATTTATTTAATTCAAAATGAGCATTAAAAGCAATTAACAAGTTGATTCGTATTGTATGTAAAGTCGTTGTCTACTGTCCTTGAAAAGTAATCTTGCCAATCGATAAGCGCAAGAATTCACATCACTGGCACGCACACATGCGCAGTACGGCTCGCTCGATGTGTGCGTGTGCCGTACATGAGCTGTCAAACTAGTTTTGCGGCTCTGCCTTTTACGTCTTTTTTTCCACAATTACTGTCCAATTAAAATCAAATGATGCTCTATTTACACTTTGTTTATTGGAATGTTGATGTAGCACACACAAAATGGTCCTTTATCAACTAAAACATGTCTAACACACCACCAGTTCGGCTATAAATAGATTACACCAATTTGTCACTTGTTCGCAGATTTTGCCCGCCTTTTTCTCTCACGATAACATTGGTAGAGTCGCAAATCATGTTTTGCAATGTCTAATAGTTCACTACATAGATACACTGTGTAGGTGTCATGGATACTTCGGATAATTTTAGTTATTTTGCGATTCTGATGATGAATTACAAAGCGACGGCGCGCTCCGAACACAACTACATAACGTTGAAATGTCAACAAACAAGAAGCGGCGAAGCAAACGCGTTGTCCATAGCGCGGGAGATACGCAATTTCAAAGTATTTTGAACATGGAAATGCTATCTTTGGCTTCATTATGACTTCTTAATAGCCGGTCATTATTTATCGATCTGTTTCGTAATATTCTCACAGTTTTATCTCATAATTAGATAATTAATGTTATGGTTGTAGACAACTAGGTATCTACATAATCAAATCAATACCTAGGCTACCTACCTAATAAATAAAATAAACTTTGATGAGATTGGTTTTTTGCTTATTAATTTACTATGTACCTTTTCAATTATGCACATTGCCAAACGCTTATCTGTTCCTACTTAAACTATGACCTAGTTTTCAGGTTTGATTTAGAAGTTTGTTTCCCAAATTTTCTAAGTGCAACAGGTGCCATTTGAAACATATGTTTTAGACACGTTTCAATACTTTCGCTTATACGAAAGTTTTTACGTTTGCTTCAAGTTTTAAAGTATGTATTATGTAGGTATTAAAATATCATTCAATTGAAAGAAATATTGTTACAAAAACTCACTTACTAATCGATCAAGAATTCATAATCGATTTCTAAGTAAAGTAGGTTCCAGCACTTCACTATAATTGACCAAAAACAATGTTGTTTGACAATTGTGGCTAGCTTCACATTGGTCTGTTTCGACTTGCGGAATTTTGGCTGCGTTCACAAAATTGTGATAAGTAAGTACCGTAAAATTCGTTCATTTTAACATTTGAATGGGATTTTAACACTTAAAAAAACCGACTTAGTCTCACTACGATTTTAGATATTTATATACCTACATTAATTTGTTCCATGACCTACAAATTAACTCCAAACGTCAGCTTGGCTCGCATTTACTCGAGATAAAAAGTAGGCTAATAGGTCCTTTCCCAGGATACCATCTAAGTTTCTTATCTAATTTGACCGGCATGAAAAGGTAACCGACCGAATGACGGACAGTTACTTTCGCATTTAAAATACTACTTACTTTGCATCTTCCTTAATCCTTCTTTATCAGCACACCACACATACATCCACTGAACACGTTTGATTCTGTAAAAACATATTTGCCCGAGTTTAGGGTTGTGCGTGCTTTCTTTCGACGAATTTTCTATGGGCCTCTGGACTACCCACAGAAATAGTTCATTTCTCTGAGCCCTAATCCTTCTTTTGTGAACCTAGGTACTTAAAGTTGCTTATTGTATCTAACTTAGAAAACGGGAGAAAATAAATCAACAACATTTATTTCTTAGATGATTACAAACACTTTGTTTACAAATCTTATTTCACTTTCTTCCTTTTACCACCCGCGCTGACGGCGCGGGGGCTTTTCCCGCCTTTTCGCTTATCCGCCATTTTGGGTTTGAATTTTTTGTTCCCTCCTTTATTATTACCCAGTATTTTCCTATTATATCCCTTTATCCAATGGTCTCGGTTCTCCTCCCAAGCAAGTTGTTTTTTGCTTGAGTTATCCATGTTGGAAACGGCTTGGCTTGAGCCTTGTCGTTTGTTGGTAGCCGTGTCTTCGAGAAGGGTTGAGAATTGCTCTGCTGAAGCGAAGAGTGAGCCTAGGTCGTCTTTACCTGCGAAACGATGGAATTATTCGTAAAATCTTGTAAGTAACTTCCTTATGTAGACGAGTTGTACATCTTAGGTCGAGAAATGTTTACAAAGTCACAAATCATTCATTTACAAAACTTCGGAAACCCCGGACGATTATACCAAGAACAATAAAATTAAAATGGCGGCGATTTTCATCAAACAAAGCAAAGAACAATCAGTTAAATTACTTCTAAACAAAAAATAAACTGTTGTGGATAAACAGACAAATAAAGCCCTTTTAAGTTGATGTGAAGAACCTACCCTTTATCTTGAAAGCCTTCTTCCCTTTGCCCTTATTTTCTGGAACGTCATTTCCAATCTCGTCGTCCATTTCATCGTCACTTCCTTCTAGAAGAAGTTCTGAAAATAAAACGGCGTTTTTAAATCATATAGTTTTGCTTTAGTGAAGTAACATAGATAATTTTATGTTTTTTGGGAATGGTCGCGTTCCCAAAAAACATTAAATTATCTAAGTAATGCCTAAGGCAAAACAAAATATCGAACCACATCGGGATCCAAAAGCGAAATAATTTCCTGAATAAATAAAAATTACGAAATTGGCGAAGATATCGATTAACAAACATAAATAAAATACAGCCGAACTAAGATTCTCTTCGATTTCTTGAATTATGTTAAATATCTTAGAGCCTGTGCACACCGCGTTATATAAACGCGCCGTCGAAGAGCGTTTGTATCGCTACGAGCGCAAACAAACTGCTATGTGGTATGAAAAACGCGCGTTGAAGAGCGACGGCGCGTTTAAAAACGCAGTTTACACAGGCCCTAAGGTTAAATTCCGAATCAAATATGACAACTGTTCGTGTTTGATAATTCTCTTATTATAATTTTCCTATCCGAACTTTCCTGATCATTGTCCTGTGTTGTCTCGTAGTAGGTAGGATTTTATATAAGTTGTAAATGTTTCCTAAACTTATTTAAGAAAAAAATACGTAACATAAAAAAAAAAAACTAGGTACGGCAAAAGCTAACACTAGCGAATATTTTTTTTAAATATCTTACCGTCTTCATCAGCATCTAGAGTTGGTTCATCCTCATCACCAGATATATCTAGACCACCGTCACTGCCTGCAAATAAATATAATTTAAATGGTGCGTTTGTAACTTAATAATACTATAAGGTTATTATAATATATAATAAGTTTATTATATTTATTTTAATAAACTTATATTTATAATAAGTTTATTATATTTATTTTGTGAAAGGCATAGGCAAAAGATTTCGCGTTTATAGGAGCGGGACAGAGCATACGTTTTTAGAACAGCGTAAGCGCAAAAATTAAGTTTTTGCTTATTTACAAGAAACTACACAACTTATGAAAAAACTGGTTCAAGGAACCAAATAATTAGTAATAACCTACGAATCAAAACATAAGTCATTTTAATAGACCGCAGGCATGGAGCAGGTACAGAGAGGAGGCGGCCTAAGCAACTGTGCATTGCGATTCTCAACTAGGTCCTGACGTCATCACAGTAGGCGTGGCCTTAGTCAGTGTACTGCCGGCGTTCGTCCTGTGCACAACTTTGTCAACCGGGCAACAACATGGATATAACAAAAAGTCAGGGCCGTAATTAGAATCCTATTATTTTGCCGATTGTCCCACGGCTATGATTAACCAATGGAAAGTAAGTACCTTAAAAAAATTAGATACACAAGAAATAAAATAAAAGAGTCTTTCCTATAAATTAAATATTCTATTTACATTATTGAAAGTACTATTCCTCCGTGAGACAACTATTATAACATTTATAACAGTTGTTATTTTGTTAATTTAAAGTTTAATTAAATTATGTATGTCCTTGATTTCCATCCGAAGAGAATCTTAAACAGCAGTGGATCTTAAAAATTAATAGACAAGACTGGACTCCGACAAAATACACAAAGTTGCAATTTTTGTATATTTTGTGAAGCCTTCATCATTAAAATGGCAAGAACAAATTTTTTTCTTGCCATTTTAATGATGAAGGCTTCATAGTGACAAAAAAGGCAACATGCGACTTTTGATATAGCGGGGTATTACTTGTTTACTCCCTGGTGCGAAAATTCTGAGTACGTCCCTGTTACACCCTACACTGAGTGGCATCTAGTGTGAGGTAGTTAAACGACGTAGTACCATCGACACAGAATGAATCGAGCAGATTTGCTATTGACCGGTAGATGGAAAATAAAAAAGTGGGTGGGATCTAACACCGCCTCACCCCGCAAATTGTCACGCGTTGTTTCTTGTAGAAATCTAATTACAACATCTCCTCTCTGTACCTGCTCCGCTGCTGCTGTGACCGCAGGGTTCCTGAGATCTCGACCAAATGATGTGAGAAACAGTGCACTTTCATGATATTTTTTATCGTAATTTTTTTTTTTAGTCGTTTTATGTAATTCGAGTTTTACTGCGGGGATCCCGTGAGTACTGGGATCTAGGCCTAGTTTGACAACCAAACCCGTTAGATTCGCCTCTAAACTATTGATGATGATGCATGTAGGTAGACTAGGCAAATAATGTCTTTTTGTTATACTATTCTGTTATCTATCCGTGAAAACCTTCGATAAGCTTTTAGAGCTTTCTTTTCGTGAGATCCGTCACTCGAAACTTCGTATTTCGTGTTTAAAAGTAGGCTCCTGAACTGAGCCCTGAGTTCGGTTTGACGATGACGAGACGTCATCGTGATGTCTTTGTAACATTGTTTTTTATCGGAATTTGCATAGTTTCATGTCGGCGCGCTGGAGGCGCTGCAGCGCTGTACCAAATACCATATAAAAAAGAGACTTCATCGTGACGTCCCATACTATCGTCAAACGGAACACAGGACTGTTTTTTTTACAAGGTATTAAATTACATAATTAAGTATCTACCTGTTATATTACAGACGAATGCTCACGGCAAGAGGCCGCCTCTCAACAATAACATACCTTCATCATCATCACCAAATCCACCCGTTTCTTCATCGCCATCATCGTCATCATCATCATCACTGCCCATGTCCACTTCATCATCATCGCCTTTGTCCTTCTTCTTGTTTCGTTGTAGGTGTTTCGTCTTCTCAATGTCAGCTAGGAAGTCTAATTCTTCGTCCGAGTCTCCTGAAACCAAAAGATAAGAAGATGTAGCGACCTTTAGTAGAAATTAGCTGAACTACAAACCTAACGTCAATTGAGGCGCTCAAGAAAATAACATTGGATAACTGAAGCTAGCTACCTAAGCGCTTCAATGAATCTCCGCTAGATGTCGTTAAGACAAATTGTGGAGTACAAAAAGTTACTTATTCCTAGATCGCGCAAACGCATGTTACAGTTAAAACTGACCATATAAGACCCAACATCAACTGTTGGTCGAAAGACCACCGGGCAAGTTGACCAGCCGGGTCGGCCCGGTACAGAGGAGAGCTCCCTTTGTAACTATATGGGAAATTCCACCTTCCCCCAAAAATATATAAAATATTTATTTCCCACAACAAGAACGGCAAAACACAGACCTAGATCGACCAACACACAAACAAGGTTGCAAGTGTATGTTTTGAGATATAAATATAGTATCAAAACTAGAAATACCAATCAGCACTCCACTGTTGTCTCTGAAAATGCCTCCCCCTAACGAGGCGCGTTTTGTGTGTGTGTGAACGCAGTGGAAGTATTCGAAATACTCAGGAAGCTGCGCCCCTTCCTCTGGTAAGTTCCCTTAGTTGACTCTTACGACATGCACGGGCTGGGTTGAAGGGGTCGATTCTTACGTCGCGATAGCCTATAACTGTAGTTTACAGTTACATAACTCACCACCTTCCCAGCGCCAGTAACTCTGTCTAAATATTTGTCAGAGTCCTACGAAGTCACGGAATCTGCGTCACTGTTGTCATCATCCGAATCCTTCTCGTTTGCCTCACGACGCGCCGAGTAAACGCAATTCAGCGTAACCGACTCGAGCGTGACTGTTCAGTAGACGACAAGAACCGAGTAAGCCCGACCCAACGCGATTTAGCGTAACCGACTCTAGCGTGACGGACTGACGATTTTCGTTCAGAAAGAACGCCTAAAGAAATCGAAGTGAATTGAATATAACTCACCGGCCTTCCCAGCGCCAGTAATACTGTCAAGATACTTGTCAAAGTCCTCTGAAGCAACGGAATCTGCATCACTGTTGTCATCGTCCGAATCCTTCTCGTTCGCCACGCGACGCTTCTGCAGGAAACTGTGAAAGGATAGTAATTTATAATTTGTAATAGACACGTAAAAAATTAAATGCATATTGATCAACGCCGCCGTCTTGCCACCAACAAAGAAAATGTGGAGAATTTCCCAACATTCTCTTAGGCCTGTATTATGAAAGCTTGCTCAGTCATCGATCTATGCTTGAGTAACGCTTTCCTATGACATAAACTCAAGCATAGATCTATAAATGAGCAAGCTTTCATAATACGAGCCTTAGCGCTACATCGGATAGTTTTTAGCAATACCTAATTGTTATAGAAACCATAAGCTAACCTTAAATCATGGGTTGATCGCACGGGTTGGCGCGAGATTCAATTTTTTTCGTGGTTTTTAATTTATTTCTGCGTTCTACTAGGAATAAAACCACGGAAAAGTAATTGGCCGCAAATCGTAAAACATTTTCTATGAACCCATGATAAGGCCAACTTCGATTCAATTGTATTTTGGAAGCATTTGGGAAAATGTCGATTTTTAGCCCAAAATTTCCTATTTTCCCAAATGATTCAAAAATACCAGTAAACCGAAGTTAGTTTATCATAAGTTTACAGAAAATAGTTTACGATTGGCGGCAAATTACCTACTTTTCCGTTAGTTTTATTCCTTATAGAAAGCAGAAAAAAATAAAAACTACAAAAATAATTTGAATCTCGCGCCAACCCGTGACGCACCCATAAGTTCTAAATACAATTAAGTATATACAAATATAATACAAATACGTAAGTTCTAAATACATATAGGTTTTTGTACATTCGGCAAATAACTAAATCGAATAAACGTCAAAAAATAAACGTAGGTTAGGTATTAGTAGTGTGACTATTTGTGTGTGTAAATGCAAGACCTACACCTTCAGTACGGGGCGACAGAAATGCCCGTCTGGGCACAGAGGTCGACATTCGCAGGTTCAACTGTGTCTGTCCTGGCTGTGCCCCAATCGGTAGGAGGAAACGTAACGGAAGAATGGGGTCGGCGAGTGTGTGGAATGGTGGGCTCGCCGGCTATGTATGGGAGGAAGCGGGGACGCCAGTCGGGCCGCGGTAGGTTTAATGTTCCCGTGGTTCGGCGAAAATGGCGTGAGAGGGTCACCGGAGAGGATTTATTGGGTATTACGTCCTTCTCAGGACGTCGAGGACCACATAATTCTGGTCCCCTCAGACCAGTTTATTTGTAAGCGAATTTCCCCGCCGAATAAAAAAAAAAGCAGATGACAGATGGAGCCGCAAACTGACGGAGTGGAGACCTCGCGTAGGAAGCAGGAAACCAGGGAGACCCAAAGCACAATAGTTCGATGACATAAAAACTGTAGCCGGCCGACAGTGCAGTCGTGAAACCAGAGACAGTGGAAAATAGAGAATATTAGGGGAGGCATATATCCGCTACTGGAGTAATAGATGCTGACAATGAGTTTAGGTCAGTAACGGCTAAAAGTAAAAGTATATTTATTGCAATTACATGTGGAAATTATGGTACATACAAAATGCGTAAATATGTGATTTGTGCTTTATGAGCATGCAATTATTTGTCTCGTTACATGCATTATATTAATTAGAAAAGACACTTTCAAAATTGTTGTTTATGGCATGAATTAATGTTAATAAATAAAGTTACATAAATCAAATTAATTATATAAATAAAAAATACATACTTATTTGTCGAAATTCTTATCATTCATAAATTCTTTAATTGTATAATAGCTATAGATTTCTCTGAAACATCGCAGTAGGCAATTCAAGAGCGGGATTTCCTTATAAATTGATGGTGCCATTGCAATGAAACTTATGTGCAACAACCTTTTTTTACAGCTAAGGATGCACATTTTTAATTGGCTGTTTGTTGATTGTCCATCACTGACAAACTAAGCAATTGTTACTACAAAATACAAGATAGTGGTTGTGACTTTGTTGGCACCTAAATCACTAATTAGCGTAAACCGGTTCTCAACCCTAGTTTTTTAGGCTAGGCTGAGAAAAATAACGTATATAATAAAAAAACTCTTCGCCTCCCACATGACGGAGCTTCCTCACCCCGCCAGCCTCTATGCGAGTTTTATTGCGGTCCAAATGCAAGGGACGTACGGCGCACCCACGGGGCGCAGATAGCACAAGTAATGATTTTGACAGAGAACGCCAATGGTGTTGGATATTTTGTTTGTTCTACCATGGACGTAGGAAATTTATTTCGTTTTGAGGTATGATTACACCTTTTGTTTGAGGAAAATAAAAAATATAAATGTCTTTGAGTTATTTCGCAACTATCTAACTCGCATTAAATGTTCATTAAGTGACCCTAGACGTCACACAACACAGTTGTACAACATAATGGGGACAACGGGAACACATCCAACTGTGTATGTGCCGAGACGCGACTATTGTATGGAGAAATGTGCGAGTGTCCAGATGTAAATAAAATTAAATAAATAAATAAATAATGCTGGACAATCCACACAGCATCATCTAGGCCCAAAGTAAGCAGAGCTTGTGTTATGGGTACTAGATGACTGATAAACTTAATACAATACATAACATAGATAGATATTTTTTATTATGTGGTTCATCAGTATTATTTATCAGTGTAAAAAATTAATAACTTTATTTTTATGTCTATGCAAGTTCATTATATAAAGTAGCTAGTTTATGACATGATAGGTATTATAGTACGTAGTGAGGGTATATGTAATTATTTTAATTTCCTTTAGTTTTTCAAACGCCATCGTCTATATTGTTACCATACGTCCAGTCCATCCCAAGGTTGCCTGGAAGAGATCGCTCAAAGCGATAAGGCCGCCACTTGTACTTCCTTGTTTCTCAGTATTTTCATCTGTATTATATTTTGTATTTGTGTGGTACAATAAAGAGTTATATATCTATCTATCTATGTGGTTTAAGTGTTGTGTCAACAGATTCACGAGTACCCTCCAGCCTATGTAAAATATAAAACTCATACTTACTCGTACAAAAACCTCTCATCAACAGGTATTTTCGTTGAATCTTCATTGAGATACGAAGATGAATTCACTGCCATACTCTTCATGCCTGTAAATAACAAAGATAATTACTTGACAATCTTGTGTTCGCTGTTTTTGGGAGAGGAAAAAACTAGATGTAGAATAAATAATAGATTATGATACACTGCCGGCCAAAAGTTTGAGACCACTGTAAAAATCTTTGTCACCAACAAAATATTTCAAAGTACACATATGATAATGAGCTAATTTGAACACCTGCGTATTCTATTATTATTAAAGAATTTCTAAGAGTCATTATTTATGTTGTTGTTTAAGTTATCATCCTAAAAAGGTCTATTGTTTCAAAACATCAATGAGCGCCGCGCAAGGACCAGGTGGTAGAGTCATTGTAATATTTTTATGATCTGCTCATTACTTATTGTTTTGGGTTTGTTTCGCGTTAACCGATATCAGGGATTATGTTAGCTTCCTAAAACATATTTAGTACCTGAGTTTTTATGGAGTAAATTATTTTCTACCTTATTAGTCTGAGCTCGTCGTTGTTACAGTGAAGACATCTTAAAATGGGAAAAGTTCGCGAAATTAGCAGTGAAACTCGCTCTGCCATAGTTGTTTTATACGGCGAAGGCAAATCTGAACGTGCGATTGCCTCTCAACTTAAGTTGTCGAAGACTTGTGTTCATAACACAATAACCCGATACAAGGAGACTGGCAGTAATCAAGATCGTTCGCGTTCGGGAAGGCCGAGAACTACCACTTCTCGCGAGGATCACTTCATCGTCACTACCAGCAAGCGGAATAGACGCCTAACAGCACCAGAAATCCGCGTAGAAGTGAACAAATCCCGATCAGAACCTGTATCATTGACTACAGTAAAAAGACGTTTGAGAGATGCTAAGTTATTTGGTCGCGTCGCCGTTCGAAAACCACTACTAAGGCCACAAAACAAAAAGAAACGGATGCAGTGGGCCCATCGAGACTGGACTGAAGAAGACTTTAAACAAGTTCTTTGGTCAGATGAATCCAAATTTGAAATATTTGGTTCAAAACGACGAATTTTTGTTCGACGTGACGTCGAGGAAAAGATGATGCCAGACTGTGTGGTGCCAACAGTCAAGCATGGTGGTGGTTCCATTATGGTCTGGGGATGCTTCTCGGGCCATGGAACCGGAGATTTGGTACGAGTCGAAGGAATCATGAAAAAGGAGCAATATAAACGAATACTACAGCAAAATGCCATTCCGTCTGGTTCAAGAATAATTGGAGATGGATTTTTTTTCCAACAAGATAATGACCCAAAACATAGTTCAAAATTATGCAGGGGTTATTTAGAACACAAAGAAACAGAAGGGGTTTTAAAAAACATGGTGTGGCCCCCTCAGAGTCCGGATCTCAACCCGATTGAGCTTTTGTGGGAAGAGCTTGATAGAAATGTGCGCAGTTGTTGTCCCACTTCGCAAGAAGACATGTGGAAGGCTTTACAAGAAAGCTGGAACAATATATCACAAGATACAATCGACAAATTGATTGCTCGTATGCCAAGAATAGTGAAAGTAGTAATAAAATGCAAGGGAGGGTTTTTCGACGAAAAATCTGTATAAAATATGAGCGACATTTTTAAAGTAAATGGTTGATTTTTCTTGATTTTTTTGTTTTCTTCATAATGTATGTGTATTAGGAAATAAGTATTTTAATTCATAATTAAACCTCTTGCTTTGTATTTTGAGTTTTATTTCATTTTCCTACTTTGATGTAGGTGGTCTCAAACTTTTGGCCGGCAGTGTATACTAGCCGAATTTCGACCACGGTAGCCACTCTCTTTTCATCTTCAGCTGCCTAAACAAACTCACTCATTTCATTCATCAATCATTCTGGCGAGATGGAGCCGATTTAATATTTTTTTTAACGTCGTCAACTTTAAGATATAACCTAAATTAAACTCAATTGTCAGATAACTCACAATCACAATTCACCTTGTTTTCCTTGTGACCAAGGTCAAGTGTGAGTAACATACTTCAAATAAAAAGAAAACATTAAAATATAGTTTTAAATTTGTGATATTGTGACGTTGACAGCTTAGTCGTCGTCGGTCGAATCTATCCGTCGAATCATATATAAATCTAGTTGTATGTATTAGAAAAATTACCATGTTACATTGTGTTAGTTATGCTTGAATATGTACGATGCATGTGTACTTTAATAAATAAATAAATACTAATAAATTAGTCTAGCAGAATAGGGCGCCCTGGAGGCCTACTCGGAAAACAAAAATCGTAGTTTCTGATTCGTTTTGAAGCAAACGCAATAACTTAATAGGTATGTAATTAAATACATTCAATCCGATTCCTTATTCAAAAATATTAAAACTATTCTTAATTGACAAATGCTATTACGACGTAAATGATTTTTAAAAGACTAAATAGTCAAACTGACACTAATTAAAACGACAAAATTTAATTTGAGTACATTATTTTAACAACTGTTCAATTCATTCTTAACTTTTTTTTTGTGAACTTGCGTACCTACATAACTATATTTTTGTTACAGTATGTGTTAAAACTATTTAAACCTTCGCGATCTGTTAACATATTAATGATTATTTGTCTGGTATGTATCGCGTAGGTACCTTTTGTTTTATTTTCCCCTACGTTGCCATCGCGTTGCAGCCATCGTGGTCACGGGGCGACTCCCCGTGTCCGGAGTCGCCCCGTGATAAATAATCTTTTAACAGTAAAAATTAACTGTTTTATTTACCAACTATTATTTTAATTTTTACTTACTTAGACTAGACAACTAGTAGGGACCTTAGTACCTTTTTTTTAATAACTCTTTATTGACAAAGAAAATTAAAATTCAATAATAAAAACAAATTAGGACTAGTATTTACAATTGAAACAATTAAGCTAACTGCAGACAGTAAAAAAAAAAGATATACAAAAAAAAAACAAACAAAACCTTAGTAAGTCATCATCATCAACCTATCTTAGTCCACTGCTGGACATAGGCCTCCCCCAATAAGCGCCATAGCGCTCTGTCTTCAGCTTGCCGCATCCAGCATCTGCCTACAGTCTTTCGCAGATCGTCATCCCACCTGGCCGGAGGGCCAGGTTAGTAACTACCTACATATTTTTACCAAAAACAACTTTGGCCTGCCTTCCCCTTGTTGTTACGCCCAACAGGGTTTAATTTGTGAAACTTACATTACCAATTAAACCAAAATGTGATGACAACAATAAATATATTGAGTATCCATACAGAAAATTACAATTCAAAAATAAAAACAAATTAGAACTAGTATTTACAATTGAAACAATTAAGCTAACTGCAGACTGTTGCAAACAATCTACAGGTAGCTCAACTGATCCATATCAATACCAGTCGGAAGCGTCCCCAAGACGCTGGCTGCATTGCCCCGCTGTATGGCAATGCTGATGCGCTGCGCCAGATACCCGCCCGCTCTCGGGTCACGCGTCGCGTCGACTAATATTATAAATTCAAAAGTAACTCTGTCTGTTACCTTTTCACGCCTAACCGGCTGAACGGATCTTAATGAAATTTGGCAGGGAGGTAGACGGTATCCCAGGGACGGGCTTAGACAACTTTTTATCTCGGCAAGTGCGTGCGAAGCTGCGAGCAGAAGTTAGTTGAGTATATATCCAATTAGTGTACCTTTAGCCACATAGTTCTTCCTCGCTGCGAACTTGGGATGACTGCCTCTGACTTTCTTGACGCCGTCTGTCTCCTCCGCCTCGGTGCGTTTCTTGGGGTTCTTGAACACGAAGCGGTCTAGGAAACGGACGCAGGAGAAGTCTTTCAAGGGGTCGCCGGAGTACTGAATTATTTCATCTGTGGGGTAAAGTAAGAGTTGTAGTTAAGTTAAGGTATTCTAATTTCGTTAATTTTCTTAAAATCAGAAAATGCGGTATAGTTTGTATATGTATTATATAATTTTATTTCAATAGCCTGTCCTTTGATATGATTCAGATGTACTACTGTAAATTTGACATTACCAAAACTTCCAATGTGTTCCTAGCTATACTTCCATATTATAATATAAATTCGAAAGTAACGACGTCTGTCCTTTTGTACTGAATATGTGTTAAATGTATTTATTTTTTTATTTTTTTTTATTTTTATTGTTTAACAAAATCAACAGCCCTTATATCTAAACAGTTCTAACCTTAATAACCTAACTTACGGCCAATGAGAGATTTAAGGTAGATATAAGTAGTATTAAGTTCTTGTTTTATAAGTGTATTGATGGTGCAATAAAGTGATAATCAATCTATCTATCTATCTATAAGGTTTTTATTATGTTATTTTTTAAGTGCAATAAAGTGTTCATTCATTCATTCATTTATTCATTCTGTCTGTCTGTCACCTTTTCTCGTCTAAACGGCTGAACGGATCTCAATGAAATTTGGCAGGGAGGTAAATGGTATCCTGGGGACGGACATAGATAGATATCGTTTATTGTCAAAGAGATTACATGTTTTTGGTTAGTAGTTTCTTAAACCCTTTAAGTTTATCTACACACACACACATACATACAGTACATACACAAGTACATAGGCTCCTTAAAAAGCGCGTGCAAAGTCGCGGGCAGCAGCTAGTGGTTAGATAACTCAAAATCATCGCTCTAATCAATCGCACCGGCCATACTAAAGCTGCTTCCTAACTTAACATAAGCTGCGTAGTTAATCGGCAAGATGTGTCAAACACATTATGATCGTTTAATATGGATATCGATTGGTTGGCTTCCACACATTCCTTCGCTTATCTCTGGCAGTAGAACATCATAAGGCTTCTTTCTTCATCCATACTAATCAATACTATCATTATAAATTCGAAAGTAACTGTCGGTCTGTTACGTTTTCACGCCTAAACGGCTGGACGTATCTTAATGAATTATGGCAGGGAGGTTGATGGTATCCCGGGGACGGATTTATACTTCTTTTTATCCCGGAAAAAAGTATGCGAAGTCGCGGGAACGGCTAGTATAGCATAAATCTTCGCTCCGCTGCCTCGCTACGCGTCTAAGGACAGACAGACAGACTTGGTGCTATTTTGGAGCGGTTTGTTCACAGCTTTCAGTGTAAATATTTTTTTTCGAGTGTAAGCTAACACTCTCTTTCTACCTCCCGAAGATGAGCTGCTTAGTACCCACTGTTTACCTGTATTTTGTGTTGTTTTGTGTAGACTGTACTCAAGTAGTCTCTCTGTGTTATCTACCTATTGTATGTGTTATTGTCAATTTAGTTTAGTCATTGTACGTGCCTAACTTTGTATGTGTGTGCCTTGTATTGTCTAATAAATTATTTTATTTCATTTTATGTAGCTTTAACTTAATTCTTGTTGTGTCTTCAGTATTTTTCTATTAATTATGTTTATGCTATTTCTAATATGTCATCAACTTACTTTGTATCATGCAATTATTACGTATACCTAACCTATCTGCGGAAATTTGTAATTAGCCGTCAACAAATTTGTAATTAGCCGTCAACAAACACGCACTGGTCTATACAGGCATGTTTTATATTTTTATCTCAATTTTTGTAAACCTAGCTGTAAGTTTCTCCATAATGTTGAAAATAAATAATTAAATATATCCCATGGCGCGCCTGTCTGCTGCTGTTGTCTATCAAAAAGTCATCATGTGGGCCAGTCTGAAAACCAGCGCTGTTTTGTACCTATCCTGGTGCAGAACAGCATAAAGCTGAGACTGACCCTTTTGGGTTCGCTAAGGCGCAGCGCAGGAACGGGTGAGTAGCACCCGCCCAGGGTGGGCGGTGACTGCCTACTCGTTATTAGGGCTTGTGCACTGGTGGTAAGGTGTCTATTTAGGTATTAATTTTGCTTTAATATTTTTGTTTATGTTAGTCTGTTATATATAATTGCGTACCTGCCTCCTTATGTATACCTACCTAAATACAGTTTTTGTTGATTTGTTATGTTTTCCTGTGCTGTTTGTGTGTGAACTTAATAAAAATTCTTATCTATCTACCATTCTTTCTTTTAACTTTAGTGAATGTAGCTGTTTCTAGTGAGCCGAATTCCTTCCATTATGGGGAAATATCTTTTCATAAATAATTTATTTGCAGGAATATCGGTACAATAGGTCTTATAAATAAAGTAATAGCTCCAATACATACTGCCTGTTAAGGCGTGCAAAATTATTACAATTTATTGTAATTTTAGGCTTAAAAATAATATCGGAGATTTAATAATAAGAGATAAAACAGTAAAATTAAAATCAAAATATTTCAATTTTTATTTACTAGTGTTACCTATTAAGACGTCCTGTAATTAAAATATACTTAATGTCATACAAATCCATCAACCATATTTTTAATTTAATTTTAAATAAATTAGATGACATAGTTTTAAATTCACTGGGTAAGTTATTATAAATGCGTATTGCCTTATGATATGCATTCTTTTTGGCAAGTTCTACTCTGTATTTTGGTCGATCAAGCAGAAAAATAATTGATACTACAATGTACAATACATGGCAAACAATGAAAGTAAGACCTCATTACGCTTTTGATAAATTTTGAAGTCAGTAACCCCGGAAACCTCTTTTTAGGGTTCCGTACCCGAAGGGTGGAAACGGAACCCCATTACTAAGCCTCCACTGTCCGTCCGTCCGTCCGTCTGTCACAGGGCTCTATCTCATGAACCGTAAGAGGTAGAAATTTTTAGAGAATGTGTATTTCTCTTGCCGCTATAACAACAAATAATAAAAACAAAATAAATATTCAAATTAAAGGGGGCTTCCATAAAAATAACGTGATTTTTTTTTGATATTTTTGATTTTCGTTTGTCAAGGCTGTATCTCTTGAACCACTTTAGGTAGACACATGATTTTTTCTATAAATAAGTAACACTTCAACTGTAATAACAACAAATACTAAAAATATAATAAAGTTGATAATTTAAAGGGGTCGTCATACAAGCGAAAATTTGATGTTCTTTGTAAAAGTTGTCTGATTTTGACGGTACGGAATCCTTCGTGTGCGAGTTGACTCGCACCTGGCGGTTTATTTGAATGTGGTTTCGGTTAGACTACTCACCATTAAGTAGTATCGCTTAAGACTACTCACCATTAAGTAGTATCGGTTAAGACTACTCACCATTAAGTAGTATCGGTTAAGACTACTCACCATTAAGTAGTTTCCTGGCAAACAGCTGCACAGTGGGATGGTAGTGATTGGCCATGGCCACCAACTCAACGTAGGCCGAGAACTGCGCGCCAGCGAAGGATGGGTTGCGGGCTGATGGGTTGTATTCTGTTATTACCTAAAATGAACAATATTATTTGATTAACTGGAAGATAATATACAATAAAACTCAAAGTACTACACTTGAGAGCAAAAAAATCGCACATTCATGATTTTTTGACATAACTAAAAAACAAACAAAAAATATTATGTTTCTGTAATGCAGATTCATAGTCTATTTTAATACCTATCCAGTGGTATCTGATTTGTCTTTCAATCATTACATAAAAATGCTTTTGTGGATCAATAACAAAAATGCATGTTTAGTAAAAAATTCTTTATTCAAGTATTGGTGTCAAAGTTATGAAATTAATAGATAAAATTAATTTAAAGTTTGTTATTAATACCGAGTGTTCCCTCCCCTAGCCTGAATCACTGACTCCATCCGTGTTTTCATTGATGTTACTAGACTTTTGATAAAGTCTTGAGGAATAGCCTCCCATTCCTCTGCGATCGCCTGTTGCAGCTCCTGTAGAGTCGATGGAGGAGCATCTCGGCCTCGAACTCTTCTTTTCAGCTCGTCCCATAGATGTTCGATGGGATTGAGGTCTGGGCTTCGAGCTGGCCACTCCATAACGGTCACATCCACCTCTTGAAGGTACTCGATCACTATGCCAGCAGTATGCGGTCTTGCATTATCTTGCATAAACAGAAAGTTTTCGCCGATAAACCCAGCAAAAGGTACGACGTGGCTCTCGAGTACTTCCTCAATGTATCGTATGGAAGTCAATCCTCTTGATTGGCGACCAGTATTCGGTCCGGTGATGAAGGCAAGCTCGGTTTTTGCTTCCATAGACATGCCTCCCCAAAACATGATTGATCCACCGCCATAGGCGACACGTTCTGTTATGCAGCATTGGGCAAATCGTTCTCCCGATCTTCTATACACCTTCCCCCGTCCGTCGTTGCCATGCAAGCACATCCTGCACTCATCAGAGAACAGGACTGCACTCCACTGCTCTTCGGTCCAATTCAAATGGTCTCGAGCGAACTGAAGGCGGGCTTCTCGGTGGGCTGGGGTCAATTTCGGCCCGTTTGCTGGCCTGTGTGCAGTCAGGCCACCTTCTCTCAATCGTCTTCTGACTGTCCACCGGCTAACTTCTACTTCACGAACTTCTTGAAGTCGTTGGCCCAGTTGAACTGCGTTCAAACGACGATTTCTTAAAGATGTCGTTATAAGAAAGCGGTTATCACGCTCTGTTGTAGCACGGGGACGGCCCGATCCTTGTCGCCGTTGGTAGCCACCAGTCTCTTGATACCTCTGGTATACACGCCGAACGGTAAATCGGCTCAAACTCAATTGTCGAGCCACTTGACTTTGCTTAAGCCCCGATTCAACAAGGGCAACCACTTGAGCGGCTACTTCTGGTGTAGTATCCATTTTCGTGTTCCGTTTGAAGCCAATATCAATAGAGAACCTTTCACACTGTACGTTGGTATGCAAATGATGACCATTCCCTCAATATGCACTCTTTTATACCTGCGATAAATCCCGCCGCCGGCCTTATCTGGATCGAGCGACATAAGGGGGTCTATTGTTTTGTTGCTAATGAGTTGTTTTTAAAGGTAAATGTCAACCCTTTATCAGTTCTGCGAATGCCTAGATTATGCACTTGCCTAATTTGATTTTAATTTGCTGTAAGCTCCAAATAAAAAAAAAATTGAACTTTTAAGTAAAAATGTGCGGATGTGCGATTTTATTGCTCTCAAGTGTAGTTACTTTTTTACTTTAGTAAAAGGCGCGAAATGAGCGACCTGCTATTTTTACTCAAAATCACTAACAACCATATTAATTGCCCCGAACTTCTTAACAAAATAGCACTAAACGTTCCCCGAATAAGGGAATTTAACGAAATCATTCATACGCCAATAGTTAGAACGATTTATCGTCAGAACTCCTTTTTGTGGCAAATTGGCGACCAATTTAATAAACTCTCTTAGCAAATCGATCTGGACCTCTTTGGTTTCAGCGTTGACTCCGTGAGACGGCGGTTGAGCTCTGACTTTTTCTCACCATCTGAGGAGGATCGAGGACGATGAGGATAACCCGATCTTGGCATGCGAGTAACGTAGTGCGGATTGCCTATTGTTATTGAGCAATGTTTTTGTTGCTTATAGGTAATATTATAATTCGTTTTTTTTTCTCTCTCATTTATTATATTATTTCTTCTATGTATTTACTAAGTTGATTGTAATCTAACTAGGATTATCTGTTTACTTTGCTAGTTCACTCTTTTTATGTACCTACTATACTTCTTACTCGTGAGAACCTTTTAAAAGCGCTCTGTCTCTATTTTCTTAATTTTATGTATGTGCTGCTGCTTTTCGTTTAATAAATAAATACTAACGTATAGAATGCACACTCTCCGCCTCCCACCGGAGCTTTTGACACGAAATACTTCGCCAAAATTAGTATTATTCCTGAGTGCTAAATTCAAATATTTATTTGCGTCAAACATGGTATAAAGGTGGTATAATTACAAATATTGTGCTCATGTCTCGATATGGTCCTAGCATGCCATAACACAATTATAATTTAAGATTTTAAAATTCAATTGAATTACAATTTAAGATTTAAAAATTCATTTATGTCGTACAAATTCCTATCATCCAGCCATTTAAACAATTTAAATATTGTAACAACTATTTTAAATATATAGGTATTTATTAATTTAAGTTCCTTTGGTATCTTGTTATATATTTTTATACACATTGTCAAGCAGCTTTTAATATACTTGGCTGAATGTGGAGGCCTAAAGGCTTCGTTTTCTCTAGGAACTACAAGAGACATCAAATATCAAAGTGCTTTATTTCCTTTAGACCTTACAGGACTCTTGGATTCAATAGACCTTACCCGATCCATATTGACAGATTTTTTCAACTGTATTTTCGCTTCCTTTACTTTATCTTTGTCATCTTCTTGTGTTTCTGCCTTGACCTTAAAAATAAGAAAACAATATGTAGATAGAGTAAGAACACCATAATGTATACAGATAATTGCATTACCCGAAAGTATTATGTTATTTATGATTTACGCATAAGTATTTTGTGGGATATCAAAGACTCTTTACTACTTCGAAACATCCAAACGGCTGCTGTGTTTTAGGTAAAATGTTTAAGATTACTTTACAAAAAATTAATAGTCAGTTATTTATATTTTAAATTTAAATAAGCCAAAATGTGTGCTCGCTATCACAATTTACACACACAAGACTCTGTATGTGAATAGGGAATCATAACCTGCGTACGTATACCAGGATTAAAAACGACGTCATCTCTCATGCTGTCTTGCTCAGTTCGATAGTGATATGAGCGGGACAGCATGATGACGTCATTCTTAATAACATTCTTTAAGTATTATTTAGGTATGCAGGTATTTTTATTTAGAAAGAAAATTACAATCAATGAATAGACACAAATTAGAACTAGTATTTACATTTGAAACAGATGAGCTAACTGCAGACTGTTGCAAACAATCTACAGGTAGCTCAACTGATCCGTATCAATAAATAATAATAATAATAATAATGCTGGACAATCCACACAGCATCATCTAGCCCCAAAGTAAGCAGAGCTTGTGTTATGGGTACTAGATGACTGATACTAATACAATACATAACGTAGATAGATATTTTTTATTATATATAAATATTAGGTCCTTACATATGAAATTGGCGTTTTTCGTACTGGCCACTTTAATCACAAATTTCTCCTCTTTGGTAAGGAATTCCAAATTCAAATTTGTACAGCTATAGACTCATGTATTTGTGCTTCGATGATCGTCATTCATTTGTTTTTTTTTCTTCTGTTTTTTTCTGTTTGCGTCACTCATTTTACAAAATGGAAAACTTAAAATATCGCATTATTTACGAGTACGAGTTCCGTCGTGGCACTAGTGCTGCGGAAACAACTCGAAGGGTGAATGATGTGTATGGCGGTCGTGTTGCAAAAGAAAACACAGTTCGTTTTTGGTTCCAACGTTTTCGTTCTGGAAATTTTGAACAAGGCTGCAGAACAAGCCCCGTGGACGGCCTGAGACTCAAGTTGATAATGAAGAGTTGAAGGCTATTGTGGAAGCGGATCCATCGCAAACCACGTCCGAGTTAGCTGCAGGCTGCGATGTTAGTGATAAAACTGTTTTAATTCACTTGAAGCAAATTGGGAAGATTAAAAAGCTTGAAAGGTGGGTACCTCACGAATTGACTGAAGCAAACCGGCAAACGCGCGTCGACTGCTGCGTTACATTACTAAACCGGCACAATAATGAAGGTATTTTAAACCGAATCATTACCTGTGATGAAAAATGGGTTCTTTACGATAATCGGAAGCGCTCAGCGCAATGGTTGGATCCTGGCCAGCCAGCCAAATCCTGCCCCAAGCGAAAATTAACCCCAAAAAAGTTACTTGTAAGCGTTTGGTGGACTAGTGCCGGTATTGTTCATTACAGTTTTCTCAAATCTGGCCAGACTATTACGGCTGATGTCTATTGTCAGCAATTGCAAACCATGATGGAAAAGCTAGCGGCTAAACAACCTAGGCTGGTCAATCGCTCCACGCCACTGCTGCTTCACGACAACGCTAGACCACACACTGCGCAACAGACGGCTACTAAATTAGAAGAGCTTCAATTGGAAAGTCTAAGACATCCTCCGTACTCCCCGGACCTTGCTCCAACAGATTACCATTTTTTTCGAAATTTGGATAACTTCTTGCAAGGGAAAAAATTCAACTCCGATGGGGCAGTCCAAATCGCCTTCAAAGATTTTATTGATTCCCGTCTGACTGGTTTTTTTAGTAAAGGGATCAATGAACTACCTATAAGATGGCAAAAGTGCATAGAAAATAATGGTTCATACTTTGATTAATTAAATATATTATATTAAAAAATATTCGACTTTTTGTTCCTCCCATACAAAACGCCAATTTCATATGTAAGGACCTAATATATAATATACAATATCAGTCGGAAGCATCCCCAAGACGCTGGCTGCATAGCCCCGCTATATGGCAATGCTGATGCCGAGTCATTATCATCATCATCAGCCTGTATTAGTCCACTGCTGGACATAGCCTCCCCTAATGAGCGCCATAGCGTTGCCTGTCGCCCTGTCTTCAGCTTGCCGCATCCAGCATCTACCTGCAGTCTTTCTTCGTCCCACCTGGGTGGAGGGCGTCCCACTACGTTTGCCGAGTCGCGGTCTCCACTCTGCTGCCGAGTACGCAGGTACAATTATTTACATATGTTACCTTAGCGTGAAACCACCCGGCAGTGGCTACAGCTTTCCTCTTCATAGGCTTGATGTTACCCTCCTCATCGATCTTTAGATCTATGTAGTTTTCTTCGTCGTCATCTGTAATATTTTCAAAAAATTTAGCAGTCCTGCTTGTATGTCAAATCTTATGCTCTGTTTAAGCCTCTTGAAATCTCTATGCTATGTTTCAGCTCCTTGGAAACTCTTCAGAAAAATATTTGACAAGTCACCCGAGGCGAAAGCAACTACAAACAAATGCAATTGTGACTCTCGTTCCACTATTACCTCCTCAATTAGGAGGGCTGTAAAATGCTCCGTCGGTGCAACAGTCAGCGACCTAGAAGCGCCATCTACACTTTGTACGCAAAAACAATAATTGCTCTAATCTTCAACAGATGGCACGTTTTACAAAAATCATTAGATTATGAAGGAACAATTAGTCACGCAGTCGCGGTGTAAGAATCGACCACTAACTCAGCCCGTGAATATCGTAAGAGCCGACAAAGGGAACCTGCCAGCGGAAAGGCAGCGGCTTTCTGCGACGCAGGAGGTTGAGGGTTAGATTCCCGCCTTTGGACAAATGTTTGTACGATCTGCAATTATTTGTTCCGGGTGTACAATACCCAGAGGTATTCTATGTATAAAAATAAATATCTATCTATGTAATGTATTGTATTAAGTATATCAATAAGTATACAATAAAGTGTTCATTCATAATTACCCTGACATTTTACACTTACCTATTGAAATTATTTTTAATTTCAGGATTGGACAATGCTTTTACAGCAGCATTAATTATTTTTATTAATATGACATTTGACACTTTTTTTTTGTTTTTAAAGCTAGCTTTATGTTTATTTTGATAATGCCCCCCTATATAGCAGTTTTTATGACACTCCTTGACATGTAATATCATAATTTTATTTGTAATTTCTGACATTAATTTATTTAATTATTGTTATTTTATAAACACATAGTATACACAGTAGGCCCTTTAACAGTCACATGGCAAAGTTGTTTTGCTATTGAACTTACACACCTCGTACTTTAAATTGTATTTCCGCTTAGTCTACGTTTATTATGTATTCTGTGCAAGTCTTATAACAAATGGTCATTAAACATTTACGGAAATATGTAGTTGCCTTCACATTAATGGAGTTTCAGCTACTCTTAGCTTGTTTTTAGTCTTAATGCCTTTGTTACTACTTTCTTAAATATTATGTTCTATCATGTACTACTTATCTTTTTGTTTTGTTTTCTGTTCATTACATTAGTATGCAAGTATAATTTAATGTATCATACCTATTGTTTTCTAGAATCCCCCTTGCTTTGAAATAGAGTGTTTATAGTTAAAGTCTCATGCATGCTGCGACGGTCTGTAAGAGGTTGATAACTTGATACACTTAGCATCACTTTAAAAAATTATGTACCTACCTTGAAAGTTATGGAGTACTCGCTAGGCTAACCTAATTATTAAAATAAATATCTAAATAAACAAATAAATATATTCTATTCAAAGTGAATATTACCTAACAGCAAATCTCTTTTATCTCCCTTCAACAAATCCACCTTTTGCTCTTTATTTTCCTTGTCACTGGATGTTTCTTTTTCTTGTTCTTCTATATTTGATGTTGGGTCTTCATTGTCATCTTTTATATCTTGTGTTTCTGGTTTTGCTTCTTCCTGTAAGGTTTCCATAACATTATGGGACATGATATTTATATACAAAGTGCCACGTTATTGGTGTACTAAGCGAAAAGGGGCACCCCCCTCCCACGAACATTTCCTGTTCTAGCACTTTCCGGGTTTCAAGGTTTTTTACTGAAAAAAAGACCTGCAAACTTTCATGGCAACTAGCCTATTTAAATGTCAGTGACAACCTTACATCAGCTGTTAATCAGTAAGGTGCTTGAACTTTTAATCGCTTTTGTTTTGCCAAAGCCGTCAATTTTACGGTGGTTCCGTACATTTTTCTGCTAAGCTATTATTTTAACTTACAATGTTTAATATTTATCTGTTGGTAGGTATGTTTGTTTCGTAAAAGTAAAGATTATTTATCGATATTTTAATAAAAGTTACGCGATAGATATCTTCATTAGGTAGGTATGTTCAAAAATCGCGAAATTGTAAGAATCATACTTACACCCGTATTCTAGAACAATATATGAAGTATCACAGTCTCGCATAGGGCCGGTGGGCCGGCCAATCCGATTCATGAACAATACTACACTTTGACTAGTATGTCACAAAATGTTTGGCTATGTTCTGTCAGTTTTGTTTTGCTTTGAGATTTTATTTGTATTCATATTCAGTTTCTATGGAAACAAAATTGTTTTAATAAGCTTGTGCAGTTTTTATGGGGTATATTTATCAGTCATCCGCAAATCTGTCAAACATTAAAGAGAAGTTAGCAACAGAAACGGGCCAATCACAGATCTGTAATCGACGCAGTGCGTTCGCATAGTAAAGTATCGCTTGAGTGTTGTTTTTGAATGAAATGCAAGTATTTTACTAATGAAATGGCCTACCATGACGAACGCAGTGAGAAATGCCTTACTTAGCACAGTATTGCTTACATAAGTATTGTTCTTGAATACGGGTAACTCTATTTGCTGCCTGGCTAAACGGATCTCAATGAAATTTTGCAATTAGGATGTCCTACTAACTGCAATGTTCGGCCACGGCGGCCAGTCTCAACGGAGACTAGCCAGGTGTGCTGGACATATTAAAGTGCACAAGTAACCTGTATCAACACAGGTGTGTTTGCGCATTTACTTGTGCGCAAACACACCTGTGTTGATACAGGTAGTGGGAGTGAGGGAATAGAGAGTGTACCTGCACTCTCTATTCCCTCACTCCCATACCATAGTCCGATGGGACGGCACCGACAAAACCGAGAGCAAGACGATAGATGGTATCCCCAGAAAGAACTTAAACTACTTTTTATCCAAGAAAAACGTGTGGGAAGCCGAGGGCAGAAGCAAATATCAAAGTGCTTTATTTTCTTTAGACCTTACAGTACTCTTAGACACGTCAAAATACAATTTTTTTAGGCTGCAATGGCTTTTTTATGAAAGTTACAATAAAGTAATAAAAACTAATTAGAACTAGTATTTACAATTGAAACCATTAAATTATATTAAGATTACATAAGTAAAATTAGGAAATATCAATTTTTTGTTCACTTCAATCTTTATCAGGTAAAGTTAAGAAGCGAACCAGAAACCTTTACCTTGTTAGGTTGTCAGTTTTCGAGTTGGAGCAAACTCGTCCGAAACTTTTTTATCTTCTAAATAATCTGATATTTTGTAGTAAATCTTTTTACAAAGGATATGTTTAACACTATGTTTGAATTTATTTATTGATAATTTTTTCAACACATTTGTAGTTTTGCCAGTTAAAACATAAAAAACTCACCTCTTTAACACCCTTCCAATACAACTTCACAGCTTCCTTCTTATCTCCATGCTTTAACACCTGCGATATAAGAAACAAAATCGCGCAGCAAGTCTCAGGAGGCATGTACAAACACACTTGTAAGAGCCGTTTTATGAAAGCGCACACGCGGTCAATATTGTCGTCTCGCTTCAATGACTTGTATATGAGAGAGAAGAGTAGTGCTGAGTGTGTTGTCGTGAATATGTCTATATTAAGGAGTTTTCTGTAGAGCGCTGTGTAGTAGCTGGAACAAAAAATAATTTGGTCAAGATGGCAATATTTTAAAGTGAGTTACGTATTTCTTTATCTTGTGTGCATTCTGTTCTCCTGTGATGTTTGTACACTATCACATCACACTAATATTTTATAAACTAGTTGCTGCCCGTGGCTTCGCACGCTCTTTTCCGGGATAAAAAGTAAGACTGAGTACCATTTACCTCCCTGCCAAATTTCATTAAGATCCGTTCAGCCGTTTAGGCGTGAAAAGATAACAAACAGACAGATAGACAGACTTGCTTACGAATTTACAATATTAGTATGGATGCGAAAGATTGGATGGAATTTACTAACATGTAACTCTGGACCTGGAATAAAGTATAGCTAGTTTTACCTCAGATATAACCTGGACAGAAGCTCGTTGTTCATAATGGAATCTGCGGCGTAATGGAACACAATTATCCCAAAACAAAATATGTAGAGAGATCAGCCTTATCATTACGAAGCGATTTCTACTATGACCTCTTTGGCGTATATATATATTTGTTCCGGGTGTTCTCGGTATTTTCTATGTATAATAAAATATATCTATCTATGTATTTGTATTAAGTATATCAGTCATCTAGTACCTATAACACAAGCTCTGCTTAGCTTGAGGCTAGATGATGTTGTGTGGATGGTCCAGCATTATTTAATAATAATGTAATGCAGAAACCTTTATTGACAAAGAAAATTACAATTCAAAAATAAAAACAAATTAGAACTAGTATTTACAATTGAAACAATTAAGCTAACTGCAGACTGTTGCAAACAATCTACAGGTAGCTCAACAGATCCATATCAATACCAGTTGGAAGCGTTGTAATGTAATGCATTAAGTATGTCAGTTATCTAGTACCCATAACACAAGCTCCGCTTAGTTTCGGGCTAGATGATGCTGCGCGATTTGCCCAGCATTATTTATTTATTTCTTCCAAGAAACCTTTGCTCGGATGATTTATCTTGAATGATAAAAACACCCCCTCCTACATCATAAAGCGACTTGATGTACCTTCTTTTGTCTTATTTCTACATTTTTAAACGTTACTGTTGGTGGTGCCGGCTTAGAATTTGCACCACCGCAACTCTTCTCGCGGGTGTCGTAAGTGGCGACTAAGGGATATCCACCAGGGGTTGGCAGCAGTGCCTCCTGCAGAACAGTTCTACCACCGAACTGCGATCCCCAACCAGCTTTACCAGCGTGGGGATTATGGGCATTATCTCCCGTGGGATAAAAGCCGATAAGACTCTTATCAGGAAGCCTGGGTCAAACAGTGGACCAATATAGGCTGTGGAGATGGAGATGGAAGCCTCCTTGCACACTCGGGTAAAAAGACAGTCCGTGATATGTAAAAAAAAACTCGTCAATTCATGGAACCATTGCCCAGTAGGGGTTAGGCAGACGAGGTAGACCTTATCAGGGGACACCTGGGTCCAGCTGTGGACCAATATAGGCTGTAGAGGTGGAGGTGTTAAGTACTTCTTCTTGAGTTGCTGTTCTTCATTACCGAAGGTCGTGCCCGTTTTGGAAAGTCTTAGTCGAAGAGTTGACCAGATGCTTCCACGCCACCCTATCTTCGGCTTGTCTAAAAGCAGTAGTCAGTTAAGTACTAACCGGTCGCTGTTCCCTCCTGCGATATGGTATAGCAGAGACAGGGCATGCACGGCCACGTTGAGCGAAGTCAGGTGCACCAGCTTGTATATTGCGTCCACATGCTCGGTTGTCGCTTGGAGGCGCTCCGTTTGAGCGAAGGGGTAAGCTCGTTTCACGCCTGTTAGAATTGCTGACATAAGACGGGTGTCTATGTCTCCCTGAAAAATATTACAAGGTGTCGAACAAACTTCAACTCTATAAAAATAGGAGTGTGTTTTTTTTTTATCATTTATTTGGTGCATAAGTGTTAAGCCGAATATGGTATGTCACCCCCGTAATTCTGAATTACAATAGTGCATAATCCAACAAAAATACATTCTATATAACAAAACATAATAAACTTAACAGAAACTTAATTTATGAGATTTTCCTAGACGTCTATCTTATTTACCAACGAAATTAATTTAACAAAATCGAATCTAACAAACCTATTACAATAACTTTTTTATAACATTATTTTTTAATTTATTTTAAATAAATAATTATTTATTTAAAATAAAACTTTTTAAATAACCCATCTGAAAACTAATCTATGAGATAAAATATATTATACCAAAACTATTAATTGCCATTTAGGTACCTACCTATATGAGTAGGGTACACGTCTATAATAGCAGTAAAATCTTAAAACTTTGTTCCCGACTGGAGCCGAGTATACCCGATTCAGCGTAACCGACCCGAGAGTGACGGTTCAGTTTCATTCAGAAAATGTTTCCTTTAAAAAAAAAACAATTATACTTATTACGCCGCGAGCGCCACGGCTTCAGGGCTTCAGGGCGGCTTCAGGGTTGAGTGTATGTCTGTGCAATTCGTTAAAATACGATAGTTTTTTTTTAATGTAAAATAGACTAACCTTTTTAATAGAAGCCTTGAAGAATGAGAAGTATATTCGGATCAAACTCTCTGCAATCTTAGAGTCATCTTTCCCGAGGTAGAATTGATTCAGGAAACAAACGCCATAGTATTGTGCTCGAGGAGATATGTTGGCCCTGAAAGTAATAATAAAAACATCTTGAATAAAACCTTGTATATACAGGCTGAATTGTTTGGACGGGGCAGTAAGGGCAGGTATGTACAGTCAGCTGCGAAAATATGTATACACTTCCAAGTATTCAATTTGACTAATTGGTAAGTGTATAGTTAATTGTGATAATTTATATACCGCATCGCACAAGTACGATGATTACTTTGTACGTAAGATGTGTGTGTGGACTCTTATTTGAAAAGTTTAAAATTAAAGTGAAAACTTGAGAGTGTTTACATGTCTGAGCAGCTGACTGTACCTTAACCGGTGTAGCTACAGAAAAAAAATGGTCTTATGTGACTATACGTAATTTTATGTAAAATATCAACTCTATTCAGATTTAAAAAAAAATTACAATTATCAAGAAAATGAACATTTTACACAAAACTTCTTTAATGCCAATTGATCCTGTTTCTTATGCTGATCAAAAACTTACATATACCGGACCAACTGAGGTTGGATAACTAAAAAAGTTAGAAATCGCAAAATTCTTTACCCATACATTTTATTCTAATAATAATAGTACAAGAGTGGAATAAAAAAACAAGCAAGGACATTGCCGAGCATTGTTGTTCATCATCATCATCAGCATATACTAGTCCATAGCATAGACATAGAGCATAATGTACGCAAAAGCGCCCTGTTTCTTTCTGTGTAATTTTAACACCCTCTGCGATCACCAATCCACCTGCCAAGCGTGGTGATTATGGCAAAAACCCCCCTTGTTAGGGGGGAGCCATGTTCAGCTGTGGATGTACCGTATGCTGATGAGGAACCCGCAACCCTTTACCTGAACAGCATTTTCTCAAACTCAGCCAACACCACCGCTTTCATATTGGGATGGTCGTAAAGCAGTTGGCATAGATTGTAAACAACCTTAGACGCCACCGCCTGACTTGGGTCGCCGAGTTAGTTGAGTATATAGACTTCAATACAGACAGACAGACAAAGGTGATCTTATAAGCGTTCCCATAAAAATATTTATATTTATTTTTAATTCGTCATCAGTTACGTCAGTTTTAATACGTACCGATCCTATCCATTATACTCATTTTATTAATAACAATAATAACACCATAATTATACATTTGTAATTCATTAAAATATAATTTTGTCAATTTATTTAAGTCAACGTCATTTTATTAGGGTGATCATGATCAACCACACTTTTTGAGTTTGTTTTTGAAAGATTGCGTGGAGGTGGCACTTGTTGCATTGTCTGGCATATATGGCGTTATAGACAGTTGTTTAAAGATTGCCTCGAAGAAATCGCTGTTAGCGATAAGGCCGCCAATTGTACCACACTAGATATAGTTAGTATATTCTTTAATGACAAAGAAAATTACAGTTCAATAATAAAAACAAATTAGAACTAGTATTTACAATTGAAACAATTAAGCTAACTGCAGACTGTTGCAAACAATCTACAGGTAGTTCAACTGATCCATATCAATACCAGTCGGAAGCGTCCCCAAGACGCTGGCTGCATTGCCCCGCTGTATGGCAATGCTGATGCGCTGCGCCAGATACCCGCCCGCTTTCGAGTCACGCGTTAGTAGTAGTTAGTATTAAGTTCTTGTTTAATTTTTTTATGTATTGATGGTGCAATAAAGCAATAATCTATCTGACCCTTTTCCTTCCTAGGTACGAAACCTGGCGGTTCTCAAACCAACAATCAAATTAATTTTAATCATAATCATTAATTTATTTGCAAGAATACAAAATTATTATACAATATGTCAGATTTAAAAACAATTTTGGTAATTGTATTCAGCCTGCATGCAGGCGTGCAAATATTGTGTAAGTCATATAATTAGAAGTAGATTGGGTTTTGATGATTATGTCGATTTTGTATAGAGAATGATCCCATAAAAGTTTTATTCCCGACGGATTAAATAATATTTGTCCCGTAAAACAGGTATACTAAGTAGCTTTTAGTTTTTGTGAATTACTTTTATATTCGGCAAGTAGTCGCCAGATTATTTCCTGTCTCTAGCCGCCATCTTTGATTTTCACGTATCAACTACCCTCAAAACCATTATTTTCCTTCTTACCTGAACAGCATTTTCTCGATCTCAGCCAACACCACCGCTTTCATATTTGGATGGTTGTATAGCAGTTGGCATAGATTGTAAACCACTTTAGACGCAACCGCCTGACTTGGGTCGCCGAGTTTGTTGATTATATTCATTAGGAGCATCTGAAAAGAAAATACAAGTTAAAGACACTGTTCAATAAAAATCGTTGTTGTTAAAGTTGTTGTTGTTTTGTTGCCAGCCAAAGTCTTAGAACTCGACGCCACTAGCTGGCGACAAACTGGGCCATCCGAGGATACTGAGCATAAACGATTTCGGTATTCAATACGGTACTAAAAAAATACGTACAACTTTCTGGCGAGATGGAGCCGATCGACGACAGAATTGTCAACGTCAAGATATAACCTAAGTCAAAGTCAATTGACGACCTGCGAAAGACTGCAGGCAGATGCTGGATACGGCAAGCTGAAGACAGGGCGCTATGGCGCTCATTAGGGGAGGCCTATGTCCAGCAGTGGACTAATTTAGGATAATGATGATGATGAGTTAGTGCAAAATCATAGCGCGAAGAATTAGCAAGCTGAAGTAGCAGTAAGCCGACAGAATCTCTGAACAACTGTTCGGTAGTTCTGTTCTAGAGTGAAGACCACAATTAGGACAACCAAGTATTTCGCCCAGCAGCCAGGTGGGATGACGATCAGTTCTAGACTGCTGGCAGATGCTGGATACGGGTGAAGACAGGGCGCTATGGCGCGAGTTAGCTTAATCCGACCAGCAGTGGTAGTCCACTGCTGGTCGGCCAAGCCAAGTCATAGTATAGGCTGATGTTCAGGCCTTACCTTTTCTCTCTCAGGATGATGCATTAATAAATACGCCATGGATGATACTGCCTTCTCTTTGTTAGCGTCCACTGTGTCGTGCGCGAATTTGTTGAGAGCTTCCGCGTACGCTGAAAATAAAACATTTACTTTATTGTAAAATCCGCTAAAAGCTTTTTCGTAAATGACATTGTATTGATACGTCTGAGCTAGTGATGCGTAAATATGCAGAGTTTGATCTCGAGGATTAGTCATAAATTTGTCTTAGCGCCATCTAGCAGATGATGTTTTTTGAAGTAGAAACTAGTAAAGTAAAGTAAAATTTATTGCATCAAATACATGTAAATAAAGTAAATAGGTGGAGTATGTTTAAATAAGACACAATGTATTTCTACCGTTTCGGCGTGCAAAATCTGAGTACAATGTGATTTTGGCAGTTTATTGTAAATGGAAGGAGCCATGCAGAAAATACCCTTGCACCTCAAAGCAGTCTTTAAGTTTGGCATGCAGACCTTGCATTGATCCCGATTGAACTCTTCTACTGCTATTAGTATGTTGTGGAGAAGGTCCAAGGCGGGTTCGATTCTTGCTTCGGGACAAATGTTTGTAAGATCTTCATGTGATGTACTGTATTAAGTATATCAGTTACCTAGGACCCATAACACTCTAATTAGCTTGGGGCTACGTGATGCTGTGGGAATCGTCCAGCATTATTTATTAATATATAGAGCAGCAACAATAGTGCCTTCAGGAACTAATAGTACTTCTGGCGACGATGGATAGACATCGCCACAGGGTGTCGCCACAATGACATTAATGACGAACGATGTGGCCCGGCGGGTGAAGGTGATGTGATAACTCACTTCCATACAACTCTTTGAGCTGATCCTCATAATACCACAGCTTCAGTATATTCCTCCTAGCTTGCTTATTGCCCGATGACATTGTATCAATGTGCCCCAGTGGATGCTGCGTGAAAGTGCGCAGTTTAATCTCAGGGATTAAGAGATCTGATACTAGGAGTTCTGAGAGGGCATCTGTGGATGAATAAATTAGATATTAGAAGGAACATGAGACTTACATGATACTAGCGTGCATGTCTCAGAATGGAAGGAATCTGTCAAAAGTCGTGTCTTATCGTATGGATTTAAGGGGCGAACCTAACGGGGTTAGTTGTGAAACTAAGCCTAGATCTCAGACTCACGGGATCTCCGCGGAAAAAATTTAAAATAACAAAAAAATTTTTTTTTCTTGTATCCTTGAGTATATATGAAAATACGCCAGAAACAAAATACGATTAAAAAAAACATGAGAGTGCACTGTATCGCACATCATTTGATCGAGAACTCAGAAACCCTGCGGTCTATTGAAATGAATAATGTTTTTATTTGTAGTTCATTACTAATTATTTGGTTCCTTGAACCAGTTTCTTCATAAGTTGTGTAGTTTTCTTGTAAATAAGCAAAATCTGATTTTGGCGCTTACGCCTTTCCAAAAACGTATGCTCTGTCCCGCTCCTATGGACGCGAAATCCTATGCCTAACCTTTTCACAAAATGGCGCGCATTGCGCCCTGTTAACGTTGCTTTGCACAAAAATTGTCAAACTTTGAGGCGTCGAGATCGGCTTACATGACCATGTGCGTGTGTTGTACTTTAAAACAATTTAAATTTATGAAACAAAATGATATTAACTATTTACTCCGTTTCTTTGATTACAAGCAACACTAATCTATAAGCGAGAGCATGAGATTCAAATTGGAATTGAAATCAAGATTGGTAATATTTTTAAGAGTTAACCCCATAGATATCAGAAACTAAGGAGATGTGAAAAGGGGGCGGGGCCGGTGTCGCAGCAATATGCCCAAAAACAGAACGCATTGCTCGCGGCGTTCATTGTTTCATTTAGTTGAAGTTCGAACGTTGGCTACAACGGATCTTCATATTCTAGCAAAATGCCGTGTTGTTCCATAGTAATTTGTAAAACTAGAAAAGAAATTAAAAACTTTAAGTCAAATGGAATCATACCATCGGAAAGTACTGAAAATAATATGTTTTTCATACTAAAACTTTAAAAACAATTATACGTTGATTGATTTCTTGATTTTGCTACTTTTTTATTATGTGACTGAACGCCAGTCACGATATTGTTTTAACTTGTTTACAATGCTTGCTCTGTACTAAATAATATTCAAAGTTGAGTTCTAATACCGCAATGGATAATTAACATATTGAAGCTAACAGAATACGTTCAACCGCGTGGTACGGCCACTACTCGTAGTCGTGAGTTATTGATGAGTGTATTCTTTGTATTTATTGTTGCGTCTGTAGTGTTGCTGTACGAACATCACTCGCACCCTAGTGTGCGAACGAATAGTTGCACTCTATGCCTTGTGTGCATGACAAGCACACAACGCGAAGTAATGTTTTTATTTTGTTTACTGTGTGTGCGTGAGCTTTTTATGCGACACTAGGTTTTGTACACAGCGTAAAGGATTGGCATCTCTCTATACCTCTGTGGTGAATCCCTATTAAAGTTTTTTTTTTAAAGGTTTTTTCTATCCTATGCCATAGGATAAAAGTAGCATATGTTTATTCGAGGCCTAGAACAACCTGTATGCAAAATTTCAGCTCGATCTTATTCAGTATTTTTGGCGTGAAGACGTAACAAATATCCATCCATACATCTAAACATCCAAACTTTCGCATTTATAATATTAGTGTGACTAGTTTCTACCCGCGGCTTCGCACGCGTTGTTTCTATGGAAACGTTTAAATGTTATTTCTATCCCATGGGAACTTTTTTATGGAATAAAAAGTACTCTATGTTTTATTTGAGGCCTAGAACTACTTTTATGCAATTAGCTCTTTCAGCCCGAACTTTTCAGTAGTTTTGGCGTGAAGACGTAACAAATATCCATCCATACATTTAAACATACAAACTTTCGCATTTATAATATTAGTGTGATGCAATGTGAATAGTGTGATGTGATTATCGGAGTGAAGAACAACCAACTAGTACCTCTAGTTGGTACAAAAGATCACAAAATGTATATGATGAAAGTAAAATAGTTTATCTTACCTATTATAGTTATACCGCCCTTCTTCTTTGCAGGCTTGACCTGACTGATTAGATTTCTCAGTGCTGTCAAGTTGTAGATGGGACTATCCTGTTAACAATACATTTCTTAGGTAAAATAAATGTTTTTAAAACTATGTAACATAACCTAGGCAGGTGGGTGTGAAAAAACTGTTTGAAATTGTATTTATTTAAGATTATCTCCCTGCCTTTCTTATTCACATAATTATTTCCATCCAAAGGTCGCCTGGAAGAGATCACTTCAAAGAGATATGGCCGCCCAACGTACTTGTGTCTTAATTGTATTTTTGTTGGTGTACTTACAATAAAGTATTTTGTATTGAATTGTAAAAAAAAATATATATGTTTATGTAAAAAGTCATAATATTTGAGTTTGGGAGGCTGCCTGTTGATCTGCATCTTATTATCAGCCCATATTTTGAATCACTAACCTGAATCTGTTACCTTGGCCACCATAGAGAATCTTAACCAAACATCAACAGCCCTCTACTAGGCCTTAGAGCTCCAACTACACTCACCTGGATGAGAATTGTGGCTGCTGCTACCCTGTCTCCGATGGCACCCTTATTCAGCAGGGTTCTGGCCCACTGGTGATCTGAATTGCCACTTCTGTTGGATTCTGTAAAAGAATAAACAAATAAGTGTTTCTGTGTTTGTGTTTTTCTATTAAAATTTTATTTGTCTTGGTGTATAGATAATACTTTATTGCAAACATAACTTAGAAATAATTTACAAAATAATAATTAAGAATAAGCGACAATTGGCGGTCTTATCGCTCAAGAGCAATCTCTCCCAGACAGCCTTGAATGGATAGGATCGTTGGATTGCACATGGGGTAATATCTGTGTGCATAATAATAATATAGGTATTTACTACTTAGAATATTAGCAAATATATACTATACATATCAAACTACATATTATAAATCTTACATACTATTTTATTATATAAATACATACATAACTATTATTTATCTTTTATAGAGGAAAACAAGGCAATTCAATGACAACAGGACAAATAGTGTTCCTTTACCATTTTTTTGAATACTGTCAGTGACTTAGCACGCCTTACTGAGACCGGCAATGCATTCCATAGCTGCACAGCCCGGGTCGTAAACGAGTTGTAGTAGAATGAAGTAGGGTGAACAGGTGTTAGGAGCGTAAGAGTGTCAGTAGAACAGAGGGAACGAGAGTGAGAAAGATGAAGAAAAGTGAAATGTGCTTTGAGATAAGGGGGTGCAGAAGATAAGAAACAAAATATTATAAAGAAGAGTTAAAATGTGAGAATTTCGACGAAGCCGTATGGGTAGCCACTCGAGCTTCCTGCGGAACTCCGAGACATGGTCATACTTGCGCAATCCAAATATAAATCTTATCCTGACATTCTAGAAGAAGAAAAGAGTACTAGAAGAGAGTACTTGTATTGTATTTTAAGACTGGACATGGTGTATTTCTTCATCTGTATCATTAGGCATCCTACATAGATTACGCTTAACTGAATGGATTATAAAATGGCAGTGGGAATTATGTATTTTTATAGTGATTGAATGGAAGAATAAAATTAATTTGTCTGCTCTTTGTTACTTACTTGTTTCGTAAGCTAACGTGTCTCCATGTAGTGCACTGCTAGCTTCTTTTCTAAGCTCTTCAATTTGCTCTTGAGTCAGGGCCTTCTCGTCAGTAGTGGGCTCTTGGGGTATCTAGAGTTTGAAAAAAGCCGATAATATCTATTATAGATCATGGTGACCGTTCATAGACCTTCGTGTTATTCATGAAAGCATTCCGCTAAAGGAGTTTTTAGGTGATCATATAACCCCAAAATAGAACTAGTTCCTTCATTTAGTCAAAAAATATACCTTTATAAAATGGGCCTCAAACAGATGTACCTAACTTGATAAGTTCTAGAGAAGATTGATAAAGAAGTACAAAAAAACTGCAGTTACCTGGTCATACCACTTCTTTTTCTCTTCAAATTCTAAAGTTTCAGCGAAATGTTTAGCAATGCCCTGAGATTTCTTTACATCGGCATTTTTGTCCTCCTTGCCGTAGTTTGTGTAGGCCTCGTCCACCAATATGTTTTCTTCAAACCTTTTGTGCTTCATTTTGCTGTATTTATTAGAATTTCAGGGATATAACAACAAAAACACGTGAAAATTACAGTCAACCACGCAATTCGTTTTTTTTTAATTTTTGGTAATAATGTGACTTTGACATTGACAATCGCTTTTTTTGACTTAACTTTATAAATTTTGCAAAGTTTTCTTGACTTGACTTTTTTGTTTCTTGACTACCTGCTCAGAGTTCTTGACGTATATGACATGACAATGACATTATGAAAAGGCGGCTAAAAGCCTTGAGCCGATGCCAATAAAACATAGGAGTGTCGTCTGTAATGTAATTTTATTTTGCGCTACTAAAATAAGGTCTACGACGTTACGATAAAGTGTATTTTGGAGTGCGACATTATTAGCCTACAACGATTTGTCATCGTCGAACGAAACGTCAAAACGTCCGTAAAAACTGGAATTCTGTCTGTGTGTGGGGTGTTGACTGTATTTTCGTATATTTCCTTAACAAATTCTACTTTTCTTTTCAAAATATTATTACAAATTGAATTATGGATGAAAAAGGAAGGAAAGTTATCGTTTGCGACAACGGTACCGGTGTAAGTTCATTTAAATGTTATGTTCTAAAATCTGTTGATAAGGTTGACTGAATCATCGTTTTCATGTTGTGGTCTTTTAGTTTGTGAAATGTGGATATGCGGGCAGCAACTTCCCTGCCCATATCTTCCCCTCCATGGTCGGAAGGCCTATCATCAGGGCAGAGAATAAAATTGGAGATATTGATGTGAAGGTAAGCCAATTCCTTGGACCTATTGTGACAGGAAAACTCATGCAATATACTTAAACGAAATGTGGATACACTTATTAATGGAACTACTTTCGGATATTATATTAAATATAACCCTCTCGCTACACTATATTACAAAGACGTAAAATTTTGAAGTTGGATTGTTGGACCTGATCTCCCTAATAACAAAAACCATTCATTTATTTCCGATGGTCTACTATCCTACTACTATTCCTGTGAGCCGTATTCTATGCCGTATTGAGGTACCATGAGTCAAGCCGCAGCGTGCACAGCATGGGCAGCAGAGGTGCTGTGGCTTTAAGCCGTGAGCTGAACCTAGTTATTGATATTTTCCTTATTTAAAAATATTATCTGCTTTCAGGATTTGACCATCGGTGTAAGTTAAATGTTTAGAATCCAGCATGTTATTAACAAAAGTTGTTTATTAAAAGAATATTGTTTTAAATGACACATTTGCATTTGTTTGTTGTTATGTTTTGTATGATTTTATACTAAACATTGATGGGTCTAATGTCTAGCCCCTAGAATATAAATAAACTCTTTAACCTAACTATGGATGACGATCTTAACAAATAGGTTTGATAGTTTTAATTTATTATAACCTTACCTATTAAATTATATTAAAAAAAAGTTTTCCTTATACAAAAAAGTTTTCCTTATACAAAAATGGGAATTTTTTCATAAATTTAAATTAGCTACAATGAAGATGAATCATTCCTAAAACTCTGATGTAAATATGATTGCATTTTCATGCACACAGATGTATGATCCTCAAATTGTCCAGGTAAAAGGCCTTAGTACTAAAATTTGTACTCAAAGGCCTACAATTAGTATTCAAATGCCTACAATTAGTACACAAAGGCCTACAAGTAGTACTCACAGGCCTTATTAGTACTTAAAGTAGTGTACAAGCATAAGCGCCAAGAAACACACTAGCTTTCATATTTTATATCAGTTGCTGATTTTAGTGCAGTATTATGATTTATTTATTTATTTATTTTGCAATCCTAATACAATGTGAGAGGTCTTAAGAATTTCACTTATAGGCTAGGTACATTCATGGTGGGATATCATTGACTAGAGTTTTAAATAACACACAAGGATGTTTAAAGTTTTTATTTATTTATTTTACAATAGAGCTTTTATATATAACTAGCTGACCCAACAGACATTGTCCTGTCTTAACTATGAATACTGTATTTGAATTGGTATTATGGTTGTTAAGTTTTCTTAATTTTCTAATTTTCTGTAAAATTTTCTCAATTTTTTATTTTATACCTTAGAATAGAACCTTCTCACAGTAACAAACATAACAAAAAGAAAAATATTAGTGAAATTGGTCCAGCCGTTCACGCGTGATGCCGTGAAATAAGGGAAATAGGGTTTTTTTTAAATATTTATGTAGATATATAGATGGACACAGCATCATCTAGCCCCATAGTAAGCAGAGCTTATGTTATAGGTACCAGCTGATAGCCTTACTATTTATTTACTGAAATTGTATCTAAAAGAGTAAGAAATATGCACTTGCATACATACATATTTACAAATATTGCAATCTTTAAGCCATTTCAAAACAGCAAAACCATTTGTTCCTTATTGGGTTGCATCCCACATAATAAGACATTTATAAAGAAACACAATGAAAATTTATTTTAAAGGATGTGTGCTAATTACAGGCTTGCTATATCAGTGTTGAAAGTTTACAATTTCCTTTTTTATGGATTATTTAATAAAATCTATAATTTTTAGCATAAAAATGGCACTTACATAGGTTCTATGCTGTATAATTTTGCTTGTTGTTTTATTTTTTGTGAACGTTTTTCAGATTTTAAATAACAACATCCAAATGTTTCAAAAGGGAAAGGCAATAGACTATATGCATTTTGCTATGTTTTCAGGATTTGATGGTTGGAGATGAAGCTTCTCAACTAAGATCTATGCTTGAAGTCAGCTATCCTATGGAGAATGGGGTAAGATGAAATACCAAATAAATGTTTTTAAATATTACCAGGTTTGGGGGAGGCCTTTGCCCAGCAGTGGGGCGAATCAGATTAGTGAAAAACATCAAAACCGTCCTAGTGGCTGAGTCGCTGGCCAAGCCGCAAAACTTAATAAGCCGTCCGAATTTGGGCCAGAATTTAAAAATCGCGGCCACAAAGGCTGGACCTCTGTGGCATTGCCAAGCTATTTGGGTACCATTTACCCTCATACATCCATTTAAAGGTTAAGGTTTTTAGTTTTACGTTTTTTTTCAGGTCAAAATTCTGTCATTTATTCACTGCTCTGGTCTGTGAAGATATTACGGAGTTTAGGACGGTTTTTTGTCTAATATAATATTACCATTCATCTCAAAAGTTACAGATTACCTGATTTTCAAAGCAAATTCGTCAGGGTGGTTAATTCTCGTAAAATAAGCTTGTTTTTCTGAAAGATGCTGCTGTCCATTCTCTTATAAGATAAATCCAGGATTATTAATCTTATTCCCTCGTCGTCTTATTTCCCAGGTTGTCCGCAACTGGGAAGACATGTGCCACGTGTGGGACTACACGTTCGGTCCCAGCAAGATGAACATAGACCCTAAGGACACCAAGATCCTGCTCACGGAGCCTCCCATGAACCCCACCAAGAATAGAGAGAAGATGATTGAGGTTTGTTTATTTTAATAAAGCAAGCAGATAAAAGATATTTATTATGTACAAGTATCTAACAGAAAAGCGTGACCGGCATAAATTATGAAAAAAAAATTCATTTTCTTTTTTACGCTAGACTTCAGTCTAGCGTTGGAAAATAATAAAACACATATTTAATCATACGTACTTAGATGATTTATTATTAAGTAAGGTGTCCAGTCTCCTTCGTTTTCCATGATAGCCTGGCATCTTCGAGGCATCTTTCAACTAATTTTTCTGCGTATTCACGCGATAGTGACCTCCATATGGCCTCTAAATTGCGAGTAAGCTCGGCGGCAGTTAGCGTTTTTTTTTACTCGAAGTTTAGGCTTCAGCAACGTCCAAACGTTTTCTGGGTTGGGTTTGCGTTAGGTGATTGTGAGGGCCCATCCCAGACCTCGAAACCTACAGGGTGTGGCGTAATGAGTGGATAATCTTAACCCACGGCTGGGGGGCATCACGACTGTTCGAAAAATCACAATTTGTATTCAGTAAAAGTTTCACGGTTTTCGAGTTATTTTTGAAAATTTGAAATAGTTGACCTTATCCACTTGCCTAATTTAAAATACAAACAGTTTTCACAATAGCATTCCTAGATAGTGGTGATTCACTTGGGCTTGGAATCGAAAATGATTTCTAGTATATTTGATTCATCCTTGTAGCATTCAAAGATCCGCTAACAATTTTTTTATTTTGTTAATGCTGTCAAATTAAATTAGTTATCGCGACATCTGAATTGAGCAGAGCTCGTTTATTTAGTTTTCCTCCTAAAAAATACTATGACCCATATGTTTGTCGTTTATTAACAGGTTATGTTCGAGAAGTACGGTTTCGACAGCGCTTACATCGCGATCCAAGCCGTGCTGACATTGTACGCACAAGGGTTAATCTCTGGAGTCGTTGTCGATTCAGGTAAACAGATGTTTTTTTCTTCAATATTATGTTTTTTGTACTTATTAGAATTAGCAAAAATATGTTTTTTTTTTTAATTAGGGTACAGGACTTCCAGGAGGCCTAGCACGGGGTTTGCTGTCTAGGGTAGAATAGAGAAAAATTACGTCACTTTGACATCGAATTCGCATTCGTTAAAAATATTTGAAAATTCTACTTCAATAATTTACGCAATGTACGTCGATGTAATTTTTCTCTATTCTACCCTAGACAGCAATCCCCGTGCTAGGCCTACAGACCCAAACGGGTGGGGCACGTGAGCCGCATGCATCCAGAAAGGTGGGCTAGGGTCGTCACCGAGGCGGGCCTAGGAGCGTGTATGGAGGAATATTTGAATTTCACTCAAATGTGTATCAGATTCCGTGTTGATGGCTTGGTAACGAAGAGTTTGAATAGCCATACTGGCCAACGAGCGCGAATCTTGGAAGAGTTTGGGGGAGAACTTTGTCCAGCAGTGGGACAATATAGGTTAGATAAAAAAAAGAACTAGAGTTTCTTTCGTTTTTAGACGTTCGTGATACATTCTTGGTCAAATCGTCACGAGATATTGGCCAAAAAAAGGTCATCTCGATACACAAATATGTATTAAAAAGAGGTGACATTTGTTTATGAGTTTGTGTGTTGGGGTTCGTTCAGTTAGTTTATTGATAACGTTTATAAGTTAAATGTCATGTTCTTAATTCTAATGAAACTAACAATAACGTTGTTTAAATTAATATATACATAGATATTGCTGAAATAATTAATTTGTATAAGTATAAATGTGGATATAACAAGAAATATGATGTCGGCGCGAAGACGTTATTTTTATATGAAAATCTAGTTTTGTGAGTTAATTTGATTGTTAAGCCACATAATCTAATCATAGAATTGAGTTAAGTTTAAAAAGGTTGTAAAAAAATCGATTTTCGCTCGCGCTCGGCACCGAGGACGATAGTGAGTGACATCACCCTTTTTAATAAGCGTACGGAGGGTTTTTCTCCGTCATATATAATATCTGGACTATAATCCGATTTTGACAATAATTTCACTTACGAGTATTAGCTACATTATCCCTGAGTGACATAATATGCTATGTATTATTCAAGTACCGCGTGAGCGAAGCCGCGAGCAGAAGCATGTAATTCAATAAACTGTTTTTTGCAAATAGGAGATGGCGTTACCCACATTTGCCCAGTGTACGAAGAGTTTGCGCTGCCCCATCTCACTAGAAGACTGGATATCGCTGGCAGAGATATCACCAGATATCTCATCAAGGTAACTTAAAATTATTTCGGGATTATTAGTCTGGGTAAGATTCTGTCGGTGTGTTTGAGGTTCTGTGAGTGATGTATGACTGGGTAGACCTAGTTTCTACTATTTTAAATTTAATATCTAATACATGTATGATATACCGGTTCTTTTTTTTTCTGGCAAAGGTTGCCTTTATTGACAAAGAAAATTACAATTCAATAATAAAAACAAATTAGAATTAGTATTTACAATTGAAATGTTAAGCTAACTGCAGGCTGTTGCAAACAATCTACAGTTAGCTCAACTGATCCATATCAATACCAGTCGGTAGCGTCCCGAAGACGCTGGCTGCATTGCCCCGCTGTATGGCAATGCTGACTAAGTATTTTTTTAATTTGAGCTGTTTAATGTACTTTCTCGTATTTACTTTAATTGTGTTATATTCAATATTTTTACCTAATAATTTAATAATTTTTTGTTTAATCTAAACGTGTAAGTATCCTGTACAATAATTTTAATTTAATTTAATTTTTAATAATGTAACTAATGTAATTGTTTATTTTAATCGTATTAGTTACTCAATAAATAAATAAAATAAATCAATTGTATAAAGATGAATGCCTATCTCCGTATTCGTATTTATTATTTGTCACAAATCAAAAATGGATTATTATAAAAAAAAAAAAGTTACTGATTTTATATTTCCACCTATACAGATAACTAAACGTTATAATTATGTTTCTACTTAACTAGTGGGCGGAAGCGACTGGCTCCGCGTCACCCAAAACTCCTGCGTCAACCCGATTTACTACTTTTTTTGTGTTGTCGAGGGAAAAAATCTGCAAACGGATACCATACTGCATGTAGGGTACAGTATGGTTATGTGGGATTGTCGGAGAGAAGCTTCGATGACCCACTAAACAAGCCCCCGGTGGCCGGCCTCTAAGCGTAATCAATGGGCCAGGGAACTCCGATGGACTGCGCCAGGCCTACCTTGCATTACCAAATTAAGCACGTTTTCGATTTACTACAATAGCTTGATAGCGATCTTCTTTACTTTGCCTTAAAAAGATTGAACTGAACAAAAAATCTAAGTGATCACTTTATTTCCTACTTTAATACCTAGTTTCACTTATGTTATTTGAATTTTCTGATCTGTCCAAAACATCGATCAGGTCGATGGTCCAAGAGTAAGGCCCGCGTAAACACGCCGCGATCTAGAAACACACTGAACGTAGAACTGTGACGGCTTTGTGATTATAATTGACTGTGTAACTGTGTGTAACTGTGTGCCGTGTACCTAATCAATAAACTTTGTAACTGCAACAACTCGTGTTTTGCTGTATACCTACCTACCTAGGTACGATCCAATCTCTCGCTGCATTAGGTCTAATGGAAATAAAGCACTTTGATATTTGATCTGACGCCGTGATCTGTTTGTTTTCACAATAAACAGTTCTGACTCCATTTAATGATTTTCTGTCAATTAGTTTTTTCAACAGAAATCGATATAATTTTAAAGTTTGGGTTGAAGTACGTTCTTATAACTGTCAAGCGTTTCGTATAATCACCATATTGAGTACCACCTTCTGCCCGTGCCTTCGCACGCGTTATTCTGGGATACAAAATGGCTTATGACCTTCCCCGGGATACCATCTATCCCTTTGTCAAATGTAATTTACAATTCAGTTATAATTAAAGTCAAGTTCGGCCGTTTAGCCGTGAAAAGTCAGACAGATAGAATTTTATGCGTATTCTCTTTTTATACTCATGAGCGTTTTGGTAAGTGAGGGATAAAAAAACTCGTTAAATGCTATCTGTCTTTTCGCAAAATTTTGTACATTCCCTTATTTTGCAAGAGTGGTTTAAGTAATATATATTTTTAATTTAGAATTTTAAACTTTATTTACAAAGAAAATTACAATCAAATAATAGAAAAAAAAAAGAGAACTTTAATTAGAAGTTTAATTTAGTACTTGTTTTAAACAATCCCGTCGAAGTCGAAATTTATTGGGTTATTATTTGATTTAGACTTACGCACTATAATAATAAAAACCTTAGAAATGAGCAACGCGACACCTCTCGTCAAACGAACTAAACGTAACTTTAGTCTTTGAACAGGATTGGAATGTGTCCCCTGTAGGTGGAGCTAACGGCGCTATAGTCCGATGGAAGTCCAAAAGTTTTCGTCTCCTACGTCACTTGACCTCGTAGTGTAGTTGGTTAGCACGTTCCCGTACTGAGGGAAAGATGCGGGTTCAAGTCCCGTCGAAGTCGAAAAATGTTTGGGATATTATTTGATTTATAATAACTTGTTATATTTCCAGTTACTACTCCTTCGAGGCTACGCATTCAACCACTCAGCAGACTTCGAGACAGTTCGCATGATGAAGGAGAAGCTCTGCTACATCGGCTACAATGTGGAGCAGGAGCAGAAACTAGCCTGGGAGACCACGGTGCTAGTCGAACCTTATGTGGTGAGTAGAGTAAATCTGTACGGAACTGTAATTTAGTACTAGGAACTGGTAACTTAGTACCAGGAACTGGTAACTTAGTACCAGGAACTGGTAATTTAGTACCATGAACTGGTAATTTAGTACCGGAGACAAGTAGTTTAAGAGCCAATAACTAGTATTATAAAGCACTAGATATTCTTAACTTCTTGGTGACTTTAAAACAGTGCATGATGAAGGAGAAGCTCTGCTATGGGTAAAATGTGAAGCAGGAGCAAAAACTAGCCTTGGAGACCACGGTGCTGGTCGAACCTTATGTGGTGAGTAGGGATTAGGAGAATCCTGTTGGTAGGAACGGTTCTATGTACCAGGAACTGGTAAATATGCCAGAAATTAGTAAATAGCTTGGGACAGGTAATATAGCATAAGAGAGTGTTTCTCTTACACTGTCAACTTTTATCTTCTTTAATAAATAAATATAGTATAAAATAAAAATAACAGGAATTAGTAACATACCAGGAACAATAACTACTTCCAGAATGGGAATTTTTTTTGATATAGGGAAATCGTAATATTTTATACCAGCGTAAAATAAACTTAGTTTTTTATTATTATAGTGCGTAAGCCTCACACTTGGTTTAATTTATAAGAAATCAAATAATATCCTTAAAAAAATTTCGAGTTCGACGGGACTTGAAAATCTTTCCCTCGGTACGGGAACGTGCTATCCATATCCAACTACACTACGAGGTCAAGTGACGTAGGAGTCGAAAAACTTTGGAACTTCCTTCGGAATCTAGCGCCGTTAGCTCCACCTGCAGGGGAAACATTTGAAGTTTCTCCAATCCTGTCCAAAGACTAAAGTTAAGTTTAGTTCGTTTGACGAGAAGTGTCGCCTTGCTAATTTCTAAGGTTTTTGATATTATAAAAACCTCCGTCGAAGTCGAAAAAATTTTTGGATTTTATTTCATTTCTTGTTTATTAAACTGTTTAAGCAATTTGGTATTTCTGCTGTTACTTTGAATTTATTTTAATCATTACTGTCCTGCATTCCCTAGGACAAACAACCTAATGATTCATAATAAATGTAAGCGGGTTAATCATGAATCTTATTTGCGTTTGGGTTGTGTCTGGGTTGTGTTCTAGCCTAATGGTTGTGTAAAAACAATATGTTTTGTTATCAGCTACCCGACGGTCGAATCATAAAAGTCGGCGGGGAGAGATTCGAAGCGCCGGAAGCTTTGTTCCAACCTCACCTAATCAACGTTGAGGGTCAGGGCATTGCTGAGCTTGTTTTCAACACTATTCAGGTCTGTATAGAGTTTATATTTAGTTGGTTTGGCATGTTTTTAATTTCGACGATAGTTTTCCCTAAATAGGCTCTCCCCAAACAGTTTTTATTTAAAAGTTGGAATAGAAAAGCGATACATTTTGATAAGACTTTTTAGACAATTACTCGAACTAGAAGACTTTTATCTGATTATTTTATGATGTCAAATGTATACTTAAATTCTTTATTCCACACACAAGTTAAATCATATATAAAAGTTAACAAATAATAGACATGTACAAAGGCGAGCTTAACCCTAAAAGAGTTTTGTCAAAAAAACTATTATATCGATAGCTTCATAAATTCTCTGTATTACAGATAATTTTACAGAGTGTGATGTATGTTTTCAAATTTTTAGCTTCTTTTCTTCCTAACCTCTATATAAGTTTATATCATTTTTGTATTATATTCACAAAATCCTGCTCAACATCCTGTCCGAGAACAGCGTTGATGTATTTTAACACAACCCGCCGATGGAAATGGCACAGTTCGTGATCGAAACTAAATGCATACATGATAATTTAAGATTAATGAGGAACCTATGTATCTTGGATTATATAATTTTTAGACCTTGTTATAGCATCGCATAAGGGTTAAAATTAAACCTGTTATGGTGTTATACCTTTTCGCAGTAATAAAATAATAAATAGCGCTATTCTTTTTTCGCACGCTGATGGAAATGACTGATTTTTCACATCTGGAAGGCATGCATGGGACTTCGGTCCCTTTAGAAATCTAAAAGAGATGGCTATACAAGGGCACTCTTGCCATTGCAGCGCTGGTATTCAAAACTGCGCGGATACTGACTGATTCCTAATTCTGTCAAGTCGCATAAAACGACATTGTTTTCCCAGGCTGCCGATATAGACATGCGCAACGAACTGTACAAGCACATAGTGCTATCCGGGGGTTCCACGATGTACCCAGGGCTGCCCTCGCGCCTCGAGCGGGAGATCAAACAGCTGTATCTAGAGCGAGTGCTCAAGAACGACTGCGACAAACTGCAAGTGAGTAATGGGTGTCCCAAAACCTACCTGAATATTTAATTATTTTCGCTGTCAAACACTCGAACATTTGCATCGGCATAGAACGAAAAAATAAAGTGAGGAGAGTGAATGAACAGTCTTGTTTCTTATTTGATAATACAATTAAGATGAATAAGCTCAGGAGCGCTATTCATGGCGTCGTTTGGGGGAGGCCTATGTGGAGGACGTATAAGGGCTGATGATGAATATTAAGATTAAAAACACTAATATTATTTATGTGGATGTTTGGATGTAGAATAACATATTCAGGCTTCATTTTATCCCGGAAAATTGCGTGCGACGCTGCGGGGTGAAGCCAATTCAGTTATAATAAACTAAACAAAATATACTTATCTAACACATAAACCAGTAGAATTTCCACCATTAGATACAACTTTAGTAGATAACAGATAGTTCATAGCACAATATGCGACTAAAAACAATTACATCATACAAAAAACAAATAAACATCCGGTCTAGGAACAAAGTATACCTGAATCTCTTTGTAAACGTATGTCCTACGGAGGAGTCTTCTGCTTCTTTGGCAGACCATCGTCCACTGCGCGACAGACATGATCAAAAATAAAACAATAAATTACGTTTAATTACTGTAAATATTTAATCAAAAAATAATATTGTCGACCTCTGAGGCGCGGCGGGCGAAGGTTTGCCTGCGACGCAGGAGGTTGCGACAATGTTTGTACGTTCTGCCGGTATTTGTTTCGGGTGTTCTGGATGTTTTCTGTGTATAATAAAAAATATCTATATATTTAGTGTATTGTGTTTAGTATAACTATCAGCACCCATACATAACTCGAGCTTTGCTTAGCTTGGGGCTAGATGATGCTGGGTGGATTGTCCAGCATTATTTATTATTATTATTATTATCTATGACTGAGCAAGGTTTCATAATATGGGCCTTACTCTTTCAACATTACACAACACATACATTTCGTTTTAATATCCAACCGAAGTGCTCTAGTTGGTTCATTTCTATTTCTTTAAAAAAAACTATGTAGTGTATTACAGTGTATGTAGTGTATATCAGTTATCTAGTATACATACCACGAGCTTTGCTTGGCTAGATAATGCTCTATGAATTGTCCTCCAGCATTATTAATTTATTTATTCATTAAATAAACGACTCGTTTCAGAAATTTAAGATCCGCATCGAAGATCCCCCGAGACGCAAAGACATGGTGTTCATCGGCGGCGCCGTGCTCGCCGAGGTCTGCAAAAACCGGGACAATTTCTGGCTCTCCAGGCAGGAGTACCAGGAACAGGTATTATACCAGAAACTCGTAATATTCTTACCAGTATTTTGTAGTGGTTTTCATCGATAGGTGACCCCCTGTTAAGTTGAAGTCAGTTTCTATCGATACAGAAATATTTTGAGACAATATCTTTCGGTAATATGAAGATAGGAAGCTCTTCTATATAAAACAAATTTAATATTATAAAAACAAAACTAATGTAATAACAAGATTTGGAATCTGTCACTCCTGACGGGACAGCGGTCAGCAATCTATGAATCCCACTGGACAAAGATATATTGACATACCAGGAACTAGTAATATACCAGGAATAAGCAACATAATTACCAGGATCTGGTAATATACTTGTCAGGAATTGGCAATATACTAACCAGGAACACGTTTTTGTGTACCAAGACTACAAGTGTAATTTGTGTTACTGGTAATATTAATACCAGGAACTGATAATATGTCAGAAACTATTAACATACCAGAAAACTGGTAAAATAATAGTGTTAATTGATGACAGATGTCACAAACACTAAACTAATATAAAAGCACTTAAAATGTTATCCCTTTCTTAGCGATCGAAATAAAAAGGTGCCATAATGTTTTCTTCTTTCAAATAAGTTTAGTTATTGTGTCCCTCTAAATTGACACCAAAAGATAAAGTGTGGCAGAGTTGTTATTTAGCTTTATCTTTCTCCAATTAATTCAATTATTTTTAAAATATTAAAGTACATTGTTTCTCTTTTCAGGGTTTGGGGTGCTTGAGGAAACTAGGCCCTAGGGCCAGCTAAATAAGTCACATTTTAGAATAAACTACGATTGACATTAGAACTTTAATGTAAGTATTAAATGAAAGTCACTTGATTCTACTAAAATGACTGCAATATTAGTATTTTTGAATAAGTTACTTAAATTTTCAAATTTGAGACCCTGTTAAATAAATTGCCTGTGTCTATCAACAAATCTCTACTAATAATAAAAATTATTGGTCCTGCGGCTGACCTCTCCCCGGTCGTGTCGGTGCCGTCCCATCGGATTATGAGAGTGTGGGAATAGAGAGTGCACCTGTGTTTGAGCACACACTTGTCCACTAATATGTTCTGCGCATCTGGCTAGTCTCCGTTGAGACTGGCCGATGTGGCCGAAGATTCGGCTTGTAAGACATCATCATCAATATTAAAAAGAAGTAATTTTTTTAAGCCTGTTTGTGAGGGGGTAACTTCAAACTACTGGTCCGTTTTAAACAAATCTTTCCCTAACTGATAGCTGTTGCTGAGCTTTTAGGTTACGCTCAATCTATACTCCAGCCTATTTCGAAGTGAAATGTTTGTTAACAATACTTAACATAATAATCACTTTGTTCCCTTGTAATTTAAAGCAAATAATTTTCCCCGTTAATTCAAGACCTTCCCTTCAATTGATATTTCTGACAAATATATCTGAAACTTGATGAAAACATGAGAAATTTAGTTTTTTTTGTTGTGGTTTGTCATTTCACATCGAACTTGGCTGGAGTATAGGAACGAAGCCGCGAGCTGAAGCTTTACCATATAAAGTGAGACTAAATAATTTGTTCATACAAAGACTTGACTCAAAATTTAGTAATTGAAGACTTAACCATGTTAAAACCATTTAAAATGCATTTTAAACCTTGCATTCCATTTAATATTCTATCTTAAATTTGTAGATTTAATATTAATATAGATCGATTTAATAATGATAAATGATAACTTAAGTTTAAATGCCTGCTGTTAAATAAATATTCATAAATGAAATATCCTTTTGTTAGCCAAATACTTAACCATATAAACATGAATTGTATAAATATGTAACGATACATTGATGATTATGATTATTTATGATTGAATATTGATAAATAAATTGTATAATACCAAGGTACTAGACTTCATTTTCTCCCTTTCTATCATCGACCCTTAAAACCTACTTTTGCTACTTTTGAAGTAAAAGTCAGGTATGGTAAAGGATTTTGAATTAAAAACCAAGGTATATGTCGCGTCACGTAAAAAGAACGCTGAGGCGGGTAGTGGGGAAGTGTCTGCGCACGGGTTAATCGCGACATTTCGCTCTGTGCGCAGGTGAAGGCCAGCGTTCTTTTTACGTGACGCCACCTATATACATACAAACAGTACTAGTTTAATTTTTTTATTTATTTCTGCAATTATTTGCATCAATCGCTTCTGATATTATTATGTATTCACAAAATCTGAAAAGGAAACAATCGTTAGATACTTCTACTCTATACTCCTTATTATTTTGTTACAATTGCGGTTATCCTAATCCTAAAGCTTGTGTTTTTCAAAAAGATAATCATCTTAAAGGGCGTCCATTAATTACGTGAGGCTTTTAGGAGGGAGGGGGTTGAGCCAAATCTCACTCAATCTCACGTGAGAGATAGTCATAATATATTATGACGTATTTTTTATATAATTTGTAATAGAAAATCGTTTACGATTTGCGGCAAATAACTTTTCCGTTAATTTTATTCCTTGTTGAAAGAAAAAAAAAAAACAAACTAATTTTGAATCTCGCGCCGACACGAGGGGAACAATCTTAATACTTTCATTGTTCGATTTTGTCACTGTGATTCTAGACTACGTTCTCAGAAGCCTTACATTACATGCAACACAGATTAATTACCTTATTTACCTTCATCAAAAAATTGAGGTTATGAAAATTCTCACGTGAAATTAGGTCGAGCAAAATCTCACGACATCTCACCGAGGGGAGAGGGGGTTTCGAAAAATCTCCAAAATCACCTCACGTAACTTATGTATCCCCTACCGCTACCTATTATATCACGCCTGCTATCTGCCTGTTCGTCACAGGCCTCTATCTCTCTACTGTACGATTATGTAGCGAGGCGGGGTTCGTCAACTCGCACTAAATGGTGCGAAATTTTGGCAGTGCTAGTTGACGAACATCTTCTCAGCACACGTACGTCCACTGCTGAACATCCCTCCCCAATCGTCAAATCAAACAAATCAAATCAATATTTATTTACCTTTCTATTCAACATGTCTAGAATTCGCTTATATTTCTCCACAAGCTCCTGTTGTTCTGGATTAAGATTTATAGATTTACTTGTCCACCCCCACGATTTCTCTGGAGGAGGGAGGGCTTTTATTCGTTTGGTGTACGCAAGGATATCGTTGTTGTATTCGAAGTTTTCTCCGTTATACCCCATATTTCTTGCTTTCATTCCTGTATATTGTATGTTGTATCCTTGCCGAGCTGCTTTCTTAGCCCCGCTACTTCCTTCATTGACCCCGTTACTTCCTCCATTGACCCCGTTACTTCCTCCATTGAACCCGTTACTTCCTCCATCGACCCCGTTACTTCCTCCATTGACCTTGTTACTTCCTCCATTGAACCCGTTACTTCCTCCATCGACCCCGTTACTTCCTCCATTGACCCCGTTAGTTCCTCCATCGACCCCGTTGCTTCCTCCATTGACCCCGTTACTTCCTCCATTGAACCCGTTACTTCCTCCATCGACCCCGTTGCTTCCTCCGTTGAACCCGTTGCTTCCTCCATTGACCCCGTTACTTCCTCCATTGACCCCGTTGCTTCCTCCATTGAACCCGTTACTTCCTCCATTGATCCCGTTGCTTCCTCCATTGAACCCGTTGCTTCCTCCATTGACCCCGTTGCTTCCTCCATTGAACCCGTTACTTCCTCCATTGAACCCGTTGCTTCCTCCATTGACCCCGTTACTTCCTCCATTGACCCCGTTACTTCCTCCATTGAACCCGTTACTTCCTCCATTGAACCCGTTGCTTCCTCCATTGACCCCGTTACCTCCTCCATTGACCCCGTTGCTTCCTCCATTGAACCCGTTACTTCCTCCATTGACCCCGTTGCTTCCTCCATTGAACCCGTTGCTTCCTCCTTTGTATCCTACCGAAACTACTTCCTCTACACCGTTGCTTCCTCCGATATATCCTAAGGGACCTTTCTCTATCACCTTTCCATGCAAAGTGTTTGTAATCCTTGTAGATTTATCCACAAGTTCCTGTTGTTCCGGATTGTTCGCAAAAGATAGATAAGGTTTCTCTGGGGGTGTCAGATTTTTGATTTTATTGTTGTTGTATGCATCCATATCGTGGTTGTAATGGTTGTTATCTCCGTTAAGACCGTTGTTTCCTCCGTTAAATCCGTTGCTTCCTCCGTTATACTCGTTACTTCCTCCCATTTCTCCATTGTATTCTTCCCGAACTGCTTTCTCTTTTGGGAAGGAATATTCCATCGGTTGCATTATAGGGGTGTCATTTTCCTCTCTTCCTGGGAGGAACATGTCCTTATCGCCTCTCCCTTGGACAAGTATGTCGTTTTCTCCTCTTCCTTGAGGAAAGGGTGGTACAGGGAAGTACTGCCCAAAGGATTCGAAAGAAGCAAGAGAGTCGATGTTAATACCTCTGTAAAAAAAGTAATTTTACAATAAATCTTAAATTGGTACCCTACTTTACATACGTAAATTTACATAAGTCTGTTTCTAAACTCAGAAATAGAAATACAGAAATTTAATTTATTTATAAAGCCGATTTACATGTCAATATATTTTTATAAGTATACAAAGTTTATACAAAATCTTAAATAATTCGAATTACATACAGAGATAATACAGAATTTGTAATTAAATAAACATTAATAAATTATTCAAACTAGTAGTCAAACTAGGTACCTACCTACATAAAAATTAATTATCATTAGTCTCCTTTTCTCGAGTAGTTCGCATATAGAATAGAAATTCTGCTCGATAAGCCAACGTTTCAGACGGAACTTGAAGCTAGATAGACTGCTATCAGCTGTGACAGTGTTGTACACTGCCAGACCCATAACGTGAGTCAACTTTGAGGACGTCGTGAGGGAGCGGGCAATAGCCGAGAGCTTTCCTGCGTTCCGCGTCCCATACGAGTGAGTATCGGCGTTCTTCAGTATTCATCTAGGTTCATACACCGCCACCTGCATTATCACAATGCTGGGTAGTGTAAGTATGCTTAGTTCTTTGAAATGTGGTCTGGCAGAGACGTCATGTCTTGTGTTAACTAAGGTGCGTATGGCTCGTTTTTGCATCCGGAAGGCACGCTCCCAGTCAGCAGCGCGCCCCCATAGCTCAGCACTCAGCACCATACTGTAGCACTGAGTGAACTGTTGCGAAGTAACATCTTCGTGCCACCTCTGCCGGAACCACACGAGCCATCCGTCGGAGCGCGAAACATGCGTTACCTATCTTCCCGCAAATCTTGTCTATGTGGCTCTCCTAAGTTAGGGCTCTGTCCATTTCAAAACCAAGAAACGTTGTGGCTTCGGATTGGCTGATGGCCGTTCCGTTTACATAGACTACAAGCCGTCTCGTCGCTCTGCCAGATAGGCAGAAATGTAGGTAGTGGGTCTTACTTAGGTTCAGAGCCAACCCGTTCATCCTGAACCATCCAGACAGTAAGCCGGCCGTCTCGTTCAGCTTCTCCTCCAGCGCGTCTACGGATTTTGCGGTGACGATCGCGGCCAAATCGTCTGCGTACATAAGGGTCTCCGCGGAGGTCACCGCTCCAGGCAGCATCGTTCAGGAGGAGGGAGAACATTATGTTTGAGATGGATGACCCCTGCGCTACTCCCATGGTGGGGAGAGGGGCTCTGACCGCTCAGTACCGCCGACAACAATTAGTGATCTGATCGCTCACGCATCATCTCCGTGAGTACGGCGAACGATGCTCCCTCGATCCCATAGTAGCTCATTTTGGCAGCAAGTACGGCGTGGCTGGGCACGACGAAGGCTTTACACGGCCACGGGAAACGTTGGTGTTGTTACAACACAAATAAGCTTTGCGCTTGCAAAATGTTGCAGTGCGCTAACTGGGTGCATGCTAAATAACAATACATCCTGTAGGCCACGAAACCTGTGTACTAAGCTGAAAGGGGGTGATTCTGGACCCCCTTGGGGATTATTGATATAATATTATTATATAATAATATTATATTATTTGTAATAATTTCATGACAAAACACTCGTTTTGCTTAAAAAAAACAAGCAAAATCATTTTTGAAATGATTTTGTTATTTTAAATAATGCAAGAGTGCATGTAACGAAATAGGAATAGGAAGTTTTTTTTCCAAAAAATTGATTTTTTATAGTTCACGTGTTACGTGACACCAATCTCAACAAAGAATCTTGATTATGCTAACTGCTTAAATCCGTAATGAATTCGATAAACTACGATAGTTTTTATAGTACCTAAGTAAAATGTAATTTAATTCTATTCATACCCTTCCTCGTTGGACCCTTGACGGAGGAAGGTGGGGTGGGCGTTGTCATCGCCCACTTGGCCCCCAGGAATGGGGAAGTAGAGGGGTAACTTCGGGGGTTCTGTGTTGGCTGAGTTATCTCGACGGATGTCGAACTGGAATATAATTTTAAGCTAATGAGAAATTTAACACCTCACAAAAATAATTGTATTCAAGTCCAAAAGGACAATGTTGAATCGTAGGTCAAAGTAAAATAAGTTGTAAATTAGTACGTTTTATTCATTACAACTTACGTACATTAATTACATTCATTCATTTATTTCAACTTATATATACTTTTGTGAAAGTGCGGCACGCACACGAAGGCTTCCGTACCGAGAAAATCGGGCAACTTTTTCAAAAAACATCAAAGTTTCACTTGTTCTGAAACCCCTTTAAATTGTTGTTATTACAGTTGAAGTGTTACTTATTTATAGAAAGTTTCATCTGTCTTTCTATAATGGTTCAAGAGATACAGCCTTGACAAACAAAGAGCAAAAATATCCTAAAAATCACGTTTTTTGTATGGAAGCCCTCTTTATATTTAAAGAGCCCTCTTTATATAAATATCCTATTGAATATTTATTTTATTTTTATTATTTGCTGTTATGGCGGCAAGAGAAATACACATTGCCTAGACAAACAACGACGTGCTGCAGCAGTCCACGCCACTAGTGTTTTTATATTAAGAAATCGTACAAAAATGTTTCGACTTCGACGGGACTTGAACCTGCATCCTTCCCTTAGTACGGGAATGCGCTAACCAATTACACCACGAGGTCAAGTGACGAAAAACTATGAGCCTTCCTTCGGACTCTAGCGCCGTTAGATCCGCCTACATTGAACATTGAAGTTTATCCAATCCTGTTCAAAGACTAAAGTCAACTACGTTTAGTTCTTTTGACGAGGGGTGTCGCGTTGCTCAATTCTAAGACGGTTTATTATTATAGTGCGAAAGTCCTTACACTCCGGGTAATTTCTAAAAAATTTGATAACTTCCCAAAAAAAAAATCGAGTTTACGGGACTTGAACCCGTATCCTTCCCTCAGCACGGGAATGCGCAAACCAATTGCACCACGGGGACAAGATATGTGACGTACGTCGAAAAACTTTGGGACTTCCTTCGGACTCTAGCCATTCTTAGATATTTTTATGTTGATACATTACTTACATACGATGCTTGAGGATCAAGATTCGCCGAATCCTGAATCGGAACAGTAAAAGAAGAAGAAAGACATTTATTTATTAACTAATTAACAAACAGAGATAATAATTTGATTATTTGGAAACAAAATAAAAACAAGACTTCAAATTCCTTTTTATTTACACTATTTTTTAAAATATCCAGGACAAATACTGTTTATTCCCTCGGGAATAAGAAAATTATGGGAACATTCCGGGGATCATGCTCCATACAAAAGCGTAAGAATTGTCCAAATGGGTCCATAATTGACGAAGAAATTGACGAACATAGAAAAAAACATATACATACATACATACATACAGCTGAACATAGAACGTCCTCCTTTTTTTGAAGTCGGTTAAAAATAAGACACACTTCAAGTACTCCTACTTAATAATAGAGACGCGCGATAGAGCTTCAGCAAAGTTCAGGAAGAAACGAGCGACGCAATAGCACTGTGTGCTACATGAACCAATGGGCACGCTTTTGGTCCTTTCTGTACTTATCTCAGACATTATCGAACCAACCAGACTTGCAATTTTCAATGTTTATGTTAATTGCTGCAATTAAGATGGTCAAAAACGAAACTCAGTTCTAAAAATGTCGCAATGCCGGCCCTTTATTTCCGATGGAAATAAGGATGGCTGCATGCGGTTCTGACAGTTTAGTTTAGTTTTGTGCCATCTAAATTGACGCCTAACGACAACCTATGAATGACAATTCACTGAAAATAATTTCACTCACTTCTTCAACTCCCACAGAGGCTTCCGGTTCCTGCGGAGATTCCGGAGAAAAATACATGCAAACAATTAACTCTTATACAATAATCTCTTTTTTGTCTGATGTCAGTGATGGGTGTACATAAGCTATCCATACGTACTAATATTATGAATTCGAAATCTTTTCACGCCTAAACGGCTGAACGGATCTCAGCGAAATTTGGATGGTATTCCGGGGACGGACAAAGGCTACTTTTTATCCCGGAAAAAAGCGTGCGAAGCCGCTAGCAGCGGCATATTCTATATCTCAAAAATATTTGTTAAGGTATCGTGTACCCTAGATTTTTGAGAAAGATATAGTAGATGCGGTTGATATACATAAGAAATCAAATTAATATATTCATTACGTATGTAAATTAATGCATGCAATAAGTACCTACTTTTTTATCTTAATGCTAATCTAATTCATTTACTGTTTTTATAAGAAACGGGCTTTATTATTATATTATTATTCACTTCATTTATTTTAAATCTCGTTATTAAATACATTTTTTACTATAGAAAATAAAATATTATAAAACTATTGTACAGTAAAAAATATATCAAAACGGTGAATCACCGGCCGCGAAGCTAGCCTCAAGCAGCCGGTGACTAGGGCTGCAGAGAGAGGAACTTCCTGACGATGCGCGCCGAGTCCAGGAGTACCGCCCGTTTGGATCTGAGCCTTGATCCAACTTCCTAGCACGAGTCTCTTGAGATGTTCATCGAGCCTCTTCGCTATTACGCCGTTAACCGAAACGACTATCGGGACGACGATCGCTGAATCAACATCCCACATGCTGACAACCTCGTTGGCCAAGTTAAGATATTTGCTAAGTTTATCTTTCTCAGCTTTAACGAGGTTAACATCATGTGGTATGGTGACATCAGCGAGCACCGCCCTCCGTTCTAACCGATCTATTAGTACAATATCAGGCTTATTCGCTAGAATAGTCCTGTCTGTAATGATAGATCGGTCCCTATAGAGCGTGGCACGGCCATTTTCGAGAACTGGCGCCGGTGTGTACTTATAGTACGGAACTTCAGGGCCAGTAAGGCCATATCGGAGAGCAAGTTGCTAGTGTATAATTTTGGCTACTTGGTTGTGTCTGTGTAAGTAGTGAGAGTTAGCAAAGTGCTAACAACCCGAAAGTATATGACGGAGGGTCTCCCCAGGAAGATGACACGCTCGACAAATAACGATCGTGCCATCTTTCATTATATAATGAAAGATGGCACGATCGAGGAAAAGAAGACGTCACGATCACGTCTCGATACTAACGTCAAATAGTCACACCTCTGTTTACTCACATCTTCAATTATTTTCTGGTATTTAACTGGTCTGCCCTAGAAAAATAAAATGATATAGGTAAGAAAACTTTAAAAACAAACAAAAAAATTGTTTACGAAGTTACTTCCATAAACTTACTTTTTTTTTACCGTTGTTGAATAGATTATAAATATTTTGCGAGTTTGGCACCTTCTAAAAAATATATTAACATTATTTCAACAAAAATTTGAAACATTGTTATACAGGTACAATAACATTGTTGTAATCAAATAACAAATTAATGCGGAGATTTACCGGAACACCGCTGTTGTACATCCCGATCTATAAACATAATGACAATTGGTTATGCATTGTTTTTAAATACCCTTAATGGAGTGATGCCCTTATATGTGAAAGGGACAGGAAATTTTCCAAATATTTATTTATTGCATCACATTATGGTACATACATTTGTCAGGACTTATTTGACTATATTATGGAATACACACACTATGTACCCATTTCCGGTGTTGCAATAAAAAACTGCTTTACTCCCTAACGGTTCTTTTTCAGGTTTCCGAAAACTTTCTATAAATAAGAAATACTTCAACTGTAATAACAAAAAATATAATAAAGTTAAATATTTAAAGGGGTCTCCGAACAAGTGAAAGTTTATGTTCTTTTAAAAAGTTGCCTGATTTTACGGTACGCAACCCTTCGTGTGCGAGTTGACTCGTATTTGTCGGTTTATTTTTAGTTTTTGTGCCTCATGGGCCTTGCTCCCGCGCACAAGCACCTGCAGGATCATCCAATCAATTTAGGACAACCTGTATAAAAAAATACTCAAATCCTACTAATATCATACGTTGTGAAAAAATGTTTGTGCGAAGACAACGCCAAAACGGCTGAATGGGTTGAGCTGAAATTTTGTACATAAAAATCTGGACCTGGTATAACACATTGGCTACTTTTATTCCGAAGAAAACGCAAGCGAAGCCGCGGGCAGACAGAAGCTAGTTGTACTAATATACATACCATGGAATTCTGATAATTTCTCACCCCAAATGTGAGTGGAACTAAAATATAAATTAAAAAGAGTACCGACTGCATTTCACATTAAAATTTAGTACTATGCGAGTTTGAAATATGAAAGAAACTTAGTTGATAACCCGCACCTAGTTAATTGATTAATTTCAGATATGGAAATACAGGCAGCATGAGATAAATGTCTAAATCATAATTTGACTCTAAAGTCATTTACAACGGGATATTTGAGTCATTTGCAAAAATATACTCTTTTTCTCCCAAAATGTGTCTTATCCCGACTGGTAAATCACGAAATATAATAGTATATTATATTTCCATTTATATAGATAAATGGCTATATTATTATATTATTATGTAACAGAAATTATGCCACATAAATAATAAGAGGGCGCAATGCGCGCCATTTTGTGAAAAGGATAGGCATAGGATTTTGGGTTTATAGGAGCGGGACAGAGCATATGTTTTTAGAAAGGCGTAATCGCAAAAATCAAGTTATTGTTTATTTCAATAAAACTACGCATCTAACAAAGAAACTGGCTTAGAGGAACCAAACCATTAGTAAATACCTCGGAATCAAAACAGAAATTTCAATTGACCGCAGGGTTCCTGAGATCTCGACCAAATGAGGTGCGAAACAGTGCACTTTCATGATATTTTTATCGTATTTTTTTCCTCAATCGTATATTCACATTCTGGGAACCAAAGAAACCATGTAGAATTTTATGTAATTTTTTTGTTTTTTTTTTTGATCTCGGTAGTACCTACCTGCTGAGATGTAGGACTAAAACTATTAAGTTTGACAACCAAACCCGTTAAGTTCGCCTCACCCAGTCGGATTTCACTGCTGCTCTGGGTAGCGAATACCGCGAAGGTCTCTAGTAGTATTAGTAGTAGTATCCTAAAAAGGTTATAAAAAAACTAAAGAGTGGTCTTTGACGCTGACTGTAGGTTTCTAATTAATTTTCTAGTTATTTTCTTAATTGAAATTATTTTTTAAATTACCTTTACATGTTTTTTTTATTTGTTCGAATGTCTAGGCACTAGACCTATTTGGCTATACAATAAAACATATTATTATTCAGATAAATATAGGTAGGTACTACTAAGTAGGTATGTGTAGGTAGCAGGGATCCTAGTAAGAATGTACGATAAGTGCCTACATACCTCTATCAAGTTTAAAATTCACGTTTCTTATATTTCCCATAATTAAAACTGGTTTCAATTAAGTTGGTACCTTTCTGCCAATGACTCAAACATCAGTAGGTACAGCCAGCTGCGAAAATATGGAGTCTGTCCCAATGATATTATAAATAAACAACCTCATTGGTCAATCCAGAGATTTCACTCACGTAATGTATATTGTTAGTTGACCCCCTGACAGGGTGTCAGCATTATCAATTCTAATTTTAAAATAGTTCTGTAAATTGATTTAAATTTTTGTTGATGTTTGATTTAAAACTTAACAGGGGGCCCCTGTTACGTCATTGTTACGTTTTAAATCAATTTCTATGAATAGAATCCAATCTTCCTATCTAGGAAGATTGGATTTTTTTGTTTTCCAAGTTTTCTCAATTAGATAACGTTATTCTGTGTTGATCTATTGTGGAATGGTATTCTCTAAATCCAAATTGATTTAGAGTGTAAGTTTGATGTGTACGTATCCTCTGTGGCATCGTACATCTCCCAAACGGGTGAACCGATTTGGATTGAGTTTTTTAGTTGAAAAGTGACTTCATCGGAAATCTTCGAGAAAATCGGTGCAGCTATTCTGATATTATGATGGTTCAAAGAAACATTGTCGAGGATTACGATTTTTCGATAGATTATTAACGCTTTTCGCTTTTTGCGCTAAGGCGTGCAGGGTTTTAGCGGGTGTGCAGGGTGTCACAAAAATTTCTCGGCTCGCTCCTCTCGCCGTTATCTATCCTTCCTTGCCTTTATTGTTTACCTCGCCAATCTGCTAAATTCTTACAACCACCACAATAAAACTAACCAAAAGCAAAAAAAAAAATCGGGACTTGCTTCGTTCGCCGTCAATTTTCTTGTACCTAGTAGATTCTACGAATTTTTCCACCATTTTTTTACACAACTTTTCGCACCTTGACGCTTGATTTAGGCATCCCTGGCCTAGAGGGGGCGGCCGCCTTAACAGGCGCTACACGGGCTAGAGCCGCCTCTGCGTTTGTTAGTTTGATCTCGACTGTCCTTAAATTACTTAGGTATACTTAGGTTGAAAATTAATCAATTACATGGCCGCTACTTATATACGAAATTTTTCCACAGTCAAACCAAATAACAGCAAAAGTAGGTATTTGTAACAACTAACTGTTAAAATGCATTTGCAGTTGTTTGCGTCTCTGATTTTTATTATAAATTCAATTAATACCTCGCCAACGTTTCCTAAATTGCTCTACAATCGGCCGCGTGTGCTGCGCTACGTGGAGGTACGTATTACGAATCATCTTACGTTGTTTTTAGTACCTAATACAGGGTGTTTGGTACATTAACCGTCTTCAGGATTTTTGAGGTGTCATGCGCTAAATTTTCCCAATATCATAATCATAACTGTCACCAATAGGAGAGTGAGAAGGCAGTAAATATGAGTAAATTTTGTAATTTCAATTTGTGGCGCACACAACGCACCTAAAAATCCTATCAGACCATGTACCAACATCTTGTAGGTAGAGGTGCCTATTAATGGTATTCATTCATAATATATAATATGTGTATTTATGTATAATGTGCTGATGGTTTCCCTAACATAAATAAATAAATAAATATTTCATACACGATTGTAAAACTGTTCTTAATTAAAGAAAGGAAATGAATTTTGTCTGCCTGACTTATAGACAACGCACCGCACAGCCCAAATCGCTGGTCGTAGATACTTGAGACTTGCAGGGTGTGTGTGTGTGTGTAGGTCTTAGTACAAATAGTAGGAAAGGAATTTTGAAAATTTAGCCTTATAGGAGTAGAAATAAAGTAAAATGAAATAGTATTTCAGGAACCGTAAGCAGTAGACCTTCAAATTTGGAATTTTTACATGTAGGTCCTCCTTACAAAATAACACTTAACACACAAGGCTCGAGACCTCTTTGTTTTCCAAAAAATAACCAACTTTTTTACGTTTTAGCCAGTTTTTAGTGTAGGTAGGTATTTCAGCATTATAGGTGCTATGTTAAGTTTTCACTATTTTCAGGAAACACAAGTCAAAATGGACTCCTACATTCAAATACTTGGATGTGGTGCCGTTTTAAAGGTCTTGAGTCCTGAATGACTAAAAGCACAGTCTAAACGGCTTGAGAAACCTCCTTATCTGCGACATCAATGTACCTACAACTTGTTATAAATCAAACTCTATTTTTTCTAGCCAGTTGATAAGTTAACTAAAGTTCTCTAACACAAGCTCTGCTTAGCTTGGGGTAGGGTAGATGATGTTCTGCGAATAGTCCAGCATTATTTATTTCTACCATGAAGAAACCCGGGAAAACACGTGCAAAGACGCGGGCAGAAAGTAGTTGTGTCATAAATGAAAGAAACTAAAAATTAGGACATATTTTACAATAACAGAATAAGTATTAATAAAACAATTACAACTAGTATATACACTTAATATCTATTTCTTAAAAATCTAAGCCGTCACCAGAAGGCAGAGTGCCCAGAATGCTGGCAGCATTGCCACGTTGAATGGCAATGCTAATTCGTTGACCGAAATAGAAGCCAGCATTCCGATCACCTGTCGACTCTACAAGAAGTTTGGTAATATCTTTATAAATGGCGTGTGTTCCAGGTCCCCAAGGACCAAGGGTTTCAACCCCAAACGGCTCAAATAGGTAACCTCGGTCAAGATTAACGTATTTTCGCCGTTTGAGGGACTCCGCTGATGTTGCTGCGGAGCCGGCCCTTACCGATGTCCCTGTAAGATGTGAAGGCGCTAGGGTATCTACACACGGGGCATCCCAAACTAAAGGCCGACCCATCTTCCAGGGAATCAGAGTCATACCGTCAGGTCTTTTACCATCATCTCGCATAAGGCCACGTGGTTCGAGGGTAGCTGCCACACTGACGCTGGTAAAAGCCCGACGGATGATGTCATTAATATAACTATGACGGGACATACGTCCTGCACTAGAGACACATGCCAGTGCATGGTGACCAAACTTATCAACGGTTTCACCACACTGGCAACGGTGTGCAACTAGGCAAGGAGAACCTAAACGCAAAGAGGTGGCCACCCGAAATGAGTTAAAAGTTATGATTAGTTTGTCATAAATTGTATAACTTTTCTTAATATATGTACTTCTTTTAGGAAAACCAACCTCAACAATCTGATACTGAAATGAATAACGTAAGTTGATAATGACGTTAATAAATGTACTTCACTCGCTCTTTCTTCGCATCTATACTAAATAAAATGTCTAGTACGAGTGGGGCTCGCTCACCGAGAGGTTTCGTACAAACCTACTACAGTGCAGATTTTTTGTGATGTAACTTATGTTTTTCGGTTTTTACCCTTACCTCGCTTCTTGCTAAATTTCATGATTCTAGGTCAACGGTAAGTAGGTACAGGTAGGTACAGGGGCAGGTGTGCACTGAGTGCACTTCTGCCCCTGTCCTCCTCCTCAATATGAACCTCTTAGTTAGAAATACTAACAAAGTAAATATACTTTGTTCATATTCATAACTAGGTATGTAAATAAAAATATGTTTGTATTTGTGCTTTATTTGTGTACTAAAATTTTGTAACTGTGCTATGGACCTGAAGGTCTGAAATAAATTATTTTTATTTTATTAGTTTTTTTATTTTGACTTGTGCTATAAGACCTTGCTTTTTGCCAAATATGTGATTCTATGTCGGCGGTAGGTACCCTAACTTGTGCGTCCGGTGCATCGGAATCGATGCGCACGGAGCGTACGGAATTGTTGCTTAAAAAAAACATCCAAAGTTTATTACCAAAAGCTTATAAAAACACCTTATATATTAACAATGGATTACATGCTTTGTGTTGAATTGTATGGTACAGCGTGCACTGAAGCGGCATATCTGCCGATACCGATGGCAGAGACCGATATTTCTGCCGATTCCGATCCAGTGAACGTGCAAATTTTGGTTTTGGTCCCTTGCGATCATCAAAAATTATGAAATGAAGAGCGGGGCCATATTACCTACACTTTCATTTTGTTTTATCGACCTTTTATTTTGTAGCCTGAACGCGCTGAAATGATTCTTGTAAAAGGACTTCTGGAAACGATAAGAGAACATGAGGTAAATAATAAGATAAATATAACTTAGGTTATACAATTTTTACTTAAAAAATAATACATAGGTACTACAAGTTAAAAGAATACCTAGTATTTTTTATGATTAATATAAATCTTCTATATACATATATAAATGAAAGTCGTGTTAGTTACACTATTTATAACTCAAGAACGGCTGAACGGATCTCGGTGAAATTTGGCAGCGAGGTAGATGGTATCCCGGGGCCGGACATAGGCTACCTTTTATTCCGGAAAAAAGCGTGCGAAGCCGCGGGCTGCAGCTAGTATTTGATAAAACTAAAATCCGACTGCAAAATTCCATAATATTTACACTCTTCCTTAAGTTTAAGGATCTATACTAAATTGTTTGTGGGACCATCTTGGGATCATTCTTTAAACAATAGGGAAAGAACATCGAGTTAGAAAAATTCTATCTCGATGGGAAAGAATCAATAAAATCAGTCTACAGTTATTGTTTTCTGAATGCCAAAAATTTTTTTACTAACAAATTGAAAAGACGCCGTGTTATGACGCCGCCAAATTAATAGACATCCCATCCTAGCTCCTCTCCGTTAAAGATCCACGTTAGTTCTAAGGTAAAAAGTGTATTTTTTATAATTTTTGAGAAGTCCTCATTGCTATAAAAAATGACGAACATAGGACAAGACGGGGTGGCGGGCAAGACGGGTACCGAGCGGTCGTACAAACTTTATTGATTATCATTATCACTGATAATAATTTATGAATGGATATTTCGTATGTACAGAAAACAAAAACTGTTTTGAAATGTACAAACTGATACTTTTCATTTGATAGCCCACTTGACATTGTACTAGGTCTCTTAAAATTTCAATATCGCAATTTGTACTGAAAATTTTAATATGATTTTTTTTTCTTTTAATCTCTACAGCGCACGAAATGTATAATTATTTAAAATTTCACGTTATTTGCTGCTATAGTTGCTGAGATATTAAAGACAGAAAAAAGGACAGAAAAAGCGAGACCGGGTTTTGAAACCGATCTCCGATCTTCGAAAACCTAAAAACATACACACGTACAGCCGCACTTAGAACCTGCTTTTTTCTAAGTCAGTTAAATAGTGTTTTTTGTGTGTTTTTGGACGAAAAATTCGGTCTGGTCACTCGGGTCAAATAAGTAGAAAATGAAGTTAAAATCGCCTTTTATTTTCCAGTATCACCCTGAAATTTTAGTAGAAGCTGTTGGGAAATATAATAAATATAAAAATGTAAGTATAATTAAATGTTAATTTTCAATTTTTTTTGTTTACTACATAGAACACACCACAACTATCATTCTAGATATAGGGTTAGTGGATAATATTGTAATTGCAAGGATTCAAACCAGGGTGGCAACGTAGGTAAGTTTCTAGTACTAACTAAGCATATTATATCTACTTACCTACTTTCGCTAACTTTGAAACCCAGCTTTATAGCTTAATAGTTAAAACATGTTTTTTTTAATAACCCGAGGAATCTAAAACACTCATCTTTCTTTAATAAATTACTGAACTATATTATTTAGTTCGCAACACATGTTATAATTGATCGAAGCAACACATGGATAAATGGTGGACAATGACACCATTGTCAACAACCGACAATTAATACCTACACATTAATTGTCAGCAAACCACTCCCGCGCTAGTTTTATCTGATTATTAACCTGACTTCTCCCCGGTAGAGTCGGCCTGTCGACCCATCATCGGTCCAATATCTCGGTCACGGTTAAGTTTGGAGTACCCCGAGTACCTAACTAACCTAACTATGATGTTTGTTTCGTAGTCAAGTCAGTCAGTAATGACGGAAACTACAACCCCTTCAAGGATTTAGGTCGACTTCACCAGTAACGCAGTATATTTATTACTTTTGTTTATATCTTTTAGAAAAACGCATATGAACAAATACCTGACGTAAGTTGATAAATTTAAATAGGTACCTACCTAGAGTTCTAACACATCTCTGCTTAGCTTGGGGCGGAGAATATAATATATTAACACTAACCTTGGGGCTAGATGATACTGTTTAAATTGACCAGAATTATTTAACCTATTTAATGATAACGTGGTCACGAGGGGTGTTTGGTGCGTGGATCGACACGATTTTTGGGGGGTTTTGGGTTCATACATTTCCCCTGTAGAACCAATGTTAAGGACATTAGAGTAGAGACAGGATTAAAATGCAACATTACAAAGCTTGAAATATGCTTGGAAATATGCATGACAAATATGCATGACAAATATGCATGACAAAATTTAGGTCTTGAATATGCATGACCAGTGTCGTAAATGCAACGTAACACGTAACATTTAACGTTTTCTTTCGTTTTTTTTATTTTAAAATCACATACTATTAGTTAGATATTGACAAAAAAATAACAATTATTTAATTATTTAATTCATTAATTTAATTATTTTAACTTTAACTAATTTTCGGTACCTACTAATATTGTGCCTTCGATTCATAATATTATTATAAGTGAAATAAGACCGTTCCACATCCCGTGAGGTAAGTATTGGAATTTAGGTGCTATGTGTAAGTACTTATTGTTTCTGGCAAAAGTTCACCCATCCCATAAATAAAACTATTATTTTGACACATCAGTTCAATGTGGAGTGAGTTCCTTTGACGGATTCTATTCATTAATCGAATAGATTTAGTCCAGGCCAGCTTTCAGTAAATGAGCTATAAAAAGTAAGATTTCATTTGATCATTATCAATAACATTCATAATTCAACCCAGAAATATTGCAAACAGCAATAATAATGCATCGTCAAAAGCTTTTAGGTAAAATTTGAAATATCCGATCAACATGGGCTAAATATGCAAATGCATATATTGCAAATATGCAATTGCATTATCCGGTCTTTAGTCCTAAGTTTCACAGTTAAAAAATCTAAGATCCGGCCTTTCACTATGAATGGAGTTTCACCCTATAAATTTTAAGTCAATCATTTTGTTATATTAACTTTTCTATTTTGCAGCTTGAACTCGCTGAAAAGAAGCTTCTAGAAGTAGTTCTGAAAGTTATAAAAGAAAAGAAGGTAAATAATAATATACTTATACCTAAATTATACAATTTAACAAAAAAAATGTAAAAAATTATTTCATTATTTTGATAAAACTAAAACCGACTCAACTTTTGTGGGACAAACTAAAAAGTTGATGGGACCATATCGGGAGCATTCTCCATGCAATAAGCGAGTGAGGAAATAGAGTGAATCTGTGTTTGCACACTCGCACGTATGCACTTTTATGTACCTTAGTTACACACTTTGCTGGTCTTCATTGATACTGGCCGCCGCACCGTAGCCGAAATTCAACTAAAAGAACATTATCCTTTGATCTTTTATCTGCGTTCTTCATCAAATGATGAAGCAGTTTTTTTTTAAATTGGCGCTGTAATTTCTATTTAGATTCATTTATTAATTGCATGTATGTGATAGGTAGCTTAAGTTCTAATTATAGCTAAAGTTAGTGCATATACCTTGTTGGGTATAGCAATTTAATATTTTGTAGTTTATAGTATCATACCTACCTTCTAAACTACCACGACCACAGAAATCTAAATAATAAGGCACTATTACTCAGATTTTTGTGACCACGACGCACATGCCTAAATGCAGATCCTGCTGAGGCTTGGCAATAATCTATTATTTATACATTTTTAATTAATTTATAAATTCTTATTTGTTTGTATTCTTTAATTGTAACTTTCTTTGTTCATAAAGTTGATTATTTTTTCATAAGTTTTGTATACATCTTTCAGAATAACGGATCAGTATATGTATCTAACGTAAGTTGGTAATTTAACTAGAGTTCTACCACAAGCTCTGATATGGTTGGGGCTAAATGATGTTGTATGAATCGTCCAGCGTTATTTAATTATGTATTTCTATATACATAACTCATGACCACGACTTACGAACTATAGGTACAGGGTGTTTGGTCATGGACCGACATGAGTTTTGGGTGGTTTTTGGGGTCATGCGCTACATTTCCCCGGTGGTCCTAAGTAGGTACTGGATTATAATGCAACATAAACAGCTTGAAATATGCATCAAAAGCGTCAAAATATGCATCTTTAAATAAATACCTAGTGGTCTTTTTTTTTTCAAAATTTCATCAGTTAGTAATGTTATGTTAGTATATTTTGATACTAAATTAACAATTATAAAAACAATGACGGATTTTATTTATTGAGTGAACTGATTAAATCCAGAGCAATTTTCAGTAACTGAGCTATACATCGTACAATTTTTTTCTTCATTATCATATACTATCCTACCCAGCAATATTTGCAAATAAAGCGAAAATATCACAAGATTTTATCAAAATATCCAATAACCGAGTTACATAGGCTAAATATGCAAACGCATATGTATATGCAATTGCATTATAATCCGGTCTCTAGTCCTAAGTGCCACGGTTTAAAAATATAAGGTCTAGTCTTTCACTATGAATGGAGATTGGGGTCGGATCATATTACCTTAATTTTGTTATATCAGCCTTTCTATTTTGCAGCCTAATCTAGCTCAAAAGAAACTTCTAGAAGGACTTCAGAAAATGATGAGGGAACATATTATGGTAAATAATAAAATACTAAGTTATAAATGTTACTTTGAAAATTATGCAAACAAGTTTACTAAATAGGTTTTCCATAATTTAATGGTTTTGATTAAAACTGAAAACCGACTGTAAATTTCTTTGTACAGACAGATTTACAGTGTTTTGTAGGACAAATACTATTCCTTAGGGTAAACAAGTTTTTATGAGACCATCAGGACAATTTTTTATACAAAAAGAAAGTAAAGGAATCTAGATTGCACCTGTGTTTTCACACACACTTGTGCACTATAAAATATCCTGCGCACATGTTTGGTGGTTTGACGACCTCTGTGGCGGTGTGGACGAGGGTCCGCCTGCGACGCACGATGGTGTGGGTTTGATCGATGCCCGCCTCCAGAGACTCGGGACAAATGTTTGTACGATCTGCAGATATTTGTTTCGGGGTGTTCTGGATGTTTTCTATGTAATAAAAATATATATCAGTGTAGTGTATTTGTATTAAGTATATCAGTTATCTACCTCTAGAACCCCTAATACAAGCTTTGCTTAACTTGGGGAGAGATAGTCGAAATTCAGCTAATAGGACATCATCATTTGATGAAGGACGCAGGGCGAGGCTGGGCAATGATTGCGATATCGATTGTTAATTCATTATTTATTCGTTCTTATTTGTTTATATTCTTTGTTAACAAAGCTGATTATTAATTCATAAGTTTTGTATACATCTTTTAGAAAAACGGAGGTCAATCTATATCTGACGTAAGTTGATAATTTTACTAAATTTCTAACGATGCTTTGTAAATTGTATTTTAAATTTACACGGAAACACATCTGGCAATGTAGAGTTTATTTGACGGATTTTATTCAATATCCGAATTGATTGAGGCCAGGCCAGCTTTTACTAACTGAGGGCTATCCCTCATCTATGTACAACGTAAGATTTCGTTTATTCAGAAATATTGAAAATATAGCGAGAATATGCATCATCACAAGATTCTACATACAATATGCAATAACTGATCAACATGGGATAAACATGCGATAGCATATGAATATATTCAATTGCATTACATTCAGGTCTCTTGTCCTAAGTGTCACGGTTTAATAATATAAGATCTTTCACTAGGAATGGAGAGTGGGGTTAATATGATACTTTAGTAGCCTAACATTTTTTTATTTTCCACTTTTCTATTTTATAGCCTGAACGCGTTAAAAAGAAGCTTCTAGAAGGACTTCTGAAAAGTGTAAGAAAACTTCAGGTAAATAATAAAATACATACTTATACTTTAATTATAAAGTTTATAAAAATATAAGCAAAATATATTTTTTGTTTTTATTAATAATTTAATTGATATGATGAAACTTAAAACCAATTTCAAGTTCCTTAATAAGTATTTACACCATTTTTTATGTTTTGTAGGATCAAATACTATTCCTTAGAGAAAACAAATTTTATGGGGCCATCTCAGGATCATTCTTTATACAATAGGAGTGTGAGGGAATAGAGAGTGCACCTGAGTCCTGTGTTGTGACACACAACTTTGTCCAGTATAATAATATCCTGCGAATAGGAAAACGGAGGTCATTTATGTGTCTATTGTATCTAAGTTGATAAGTTAACTAGAGTTCTAGAGAACTCTAGTATTATAATACAAGACACATCATATACATACATACATCTTGTATTAGAATACAAGATCTGCTTAGCTTGGGGCTAGGTGATGCTGTGTGTATTGTCCAGCATTATTTATTTATTTCATCCTACTTAACTGGTGATCACGATTTGTATTTACCTAATAAACAGGTTGTTTGGTACATATGATGAGAGGCGTTGTGGGGGAGGGTCAACGACGACCGTGACACTTTTCTTAATATTTGTACTTCTTTTAGAAATACCAACCTCAACAATCGGATACTGAACAATTTCAGGTGAGTTGAAATTTGACGTCAAATTAGAAGTAATAATAATAATAATCAATTTATTTCAGACAAGGTCCATAGCTTAAATACATAAAATAAAATAGAATTGGTACATAAACAATCAAAGAGTCACATTATCCTACAGAACATATTTATGTATAACATTCATTAAATTGAACACAACAACACAATAATCAAAACAAAGAAAAATAATATTTAAAATAATTATTTGGCAATGTTGTGTTTTATATTATTATTATTAGTATAAGCATGCAAGTAATAGTAGGTACTTTACTCACTCTTTCGTCGCTTAAAAATATAAGCGACGAAAGAGCGCTTTAAATAAATTGTCAAGTGTTTTTGTATATATTTATTTCACAATGTAGGAACAAATGTTACATTTGTTATTTATATTATAACAAACACACACAAATTTTTGACATAGGAAACATCATAAGGGTTGTTCAAAGAAAATCTACCTCTATATAATATAAAAGAAAGTCGTGTTAGTTACACTATTTATAACTCAAGAACGGCTGAACGGATCTCGGTGAAATTTGGCAGCGAGGTAGATGGTATCCCGGGGCCGGACATAGGCTACCTTTTATTCCGGAAAAAAGCGTGCGAAGTCGCGGGCTGCAGCTAGTAAACAATAAAAAAACAGACAGACCTTACTCTTGTCTTGAGTGTTCCATACAAACTTGTAGATACCTTACTTGTGAGCAAAAAAATCGACCTATGAATAAATAATAAGTGAAATAAATAATAAGTCCCTTATTATTTATTCGTTGACTGAGACGCTTAATGCAATTGTTTTCGTAATGTTACTACAAATTTACTGTTCTCCGATTTTTCCTTTTACTTGTACTTGCAGAAGACCTTGGTTCTTGCAAAATTCAAATTTCATGATTCTAGGTCAATGGGAAGGGCCTTTAACTTCATATTTACGGTTATGGATTTTTTCCTTAATTTGGGTGCCAACACAATGCACAATTACCGTAGAGCTTGTGGCGTAAGAATTGACCCCTCCAGAAGAAGCAGCTTGCTTGTGTATTTTTAACACTATCGCGATCAACAATCTGCATGTTAGGCGTGGTAAATAGTTATAGCCTTCTCTTATTCAGGTGTGGAATGTTCACCAGTAGATGTAGTGCCAGTAGACCCAATGTCCTCAGTGTCAAAGTAGGTGAGATAATTATATGATTTTTTTTAAATTATTTGTGTTCCTGCCTTTAAATCGTCATAGTTTTTTTTGTGTGGTTGTAATATCTACCACAAAATAACTGTTGCTGTATTCTGTAATGTTACGTATCCATTTGATTACTTTTAACTTTGATACAATCCACTGAAAAATTGTTCTGAGCATTCATAGGCAAAATTCTGTCGCAACCGTGACATTAAGAAGTAAGGACATTGGATCTACAGGGGAAATGTAGAAGAGTGAACTAAATGCCAAAGTTTGTGCGGATGTTTGAAACCCAAAACCACCGAAGGTATTGACCTGAATTTTGCATAGATGTTAAAGTTATTTCTTGACCTGAAATAACTTCAAGACTTCACCCGGAAAGTCCGGAAAAACCCGGATAACCGCACGCGAAGACGTGGCCAGAAGCTAGTTGTGTGATAAATAAAATGCATAATTTTTCTTAATAATTGTACTTCTTTTAGGAAAACCAACCTCAACAATCTGATACTGAGATTAATAACGTAAGTTGATAGTGACGTTAAATTAATAAATAATAACCAGATAGAATTAGGTAAGTTAAGTACTTCACTCGCTCATTCGTAGCATTTAAATTCATCGAGATAGAATCTTATTAAATAAAATGTCTAGTACGTGTTGGGCTCACTCACAGGGTTCTTGTACTTGTACCTACTTGTGAGCAAAAATCGGCTCAAACGCGCAATGCAATTTTTTTGTGATGATAGGTACTACAAATTTACTTTTCCATTTCCATTACATTTTCCATTTCCATTACCATTTACTTCTGCTAATAAATAGACCTTGCTTCTTGCCGAATTTCATGATTCTAGGTCATCGGGAAATGATGTATAGGTTTTGGTCTCTTGCGAGAATCAAAGTTTTTTGTGATGTAACTTTTTTTTACAGCTTTTGGAATTTTTCCCTTATGTTGCTTAAAACTTTAATACTTTGCTTCTTGCCAAATTTCATGATTCTAGGTCAACGGGAAGTAGGAAGGTACCCTAAAGGTTCTGGTCCCGTGCAACAAAAAAAAATATTTATTTTGATAAGCAACTACAAATTTGAGGTTTTCGGGTTCTTTTTTCTTTACTTGTGCTATTAGACCTTGCTTCTTGCCAAATATAATGATTCTTTGTTAACGGGAAGTCTTTAAGTTGTGCATCCACTGCATCGGAATCGTAGCGTACGGAGCGTACAGATTTCTTGCTTTGTGTTGATTTTTATGGTACATCGTGCACTGGATCGGCATGTCTGTCAATACCGATGCCAGAGACCAATATTTCTGCCGATGTCGTCATCGGTAAACTCGATTGCCGATTCACAATCTGATAGCAGTGGACGCATATTGTAAATACCGACGCTGCGTACGCACCGATTCCGATCCAGTGAACGTGCAAATTTAGGTTTTAGTTAGCCTTGCAAACATCAAAAATTATGGAATGGAGAGCGGGGTCATATTACCTACACAATCATTTTGTTTCATCGACCTTTTATTTTGTAGCCTGAAAGCGCTGAAATGATTCTTGTAAAAGGACTTCTGGAAACGATAAGAGAACATGAGGTAAATAATAAAATAAATATACTTAGGTTATACAATTTTTACAAAAACATTTTACATACTACAAGTTAATAGAATATCTAGAATTTTTTTGTATGAATAATATAATTATTTGATAAAACTTAAATCCGTCTGCAAAGTTCCATAATATTTACACTCTCCCTTAAGTTTTGCGGGATATAATATAGGTATACTAAATTGTCTGTGGGACCATCTTGGGATCATTCATTAAACAATAGGGAAAGAATCATTATTTGGTCCTCATTGACGTAGAAAATTACGAACATAGGGGAAGGGGGGACAAGACGGGGTAGCGGGCAAGACGGGTACAGAGCGGGTCTCATCGGTCGTACGAACGACCAATCACAGCCGTTCTTGCTCGTAATGACGCGTCATTGTGTTGATTATCATATCACTGATAATAATTTACTGACTGATAGTGACCGGCTAGTAAGTCCACGCATTTTCGCTTTATACTAGGTGCCAGATATCTTGGCAATACAGGTCGTTGACCTATTACAGAAGCAAAGTAGGTACCACACACACCTTAAAATTTGGAATTTTTTTTGAGATATACAATTATTTGGAAACTTATTATTTCGTATACCTACAAATACTATAGATTTGATTATTTTGAATTAATAAAAGTTTTCGATAGTAGTAGGTACTTAAATTCTTATGTTTCACACAATTAATATATTTTTTCAGACATGTCCTCTTCTCCTCATGTACTCTTAACCATAATATTCATTTATAAGTACAATATCACTAGATTTAAATTACTCTCGTGTTTTAGAACATTAAAATACGTAAATTCATCAAAAACGTAAAAAGTCGGTAATTATACCGGATTTGAAATTTTCTGGGTTTTGATAACGGTCTGTTACTTCTTAGTACGCTTCTACCACGATACTCTAGCGACACCGACCGGTATCGCTTTAGGTTTGAGATTTGTATGCATAGCGACAGAACAGCAATAATTTAACTGCATTTTCCTAGAGAAAGAGGTGAACGACCTTTATTGTCACCTTATTTGGCACTTAATAAAGCGCCAAAAACTCGGTTTTTGTCAAGTTCGTGTTAGAGGTAGGTACATCGTATACCTTTGTGTGTACCTTAACTTTCGTCTAGAGAACTGAGCTTAAGTTATTATTGCTTATCAATGATTACACCGGCAGGTAAGAACATGTTTGTTTCTGTATTTTGATTTGTTTAAGGATGGAGAAAAATTCTTCCCTATTATTCGAAGTCAGTTAATAAAGTGTTTTATGTGTGTATTTTTGGAAGAAAAAGTCGGTCTGGTCACTCGGGTCAAAAATAAGTACCCAGGGTACTAATATAAAATTAAAATCGCCTTTATTTTCCAGTATCATCCTGAAATTTTAGTAGAAGCTGTTGGGAAATATATTAAAAATAAAAATGTAAGTAAAATTAAATGTTCGTTTTCAATTTGTTTTGTTTACAACATTGAACACACCACAACTCATTCTACATAGATACAGGGTTAGTGGATAATAGGTATTGTAATTGCAAGGATTGGAACCAGGGTGGAACATAGCATAGGTAAGTATCTAGTACTTACTTAGCATACTTACCTACTTTCGCTAACTTTGACACCCAGCTTTATAGCCTAATGGTTAAACATGTATATTTCAATAACCCGAGGATTCTACATATAACACTCATCTTTCTGAGATCTTTTTTTAAATTACTGAACTATCTATGACTTTAATTATGTTCAATGTTTTGTAAATAATGTTTTGTACCATCCTCGTTGTATTTATTTATATATCATTAATGTAATAATGTAACAACAATAATAATAATTAATAAGTACCTACTGTGCCGTCACTCCGTAAGGGCCCTAACTGAAAACCAGCGCAGTATTGGGCAAATGCCTAATAGGTACCTACTGCAAAATGCTGAGTTAGGGAACCCTTTTTACCCTTCCTATTAATGTACCTACCTATACACTTATTTTGTTATGTTCTGTTTTTTTTTTTTTGGGTAAATAAAATGTATTTTATCTTTTTATCTAATTATTAGGTCGCAAGTCGCAACACATGGATAAATGGTTGACAATGACACCATTGTCAATAACCTATAAATAATACACATTCGGTAACCACTTCCGCGGCAGTTTTATTTGATGATTAACCTGACTTCTCCACGGTCGTGTCGGTCTGTCGACCCATCGGAGAGAGTGCGGGTATGAAGAGTGCACCTGTGTTTGCATACACACTTGTTCACTGTAATATTTTATTTGTTAAAGTTGATTACAATAGGGTTACTGGTTAAGTCGACATAGATCCTTGAGGGGGTTGTAATTTCCATCAGTACATTACTGACTGATTTGACTATGATCAACAATACAACGTAATATCGTAATTTGTGCGTATAGTTTTATTTATTGACCCAGTTTGTTTATTTACACGCAATTTTGGAGTTGAAAATAATAAAGCAAGTTATCTACTACACAAAACTCGCAAAAAAAAATAAAACTAGATGCACAAAAACGGCATAAAAAAAATGAACGTCCAAATCTCGGTACCTAACGTTTAAGTTTGGGGTAGGTACATAAATGGTCTTTGTTCATAGTCAAATCAGTCTGTAATGACGAAAACTACAACCCCTTATATACAAAAAACCCAGTATATTCATTACCTTTGTATATATCTTTTAGAAAAACGCATATAAACAAGTACCCGGCGTAAGTTGATAAATTTAAGTACCTACCTAGAGTTCTAACACATTATGTACATACAATTACTGAAATATTGCTGTGCTGCGTTTGCTGAGTGGTGCCGGTTTAGAATTTGCATCACCCCAACTCATCCCGCGGGTGTCGTAAGAGGCTACTAAGGGATATCCACTGGGTAGCAGCGCCCCCTGCAGAGCAATTCTACCACCGAATTGCGATCCCCAACCATGAGGGTTGGGGATCGCAGCCGAGCGTGGGGATTATGGCCGTAACCCCCCGTGAGATAAAAGCTAACAAGGTGCTTATCAGGGGGAGGCCTTGGTCCAGCAGTGGACCAATATAGGCTGTGGATATGGAGATGGAGTGAAATATTGACAGTAAATTAACAATTATTTTACTTTTACTAATGTTCGGTACCTACTAAAATTGTGGCTTCAATTCAATTTTTTTAACTGACAAATGACCGTTCCACATTCCGTGAGATAGGTAACTGGGCCGTATTGTGATTTGGGTGCATTGTGCACTCAATACTCAATCTTGGTTCATTGGTTGTTTACTCCAAAATCACGGCGCACGAAATGCAACTCATCCATATATCACATTGGCAATTATCTATAAGTATCAGAATGTGAACCCTGTTGGGTGTAACAACAAGTGGAAGGCAGACCGAGGTTGTTTTTGGTATAAATATGTAGGTACTAAGGTGAGTAGTATCTACCTACTTGTCTAGTATAAGTAAGTACTTATTGTTTCGGGCAAAAGTTTACCCGACCCATAAATAAAACTATCAATTTGAGACTTCAGTTCAATGTGGAGTGAGTTCCTATGACGGATTCTATTCATTAATCGAATAGATTTAGTCCAGGCCAGCTTTCAGTAAATGAGCTTTACAAAGTAAGATTTCATTTGTTTATTATCATTGATTATCCTACCAAGAAATATTGCAAACATAGCAACATAATGTATCATCAAAAGATTTTAGGAAAAAATATGCAATATCCGATCAACATGGGCTAAATATGCAAATGCATATGCAGATTATTGCAAATATGCAATTGCATTATCATCCGGTTTCTAGTCCTAAGTATCACGGTTAAAAAATCTAAGATCCAGTCTTTCACTATGAATGGAGAGTTTCACCATATAAATTTTAAGTCATTTTGTTATATTAATTTTTCTATTTTGTAGCTTGAACTCGCTGAAAAGAAGCTCCTAGTAGTAGTTCTGAAAGTTATAAAAGAAAAGAAGGTAAATAATAATATACTTATACATAAATTATACATGTTAACAAAAAAAAATGTGAAGAATAATTTAATTATTTTAATAAAACTAAAAACTGACTTCAAGTTTTCTGGGACAAACACTATTTCTTAGGGGAAAAAAAGTTGATGGGACCGTATCGCGAGCATTCTCCATACAATAGGCGAGTGAATCTGTGTTTACAAACACATACGTATGCATATTAATATACCTTACACACATTGCTGGTCTCCATTGAGACTGTCCTCGTAGCCAAAATTCAGCTAAGAGACCATCATCCTTTGATCTTTTACCTGCGTTCTTCACCAAATGATTAGCAACGCAGTTTTTATTTCATTGGCGCTGTGTTACAGATTCAGATTCATTTATTAATTGCAAATATGTAAAGGGTGGCAAAATTAGGATTTGTAAAAGAAAAAAAAATGTTACGTTAAGAAAACTAGTAGTAAAACTACTACTACTACTACTGTACTAGTAGTTAAATACTAAATTAAAGATTAAATGTGCGGATTTTCTTTTTTAAAAGTTATTCCATCTTAATGTTTTCCATTGCGGCGTACACATTCAAGAAACTTTTAGAGATAATTCTGAGAGAAGCTCAGCAAAAAAATTTGGAAGAAAGCGTGAACTTCTCGGTCTATATTTTTTTTTCTTCCGCTTTGTTCGTTGGATTGCTATCGTATACTTTTGCATTATTACACCACTACAGTGGGTACAGTGGCTACACCCATGGGGCCCACCCCCATGGGTATCCTGCGATCTGGGTGGCCTTACGATGACACAAAATGGACTTATCAGTTTTTTGGGATTTGTGTTCACGGAGTTGGCTCTCGCCTTTAAATTAAGTATTCGTTAGGAATAGAATTTTATGACGTCAATAAACTAATACCATTGGTATTCGTTTTTTGGTATTAGAAAGGAATAGATCCAAAAGGTGTATAGGCGCTATCTCGCTGGAACCACGTGTGCGAAGTGCTCGATTAATCTCTAAATCAATCTAATCTAATCTCTCTTTAAATCTCAGCATAAAATATTGGCTTATAATGCGAAGTTAATAATCACTATCGATAGTTACATTTGCTGCACGGGAATTTCCAGAAATCATGGTCAAAGTTAGGGCCGCTCTAGATCGGGATAATAATCCCGATCTAGAGCGGCCCTAACTTTGACTGTGGGTTTGTACAGGGCTTGTTAGTGCTTAAAACGCGGGTTTTGTCTCTTGAGGCTTCTCTACTGGCAGCATTGTCTATGAACAATCTTATTTTTATGGAATTTTTTTTCGTCGAAAAGTGATCCTACGAAATTGTACAAAATTGTGGAGCATAAAGTATTGGTCTAACAAACACTTCTACTGTGGACGCACCATGCTCACTAGACCAATGGTCGTAAAATCCGCATTCAAGCCGCGTCGAATGATATCTCTTTCCACCTCATTAGGGCAACGGTTTTTAAAATATTCAAATTTCAAATCCTCATTCTACCACCGGACACCCGTTACATAGATAGGTAGCTTAAGTTCTAATTATAGCTAAAGTTCGTGCACACATACAACCTGTTGGGTAGGTATAGCAATTTTTGATTTTGTAGTTTGTAGTATCAGACGTTTGTAGTATTACAGTTTGTAGTATCACGCCGCACATGCCCAAATAAAGTAAAGTAAAGTAAAGTAAACGTTTATTTCAAAAATAAAATGGCACTATTAAAAATTAAAGGTTACAATTAATTAATTATAAAATATACCTATACGTTTTTGAATTTGTTGTTACCCGTGGTCGAGTGACTGTCCTCCGTACTAGTTAAAACTGTATTACGGTAGGAAGTCTTGCTCACCCCCAAATGATAGGCGTTAATATTAGGTACAGTGTAAACTTAAAAATATAGTGCGTTTTAATAATTTAGGTACATGTATATACATATAAAAAAATGAAAAAGTTAAGGAACAAACATTAGACTAACATTAAAGAAAAGTACATACAACATAAAAAAGAAGTAAGTAGGTACCTACACGTCGTAAAAAAACTCTCTTCTTGAAATAACTAAATAGTCCCAGTATAGGGATGTACATAAATCACGAAAAAGTTTACATACATATTAAAATATAAGTGTTTTTAATATGTATGTCAACCTTTAAACTTTAAACTACATACAGTGGTGGACACATAATTAGAGACACCCCCTAATTGATCACAATAAATATGATTTTGGCACAGCCATTAGCCAAAGTAGGTATTAAATTGAATGTAATTGTTACTAAATCATACATGACGTTGTATTCTTAAAAATGGAAGACAAAAAAGTTGTGTTGCTTGGTATTTTAGACACTGCTCACTATCCGAATCTAATACAAACTTTTTTAACGTACCTGTAGCTGGCCAGCTAATTAAAGACAGTGAACGCTATGTTCTGAATATAAAAAAAGAAACAGAACTACATTCGGTTTTTCATTGTTTTGCCGCGTATTTGCATGAAACATCGACATTAATTATAACATTTTATTTTTTGTATTCAAATTAATTCGTTTTATACCAATCGATATGGGAAAAAACAAGAGTTGCGATTCGTCCACTAGAAAGATAATCTTGAACTTTCATAGCAAAGGTTGGTCATACAGAAATATCGCAAACCATTTGAGCCGTTCTAAGGACATGGTTATGAATGCTATAACGCATTTCAAGAAGTTCGATACGACCGAAAACGTACCCAGAAAACCGTGACCTAGAAAAACTACTCCGCGGGAAGACTCTAGGATGGTATTGTTGGCAAAAAAGGAACCGTTTAAAGGACTAGAACTGGTACGCTCGGAAATATATGGGGCAGGAGGGTCGACGGGTGTGTCTGCAAGGACAATTAGACGGAGACTATGTGAGGCAAACTTGTACGGAAGAGTGTCTCGGAAGGTGCCACTTTTGAAAAAGCAAAATGTTAAGGCAAGGTCAGCGTTTGCTAAAAAATATGAACACTGGACTGAACGATAGTGGAAAAATGTGCTTTTTTCGGATGAAACAAAAATTAATATGATTAATTCTGACGGAAAACAATATGTTAGACGCCCCCCGAACAAAGAAATGGATCCGAAGTACACCAAGAAAGTAGTGAAACATGGAGGGGGCAATATCATAGTGTGGGGCTGTTTTTCAGGACTTGGTGTCGGACCTGTCAGGAATATAGAAAGCAATATGGATAAATACCAGTACAAAAATATTTTACAAGAAACCATGCTGCCCTATGCTGAGCAAAATTTACCGGTAATTTGGACTTTTCAACAGGATAATGATCCGAAACACACCGCAAAAGTAGTTAAAGATTTCTTAAGGAACCAGTTTGTGACAGTTTTGGATTGGCCCCCGTACAGTCCGGATTTAAATCCAATCGAAAACTTGTTGTACCAGGTGAAGAAGACAGTGGCGGCAAGAGTACATCAAACGTCGATCAACTTTACACAGCTTTTACAGAAGCGTGGGAACAAATTCCGGTACAAGTTTGTACAGAATTGATTGCTTCCATGGCTAAGAGATGTCGTGCTGTTATTGCTGCAAAAGGACATGCGACCAAGTATTGATACGCATCGGAATGCTCTATAAAAATGTGTTAGAAATCTTACGTACTAAAATAATTTCAAAGATAACTAATTTTTTGTTTAATTTCTTGTTACGAAATGAAGTGTCTTTAATTATATGGCCAGATCTTACTAATCTTATCTTTTATTTACACTGCTTACATTTAAGTTTTACCGAATAAAAGGCAAGTTTTGTTGTAAATGTTTCGTTTTAACAATACACAATAACAACACAAATAAAAATTATTTGTGCAGCAAGTTACAATGGCAGTCTGATAAAGTATATACAGGAGGAATAGCTTAGTTATTTCAATATGCTTCCAGTGTCTTTAATTATGTGACCACCACTGTATTACTATCACATACATAAATTGGCATAGATTGTCAGGCTTAAAGCAGCAAGGAAGTTCTAAATTTTGGTAGAACATCTACCCACCTAGCTACTATTGTACATAGGTATGTGCATGTTAATTTGTTATTTAATCTTAACTATTTATTATCTATCTTACACCAGGTTAAGACTATCATCTTATTTAAGGTAGCATATAAAAAATAAAATGCAGGTCCTGCAGGCTTGGCAGCGAATGCGATATCTATTATTTATACATTATAAGCGATAAGGCCGCCTTTGTACTTCGTCTACTCTTAGCCTTTGTACTTAGTCTACTCTTATCTGTATTCTTTAAATGTAATTTTCTCTGTTCATAAAGTTTATTATTATTTCATATGTTTTGTATACATCTTTCAGAAAAACGGAGCAGTATATTTATCTAACGTAAGTTGGTATTTTAGCTAGAGTTCTACCACAAGCTCTGATGTGGTTGGGGCTAAATGATTTTGTATGAATCGTCTAGCATTATTTATATATTTATTTCTACATACTTATCTCAGGATTTACCAACTATAGGTACCTACAGGGTGTTTGGTCATAGACCGACATAAGTTTTGGGTGGTTTTTGGGATCATGCGCTACATTTCCCCGGTGGTCCTAAGTAGAGACTGGATTATAATGCAACATAAACAGCTTGAAATATGCATGAGAAGCGTCAAAATATGCAACTTTAAATAAGCAGTGGTCTTTAGTAGTTTTAGTACCTATATAAAATCTAGTTTTTCACTAGGAATGGAGAGTGGGGTCGGGTCATATTACGTAATTTTGTTAAGGTTGATACCTTTCTATTTTGTAGCCTAAACTAGCTCAAAAGAAGCTTCTAGAAGGACTTCAGAAAATAATGAGAGAATATATTAAGGTAAATAATGAAATACTTTATTATTAATTTAATTTAACGGGTGTTTGTCGCGTTCATTTACCAATTTTTCCCGACGTTTCCCCGTTAAATACCCGTTTACTAATACTAATGTGTACAGATTGTGTAAGTTTAAAAATATTAATAAAATACTTAGTTATAAATGTTATATATAAATATTATGAAAAGATGTTTACTGAATAGTTTTTATAAAAATAAAAAACTTTAAATTTTTTTATATTTACAGTGTTTTGTGGGACAAATACTATTCCGTAGGGAATAAAAGCTTTTTTGAGACCATCTCGGGATCATTTTTTACTATAGATACTTATATCCTGCGCACATGGTTGATGGTTTGACGACCTTTGTGGCGGTGTGGACGAAGGTCCGCCTGCGACGCAGGAGGTTGTGGGTTCGATTGATTCCCGCCTTGGTGGTCTCGGGACAAATGTTTGTACGATCTGCAGTTCCGGGTGTTCTGGATGTTTCCTATGTATTAAAAATATATATCTGTGTAGTGTATTGTATTTAGTATATCAGTTATCTAGTACCCTTAATACAAGCTTTGCTTAACTAGGGGTGAGATAGTGCTGTGTGAATTGTTCAGCATTATTATTATGGTAGTCTCTGTTGAGACTGGTCGCCTTAGTCAGCTAATAGGACATCATGATTTGATGAAGGACGCAGGGCGAGGCTGGGCAAAATGGGCAATGAATGCGATATCGATTTTTATTTCATTATTTATTCGTTATTATTTGTTTATATTCTTTAATTGTAATATTGTTTGTTAATAAAGTTGATTATTTATTCATATGTTTTGTATACATCTTTTAGAAAAACGGAGGTCAATCTATATCTGACGTAAGTTGATAATTTTACTACATTTCTAACACAAGCGCTGCTTAGCTTGGGGCTGGATGATGCTGTGTAAATTGTCTTTTAAATTTACACGGCGGCCTTTTAAATTTATCTGGCAATGTAGAGTTCATTTGACGGATTTTATTTAATATCCGAATTGATTGAGTACAGGCCAGCTTTCAGTAACTGAGCTATATGTACAACGTAAGATTTCGTTTCTTTAGAAATATTGCAAATATAGCGATAATATGCATTATCACAAGATTTTACATAAATATGCAATAACTGATTAACATGGGGTAAACATGCGTATGCATTTGCATATGCAGATAT